>LR990949.1:7323265-7923265 GCA_905163415.1 Noctua fimbriata | reverse complement strand
TTTATGCCGCCCATGGGCCTCTGACTCGGCTTTACATGCCGTCGAGAAATATCTCTCAGGCATGCTGGTTTCCTCACGATGTTTTCCTTCACCGAAGCAAGTGATAATTATACAATACGCACATGAATCCAAAAAATAAGAGGTGCGTGTCTTGGATTCGAACTCGAGACCTATGACTTGGCAGTCCGACGGTCACACCACTAGGCTATCACTGCTTTTTTATTATTTATGATACGATTTTTATCCAGTACTTTAGTACTTTTGAAGTTAGAGCTAGTACTAAAATACTAAAGAATTCTTAGCTTTCCTTCCGTTGACGGTTTTTCTTGTCTATTGCATAAAAATGTTTACATAATTACTTAGACTCAAGTGAATACTTTAACTTGACTATAGATACGAGTGCGTCGCTATAATAAAATACATCTTAAACTCACAAGGGCGGTGTTAGATCTAATTGTGGGGCGCGCCAATAGATCCTTGTACAGCTAGACTCCTTTACATTGATTGTAGCTCTGACATGAACCTTATGCCAACGAGAATAAAGATGAAAGTCAAACCATTCACTTCAATTATTCCGTGTTGAACATCAAACTTTAAAACAAGGAATTTGCTTTTACACCAATAACATGGATTGTTTCATATCGTCGGGGATAGTGCAAATCCGCGGAACTAGCATTGTATAATTCCGCGTATCTGACAAATGTAGCCAATTTCAATTACGCATTGTCGTAGCGACTAAATTAATGAATTTAATAGATTTGTACTGTTAACTATACATAGAACATATGAATTGTTACTATTAATGTAAAAATGAGATCAAAAATCGATGAAATAAAATAAACTTATAACCTTCCCCTGTAAACCTACACGTAGTGCAGATACGTGCACTTTACGTGTGGTAGATTCGCGGATTTGCACTATCCCGACGATATGGTGACACTTATGATCGGTCATGAAACTTCAGCGTTACTTTGATAAAACGCACATTATACAAGGTGGAAGGGTCGCCAACGCTAAAACGGTTACCACGTATTCAGTACATCATTCTGAGCCCCACATAGAAATTTTTCATCGGTTATTAAAAAAAAATCAACTGTTCCACACATTTTGACCGTGTTATTTCAATTTTGAAGGAAGAAGCTGTATTATTTTTTAATAGCCGATGAAAATGTTCTAATGGGTGTAAACAGACCCTTAACGTAGCCGAAAGGCAGTTCTCCCCGTCATTGCGATATTTTTTTTTTGTTCTAGACCATACCTGGGAACCTTCTAGTTACGGAGATATTCTAGGGCGTCAAAGTTGCAAGTTTTTCACAAGTTTTTTTTTTAAAATACATGTTTTTAATGTGAGATTTTTACTTTAAACACCTCCACGACCCCCGTGCTATTCAATCCATCCAACAGCACAATGTTTTGAGTGCGTTCCAACGAGTCCTACCATAGAACGTGATTTTTCACCCCAAAATAAAGTCGTTTCCCAGCAATAATTTTTGCATCAAGTTACTTAGTTTGATGTACAGAATGTTTGGTTGAAGGCTTCGTGAAGGGTCCGTTTAAACCCTGTATGTAAGTGGTTTAGAATGATGTACTGAATACGTTGTACCCGTTGTCGCGTCGGTGTGCCTTCCACCTTGTATATGCGAGTTACAAAAGTACATGTGACGACTATGTACCCAGAAAAATGTAAACTAATACAGAGTATATAAAACAGCAGTATCAATTAAATATGAAGGGAAATAAATCCCGTTTGTTGCCAGTGAGGCATATAATATGACACAAAAAAGTACCAGGCTGGCATGAGCTCAAGGTGGTGTGCATTTTAATAATTCTGGGTACGGTCTTTGTACATTCATTGACAGTAAGGCGGTACGTAGTTCGCCGGGTCAGCTAGTATGCAATAAAAGTCACTGTACTACAAGATCAGAGGTAGAATAATAATGAAAGCACAGTATTTTGATCTTTATGTTCCTTGGAATAAGGTTACTGTGGGATCGCTGCTATCGAAGCTAAAACAGCCGTAAAATGCGTTTCTGTGTCAATGTTTCATGGTAGATATTCTTCTCGATAAACTAACTGTACTAGGACACCATAAAAACTAAGAGATATTAAATATATTGTTTGTAAATGTGAATAATGGCAAGTTTTGACTTCCAAAGCGGTTGCAAGTAAGTCAGCGTGGCTGTCCAAACGGCTCTCGGATTAAATGAACGGGCACACATGGATTATGTCAACAAAATATAAATAAATCAATAAATATAGGCCTTTACGGATAAATTATCATTATGAGTTTAATTTCATTCCCCTGTCTTTTACATAACATCACGCCTGTAATCCCCGAAGGGTTAGGCAGAGTTGTACCTAACAGTACACACATTTAACGTATCGCGTATTGCCATCAGCCGGGCACAAATCCACTCCGCGGCTGCTACTGAGAAATTCCAGATGGAAAATCCAATAACACTGCCCGACCCGGGAATCGAACCCAGAACCTCATGCTCAGCCGTCGCGCTTGCGACCAACGAGCCAGTCCTATCCTTTAATAGGTGACTAAATAATAAGGCGCACAGGTGTTAATTAGCAGTTAAGCAGTGCTTGCCTCTATCGGTGAGTGGATGGGTGAGCATCATTGTTAACATAGACATTTCGGGTGCATCGGAAAGCACGGGTCCCGGCTGTCAATTGTAGATCTTCCTTGAATTTATGCAAGCCTAGTACTTTTGGTAGAGTGTTCACTAAAAATACTACTTTAACAGAAAGTACTAGGCGAACAGAATCATGAAGAAGAATGTGACAGTCGTTACAGAACGATGACGTCGTCGTGGTCTGAAAGTCTGGCAACCTGTCTTACCAAACGGTCTTATTACATTACCCGTCGCTCTATTAAAAACAAAAAAACATTTTTTGTATGATTCGCGACCGCAACACCTATTGTTATTCATCAAATTACCCCTCTCGTCTGGGCGGAGCGGAAGGGAGTGTCAGACTTGTACTGACTAAAACCCATCCATGTTCCTTCTTTGCCGTGTTCCAGGGCCGCGGTATCTCTTTCGAACAGTCCCGCAGCCTCGGCAGGCATCGGCCCTTTCCGGTTCTCTTTGAGGCGAACGCGCCGTCGACACGGTCTGTCATAAGATGGACGGACGGCGAGCTAGCCCATTACTCACCCTCCATAGCCTCGCGTTTAAAAAACAACACTCTAAGTAAATTTAATCTCATTTAAATTCTATTTCATGAAAAAGTCATTCATCATCATCATTTCAGCCGAAAGCCGTCCACTGCTGGACATAGGCCTCCCCCAAGTGTCGCCACATTGACCGGTCCCGTGCGTGCGTGCATGAAAAAGTCATTCTATGGGATTAAATAAACTGAAATACATACGTGATACGGTCGCGAATCATATTTTAGATCTACATTTGTCAGATACGCGGAATTATACAATGCTAGTTCCGCGGATTTGCACTATCCGCGACGGTTTCCCTTAAATCTAATAAATTTTTCAAACATGACAACACTCATCTTCGGCATTAGTATGTGTAAATAGAATCACGGATCGGACAGGTTTTTTTTAACATCACTACATAGTATAAAACTAAGCCACTTCCCACTGTCTGTCTGTCCCTATGTATGCTTAGATCTTTTAAACTACGCTACGGATTTTATTGCAGTTTTCAGCAATAGATAGAGTGATTCAAGAGGAAGGTTTATATGTATATATTGCACCCGTGCGAAGCCGGGGCGGGTCGCTAGTTTAGTATAAATGAGCAATTTAACCACCATGCACGACCATGCACATGAGAGGACATCGGCTGAATCGATGGAGTGGGGCGAATAGGGTAGTTGACAAACCAATCAATTGACATACTTTTTAAGAGCTGTCAAAACGTGATTCCCCCTTATATTTTGAATGGAAATAGCACGCTATGACGTCATTATTTAATCAACTCAAAGACTCAACTATTTATTGATTTTAAAAATGTAAATTTGCAATTAATTGAAAATTAATCGGGTTTTCAGGAAAATGAAGTATTTTTTATAGATGTTGTGTCTTGGAATTATTGTTTAATGGTGTCAACTAAGTATTTTATTACCTTAAATAATAGTACAAGAAACACTTATCTAAGCACTATGCAGTGTTACAGCTAGGGAAAAGAGTGGTTTCGATGCGCTCTGGCACCCAATGTAAGATTTAACTTGTGTTTAGGGTGCCAGCGTCCTCGCCTATGGTTTGAACATGTAACATTAGTTGTAAGTCGAACATAGTTTATCATCATTAAATTACAATATTATTTAATAACTAGCTAACGCAACCAAGATATGGCCTATTTACATACCTCTGTGTGGCTGTGTTACTGGTACGTTGCGGGCTCTATACCGTTTGAAAAACTTTTTACCCCCTAATACAAAAACAATGCTTGTACAGTCCTTAATTTTTCCTATTATCGATTATGGTGATGTGTGCTACTTTGACCTGAATGCGGATCTGCTCGACAAACTGGACCGTCTTCTAAACTACTGCATTCGATTCGTGTTCAATCTACGTAAATATGATCATGTCTCAGAGCAGCGGTCTCTTCTTAAGTGGTTGCCCATACGTCAGCGTAGGGAGCAAAGGGCGCTAACCACCTTGTTTTCTTTCCTTATTTCTCCCTCTTCCCCTAGTTACCTTGCTCCCCACTTTCAATACATCTGTGCCAATCATAATAGGAGTCTGCGCTCATCTCAAAACCGAATTCTTCAATGTCCCTCTCACCGCACTGACTTCATTCACCGATCATTCTTCGTTCAGTCTATTTCTCTGTGGAATGCGCTTCCCCAGGAAATCAGGATGGCAACCAATCGTTTATCGTTTAAAATTAAAGTTCGCGAGTACATTCAGAAAAAGCTGGCAGTTTCGTCACAACGTTAATGTTTTCTTCATTGTTTGTCTTTTTATTTTAGGATATCCGTGTAAATTTCTATTTACATATATATAATATATTGATATATATACATATAGTATTTTATATATCCTTGTAGTTTATCTTAGTAATAAATTAAATTTTTGCAGATATATTTACACCTACCACTGTTTGTCTCTGCATCACCCAAAGGTTGACTGGTAGAAAATGCCTATGGCATTAAGTCCGCCTCTGTACTTTGTGCTTGAAGTGTTAAATAAATAAATATTATGTGTGTGAGGGAGAGATAGATATGGTGAAAACTCATCAATTATGTCATGAAATTCAAGATTGTTTTACTAATTTTTGTTGTTATACAAAACGTTATTACTTATTAACCAATAACGTTTTAGGTAAAACCGCTTCATTCTATTGCAAAATGTGGGTAAAATACTAATGACTACTTTGTTCCAATTAGACATTGACACATTCTGTATGTTACCTACCCAGGACGTGATGGTGGTCGGTGAGCCTTCGCTCATGGGCGGCGAGTTCGGCGACGAGGACGAGCGCCTCATCACGCGGCTGGAGAACACGCAGTACGAGGGCGCCGACGACTGGTCCGCGCCGCCGCCCGCCTCGCCCGCCAAGACGCCGCCCAACCACTGACACGCGCGCGCACGTGCCACGCACCGCACGGCTGCACACAGATACTAACATTTACAACTCTTAACAAACATCGCGCTATGTACTTTGTTTGAGACAAGCTGGAACCGACCATCAAGTGTAAGTACAGTTACGAGCACCAATATACACTTTCCTAAATTTAAAATCAATTTTAAATTGGATATAGGATCTTTTTCATAAAAAATATGAGTTGTAACAACATGAGATTTTAATCAGAACAGTAGGAGAAAAACACTTTTAAAAGTTGTTTAGTGTTTACGTATTGCTGCTTGTGACTGTACACACACATATGTCATAATATACGTTTGTGTTGACTGAGTATCTATCCACTAAGACCACTACACGGATCCGGCATACAGATGGCTTACAAGACGTAGGCATCCGCTAACATACGTACAGAACCCAGCACATCAAGCAACTACAATCTGTCAAAGGTCCGGCCACGCATAAAACCTATATTAATCGATAGCTTGTATAAATACAAGAGATATGAACTATCAAAGTTAAATTCCATTCAAAGATGGCATCTTCAGAACAACTTTAATAGTTGATATCTCGAAAACGTGACATTTTAGAACATTTTGTCTCATACAAAACTGGCTTGTATTGATACCAACTATCGATTAATATAGCTTTTATGTATGGTCGCAAATTTGAAAAAAAAGAAAATGGCGGAAGCTAACCAGGCCGGATTTCTTACAAAACCCTTCCAAGCCTTTAATAGATTATCGCTAAAGCACTAGTTTCAAAGTTGAGAAAATTTGACAGTTCCGGGTAGCTTGATGTGCTGGCGACTGTACATGTATCTATCTACACTCAATGCCCTTTCCGAAGTAGATCTCATGGAGATGAATGCCCGATAAACTGCATCCACTAAGTTTTATTGTACATAAAAGAGAGAATTAAAATGAAACGCGTAAAATCGACCAATCACAGACGAGATGGTTGAGCAATGGAAATTATTTTGACGTGTTTTGTATTGTATTACTCAAGTTGAACACCGTGTCTTTGTTATCGTCTTACTGGCTGTGCTCCGCGGTGTTTTTCTTTCTTTATCTTGTGGTTAGTGCCTAACCTGGTGTCAGAGTTTTTATGTCGCCCATGGGCCTCTGACTTGGCTTTACATGCCGTCGAGAAATATCTCTCAGGCATGCTAGTTTCTTTCACCGAAGCAAGTGATAATTATACAACATGCCCGTCGTTTTTAAATTTTCTTTGTAACGCTTAGCGTGATGTTAAATATCCTTAAACCTATCCCGAAGAATTGGGTTATGGAGTTCAAAAAGCTTTCTTCAAATCCGATTGTTACTTTCAGAGATTAACATTAAGTTTTCGTTTATTTATTTATCTACACACTAGCTGTTGCCCGCGTGAAATTATATAGCCTATATCCTTCCTCGATAAATGGGCTATCCAACACTAAAATATTTTTTGAAATCGAACCAGTAGTTCCTGAGATTAGCGCGTTCAATCAAACAGACAAACTCTTCAGCTTTATAATATTAGTATAGATTTTTTCACGCAGCCAAAGCTAAGCTAATAAGACGATAAAAAACAAGGTGTTTACTGAAATATAAATATTGTATTATTATAGAATTAATAAGTATTATGTTTCTACGGTGTATTGAAATTATTATGTGTTAAAAAAGTGTTTACACATAGCGGCGGAAGGAGGTATTATCGTTTTCACTAACGCTAGGAGACGCTTAAGCGAATACTTAAATAAAAGCACGACAGAGTGCAATTGACAACGTTGGAACCAGAGTGATGCAAGTGACATTTTGACCAATACTGAGGTTTGGCAGGGAGGAGCTCGTGGCTAAATAATAACAGCCGCTCGGATCGATCTTTAGGTTAAGCCGCGCTTGCCTAGGTTGGTCTGCGGATGGGTGACCACCCATTACATACCGAGTTTCCTCTATGCCTCGGAAAGCACGTTAAGCCGTTGGTCCCGGCTGTCATTTGTAGATCTTTGTCAGTCGTTAGGTAGTCAGTGGCGAAAGTGTGACAACCAGTCTTACCAAGGGGTATCGTATTACCCAGTACTAACTGGGTTGTGGAGGTCTGACAGGCAGTCGCTCCATGTAAAATACTGGTGTACAGCTGCATCCGGTTAGATTGGAAGCAGACACTAACATAGTTGGATAAAGGCTAGGCAGATGATCATGATGACTGAGGTTTGGCAGAATGACATAGAAACATCAAAATTCATCCACGCCACACTGATCTACACGTTCTTCAGCGCTGTCTTCCTTGAGTGATAACAACATGTCACTATAGAATTGGTGCGGTCTGCAAAGTGAAGGCCATGCCACACTGATCTAGGTAATGAGCTGCACTTACATACTGTTCTGCCTTAGATCACTCTGGTTCCAACGTAGCCAATTATACACGGTGGCGATTTCTTCAGCTGTATCCTGTATATACGTCATATTAAACAATATTCCCAAAGAAACTCATACAATAGCATTATCAGCCTTTTAATGTTCCCACTGCTGGGACGCAGGCTTCCTCTCTATGAGAGGGAGTGGGCTATAATCCACCACGCGGGCCCAGTGCGGGTTGGTAGATATCACATGTCTTCGAATTTTTGGTTCTAGGACATGCCGGTTTGCTCACGATGTTTTCCTTCACCGTTTTGAGAGCAGTGGTGATGAAATAAATTACACAAAGTAATGCGCCTGCCTGGGTTCGAACCCACGACTTACTGCTCGTAAGTCAGGGCCTCCACCACTTGGCCACCGCAAAAAGAAACTGAAAACCGTTAAAAAAACGACCAGATGGGTTCTGTAAGTAGGAGAGCCCTCTTTTAATTTTTATTTGTTGTAGCAGCAACAGAAATACACATTCTGTGAAAATTTCAACTGTCTACCTATTACGGATCATGAGATACAGCCCGCTGACAGACAGACGGACAGCTGAGGCTTAGTAATAGGGTCCCGTTGATTACCTTTAGGGTATGTAAGACTCGAAAACAAATTCCTATAGAATAGTAAAATAGACTGGTTCAATGCATGTAGGGAAAGCTACATTTTTGTTCTCATGGATGTGGGGATGTGGGGTCAGAGTGAAACAATTGAATAACCCACTAACTCAAATTTATTTTAAATCAAAAGTTACAGTAGCGAAGGGTCAATTTTTGTAAGAGGTAAGCCGGAGTGCATTTATCTTTATTTGTCTATATTCTACCGACTGTAACATTTTTCAAAGGGAATCCGGTAGGAATCGAGTTGTATGGAACCTTCGCCACTGCAAAGATAACTAGCGCAGAAGATCATACTGTGTAGCAGACTCGAAGGTAGCTAAAAACCAGATTTTTGCCGGCTTCCCTTCGGTAACAACAACTCAACGTTACCGTCTTAGTCGTCTACGCCATCTTGTTCACGTCCTCTCTCTCCCTCACTCCCGATACATTCATCCCTTTCGCTCGCTCTTACATTCAGTTTCCCACATGCATAGGATATGAGTTTCTTTGGGAAAGCTGTTTAACCTTTTAAACGCACGCGCAACTCCCGACAAAAAGAATAGGAATTCCAAAACTATTTAATTGTTTATTTCATGTTAAAGTGCACCGCATTCTTTGTTACATATCTGTGTCGGACTACAGGGCACGCGCTTGCTTGTCACGTATACGTGACAATGGTGTTCAAAACGTTAAATATCACGTCGTTGAAGGATTTAGGTATCTAAGTCGCCAACCTGTATTTTAACTTGTACTGTCACTTACGGGATATCTTCCGTGATTGTTCATTATTTTGAGCTCCCGATATTTCGGCGCTGTTGCAAGCGCCATGAAACTGCGCTGCGCTGTTGTAAGTGACAGTATAAGTTTAGTTGTAAACCGTGAAAGCTTAAAACAGTGTTTGAACCTAGTGTTAGTGACAATGTGAATACTAACTAGACCCGTATCTATAGACAAGTCAGAGTGATAACTTGAGTAAAAGTAATTCTTATTTATGTTCTTATTTATCGTGTGGTTAGTGCCTAACCTGGTGTCAGAGTTTTTATGCCGCCCATGGGCCTCTGACTTGGCTTTACATGCCGTCGAGAAATATCTCTCAGGCATGCTGGTTTCCTCACGATGTTTTCCTTCACCGAAGCAAGTGAATCCGAAAAATCAGAGGTGCGTGTCTTGGATTCGAACTCGAGACCTATGACTTGGCAGTCCGACGGTCACACCACTAGGCTATCACTGCTTTTTTATTACTTATGATACGATTTTTATCCAGTACTTTAGTACTTTTGAAGTTAGAGCTAGTACTAAAATACTAAAGAATTCTTAGCTTTCCTTCCGTTGACGGTTTTTCTTGTCTATTGCATAAAAATGTTTACATAATTACTTAGACTCGAGTGAATACTTTAACTTGACTATAGATACGAGTGTTAACGTCGCTATAATAAAATACATCTTAAACTCACAAGGGCGGTGTTAGATCTAATTGTGGGGCGCGCCAATAGATCCTTGTACAGCTAGACTCCTTTACATTGATTGTAGCTCTGACATGAACCTTATGCCAACGAGAATAAAGATGAAAGTCAAATCATTTATTTCAATTATTCCGTGTTGAACATCAAACTTTAAAACAAGGAATAGGCTTTTACACCAATAACATGGATTGTTTCATATCGTCGGGGATAGTGCAAATCCGCGGAACTAGCATTGGATAATTCCGCGTATCTGACAAATGTAGCCAATTTCAATTACGCATTGTCGTAGCGACTAAATTAATGAATTTAATAGATTTCTACTGTTAACAATACATAGAACATGAATTGTTACTGTTCATGTAAAAATGAGATCAAAAATCGTTGAAATAAAATAAACTTATAACCTTCCCCTGTAAACCTACACGTAGTGCAGATACGCGCACTTTACGTGTGGTAGATTCGCGGATTTGCACTATCCCGACGATATGGTGACACTTATGATCGGTCATGAAACTTCATCGTTACTTTGATAAAACGCACATTATACAAGGTGGAA
Source organism: Noctua fimbriata (assembly GCA_905163415.1). NCBI lineage: Eukaryota > Metazoa > Arthropoda > Insecta > Lepidoptera > Noctuidae > Noctua > Noctua fimbriata. Next base: position 7,912,717 of record LR990949.1, on the reverse strand, counting down.
GGGACGCCAACTCTAAAACGGTTACCACGTATTCAGTACATCATTCTGAGCCCCCCACATAGAAATTTTTCATCGGTTATTAAAAAAAAATCAACTGTTCCACACATTTTGACCGTGTTATTTCAATTTTGAAGGAAGAAGCTGTATTATTTTTAATAGCCGACGAAAATGTTCTAATGGGTGTAAAAAGACCCTTAACAAAGCCGAAAGGCAGTTCTCCCCGTCATTGCGATCATTTTTTTTTTGTTTTAGACCATATAGATATAGGGTGTCAAAGTTACAACTTTTTCACAAGTTTTTTTCAAATACATGTTTTTAATGTAAGATTTTTACTTTAAATGCCCCCGTACTATTCAATCCATCCAACAGCACAATGTTTTGAGTGCGTTACATTGAGTCCTACCGTAGAACGTGATTTTTCACCCCAAAATAAAGGCGTTTCCCAGCAATAATTTTTGCATCAAGTTACTTAGTTTGATGTACAGAATGCTTGGTTGACGGCTTCATGAAGGGTCCGTTTAAACCCTGTATGTAAGTGGTTCAGAATGATGTACTGAATACGTGGTACCCGTTGTCGCGTCGGTGTGCCTTCCACCTTGTATATGCGAGTTACAAAAGTACATGTGACGGCTGTGTACCCGGAAAAATGTAAACTTATCAGAGTATACAACATTAGTTTTAGTATATGCGAAACCTGATACACGCGTCTAGTATTTTTATGTAAAGAATCTATGTACAAAATTTCAAAACTGTATCATGAAAAATCTCAAAGTTATAGCTTGTTCTGTTACCTAGTTTGCCGCACAAAAACGTGGTCACCACGCAGCGCGCGCCTCCAGCGTCGTCTACCTAAATTATTGCGATAGGTACTCAAAGTCGCTCGGTGTTCAACTTTTTTAAATATTTTTGGGAAAAATAATACTGAACAAACTATATTCAGGTTTCGCATATACTAAAAATAATGTTGTATAAAACTGAGCAGTAACAAATCAATTAAATATGAGGGAAAAAAATGCCGTTTGTTGCCAGTGAGGCATATAATATGACACATGTTCCTAAAAAAGTACCAGGCTGGCATGAGCTCAAGGTGGTGAGCATTTTAATAATTCTGGGTACATTCATTGACAGTAAGGCGGTACGTAGTTCGCCGGGTCAGCTAGTATGCAATAAAAGTCACTGTACTACAAGATCAGAGGTAGAATAATAATGAAAGCACAGTATTTTGATCTTTATGCTCCTTGGAATAAGGTTACTGTGGGATCGCTGCTATCGAAGCTAAAACAGCTGTAAAATGCGTTTCTGTGTCAATGTTTCATGGTAGATATTCTTCTCGATAAACTAACTGTACTAGGACACCATAAAAACTAAGAGATATTAAATATATTGTTTGTAAATGTGAATAATGGCAAGTTTTGACTTCCAAAGCGGTTGCAAGTAAGTCAGCGTGGCTGTCCAAACGGCTCTCGGATTAAATGAACGGGCACACATGGATTATGTCAACAAAATATAAATAAATCAATAAATATAGGCCTTTACGGATAAATTATCATTATGAGTTTAATTTCATTCCCCTGTCTTTTACATAACATCACGCCTGTAATCCCCGAAGGGTTAGGCAGAGGTGTACCTAACAGTACACACATTTAACGTATCGCGTATTGCCATCAGCCGGGCACAAATCCACTCCGTGGCTGCTACAGAGAAATTCCAGATGGAAAATCCAATAACAAAGCCCGACCCATCGAACCCAGAACCTCATGCTGAGCAGTCGCGCTTGCGACCAACGAGCCAGTAATATCCTTTAATAGGTGACTAAATAATAAGGCGCACAGGTGTTAATTAGCAGTTAAGCAGTGCTTGCCTCTATCGGTGAGTGGATGGGTGAGCATCATTGACATTGACATTTCGGGTGCCTCGGAACACACGGGTCCGGCTGTCAATTGTAGATATTCCTTGAATTTATGCAAGCCTAGTACTTTTGGTAGAGTATTCACTAAAAATACTACTTTAACAGAAAGTACTAGGCGAACAGAATCATGAAGAAGAATGTGACAGTCGTTACAGAACGATGACGTCGTCGTGGTCTGAAAGTCTGGCAACCTGTCTTACCAAACGGTCTTATTACATTACCCGTCGCGCTATTAAAAAAAAAAAAACTTTTTTTGTATGATTCGCGACCGCAACACCTATTGTTATTCATCAAATACCCCTCTCGTCTGGGCGGAGCGGAAGGGAGTGTCAGACTTGTACTGACTAAAACCCATCCATGTTCCTTCTTTGCCGTGTTCCAGGGCCGCGGTATCTCTTTCGAACAGTCCCGCAGCCTCGGCAGGCATCGGCCCTTTCCGGTTCTCTTTGAGGCGAACGCGCCGTCGACACGGTCTGTCATAAGATGGACGGACGGCGAGCTAGCCCATTACTCACCCTCCATAGCCTCGCGTTTAAAAAACAACCCTCCGAGTGCTCACAGCCTTTTCAAGGACATTTCTAAACGTTTAGTTGACTCTTCCCGTGACCCAAGGGCTGGCTTTTACCTTGGCCAAAGGCTTAGCGTTGCCATACAACGTGGCAACGCCGCCAGTCTTTTGGGTACATTACCAGTTGACTACGTTGAGGAGGAGTTTTTTGACGCCATTTTTTAAGTTTATTTTTAAGTTAGTTAGTTAATATAGGTTATTTTAATTTATTAATGTATATAATATTTACTATGAATAAAATATAGTTACCCTCTAAGTAAATTTAATCTCATTTAAATTCTATATCATGAAAAAGTCATTCATCATCATCATTTCAGCCGAAAGACGTCCACTGCTGGACATAGGCCTCCCCCAAGTGTCGCCACATTGACCGGTCCCGTGCGTGCGTGCATGAAAAAGTCATTCAATGGGATTAAATAAACTGAAATACATACGTGATACGGTTGCGAATCATATTTTAGATCTACATTTGTCAGATACGCGGAATTATACAATGCTAGTTCCGCGGATTTGCACTATCCGCGACGGTTTCCCTTCAATTTAATACATTTTTCAAACGTGACAACACCATCTTCGGCATTAGTATGTTCGATCGTCAATTGTTTATGACGTCACTACGCGAGAAGCGACCGGAGTGTCACCTCTCGCGCTGTGTTGCCATGTCAGTTTCCTCATTTTAGTGCATTTTATTTTATTTTTAATTTGGGTATTTTTTTACTTGTTGTCCAAAAAGCATTACATAAATAGAATCGGACAGGTTTTTTTAACATCACTACATGGTATAAAACTAAGCCACTTCCCGCTGTATGTCTGTCCATATGTATGCTTAGATCTTTTAAACTACGCTACGGATTTTGATGCGGTTTTTTTTAGTAGATAGGGTGAAACAAGAGGAATGTTTATATGTATATATTGCACCCGTGCGAAGCCGGGGCGGGTTGCTAGTATAGTATAAATGAGCAATTTAACCACCATGCACGACCATGCACATGAGAGGACATCGGCTGAATCGATGGAGTGGGGCGAATAGGGTAGTTGACAAACCAATCAATTGACATACTTTTTAAGAGCTGGAATTATTGTTTAATGGTGTCAACTCATCAATTATGTCATGAAATTCAAGATTGTTTTACAAATTTTTGATGTTATACAAAACGTTATTACTTATTAACCAATAACGTTTTAGGTAAAACCGCTTCATTCTATTGCAAAATGTGGGTAAAATACTAATGACTCCTTTGTTCCAATTAGACATTGACACATTCTGTATGTTACCTACCCAGGACGTGATGGTGGTCGGTGAGCCTTCGCTCATGGGCGGCGAGTTCGGCGACGAGGACGAGCGCCTCATCACGCGGCTGGAGAACACGCAGTACGAGGGCGCCGACGACTGGTCCGCGCCGCCGCCCGCCTCGCCCGCCAAGACGCCGCCCAACCACTGACACGCGCGCGCACGTGCCACGCACCGCACGGCTGCACACAGATACTAACATTTACAACTCTTAACAAACATCGCGCTATGTACTTTGTTTGAGACAAGCTGGAACCGACCATCAAGTGTAAGTACAGTTACGAGCACCAATATACACTTTCCTAAATTTAAAATCAATTTTAAATTGGATATAGGATCTTTTTCATAAAAAATATGAGTTGTAACAACATGAGATTTTAATCAGAACAGTAGGAGAAAAACACTTTTAAAAGTTGTTTAGTGTTTACGTATTGCTGCTTGTGACTGTACACACACATATGTCATAATATACGTTTGTGTTGACTGAGTATCTATCCACTAAGACCACTACACGGATCCGGCATACAGATGGCTTACAAGACGTAGGCATCCGCTAACATACGTACAGAACCCAGCACATCAAGCAACTACAATCTGTCAAAGGTCCGGCCACGCATAAAACCTATATTAATCGATAGCTTGTATAAATACAAGAGATATGAACTATCAAAGTTAAATTCCATTCAAAGATGGCATCTTCAGAACAACTTTAATAGTTGATATCTCGAAAACGTGACATTTTAGAACATTTTGTCTCATACAAAACTGGCTTGTATTGATACCAGCTATCGATTAATATAGGTTTTACGTACGGCCGCAAATTTGAAAAAAAAATGGCGGAAGCTAACCAGGCCGGATTTCTTACAAAACCCTTCCAAGCCTTTAATAGATTATCGCTAAAGCATTAGTTTCAAAGTTGAGAAAATTTGACAGTTCCGGGTAGCTTGATGTGCTGGCGACTGTACATGTATCTACCTACACTCAATGCCCTTTCCGAAGTAGATCTCATGGAGATGAATGCCCGAAAAACTGCATCCACTAAGTTTTATTGTACATAAAAGAGAGAATTAAAATGAAACGCGTAAAATCGACCAATCACAGACGAGATGGTTGAGCAATGGAAATTATTTTGACGTGTTTTGTATTGTATTACTCAAGTTGAACACCGTGTCTTTGTTATCGTCTTACTGGCTGTGCTCCGCGGTGTTTTTCTTTCTATATCTTGTGGTTAGTGCCTAACCTGGCGTCAGAGTTTTTATGTCGCCCATGGGCCTCTGACTTGGCTTTACATGCCGTCGAGAAATATCTCTCAGGCATGCTGGTTTCCTCACGATGTTGTCCTTTAACGAAGCCAGTGATAATTATACAACATGCCCTGACCCGTCGTTTTAAAATTTTCTTTATTATAGCTCAGCTCCTATGTGTCGTAGCGTGATGTTAAATATCCTAAAACCTATCCCGAAGAATTGGGTTATGGAGTTCAAAAAGCTTTCTTCAAATCCGATTGTTACTTTCAGAGATTAACATTAAGTTTTCGTTTATTTATTTATCTACACACTAGCTGTTGCCCGCGTGAAATTATATAGCCTATAACCTTCCTCGATAAATGGGCAATCCAACACTAAAATAATTTTTGAAATCGAATCAGTAGTTCTTGAGATTAGCGCGTTCAACCAAACAAACAAACTCTTCAGCTTTATAATATTAGTATAGATTTTTTCACGCAGCCAAAGCTAAGCTAATAAGACGATAAAAAACAAGGTGTTTACTGAAATATAAATATTGTATTATTATAGAATTAATAAGTATTATGTTTCTACGGTGTATTGAAATTATTATGTGTTAAAAAAGTGTTTACACATAGCGGCGGAAGGAGGTATTATCGTTTTCACTAACGCTAGGAGACGCTTAAGCGAATACTTAAATAAAAGCACGACAGAGTGCAATTGACAACGTTGGAACCAGAGTGATGCAAGTGACATTTTGACCAATACTGAGGTTTGGCAGGGAGGAGCTCGTGGCTAAATAATAACAGCCGCTCGGATCGATCTTTAGGTTAAGCCGTGCTTGCCTAGGTTGGTCTGTGGATGGGTGACCACCCATTACATACCGAGTTTCCTCCGTGCCTCGGTAAGCACGTTAAGCTTATGGTCCCGGCTGTCATTTGTAGATCTTTGACAGTCGTTACAGGTAGTCAGTGGCTCAAAAAGTCTGACAACCAGTCTTACCAAGGGGTATCGTATTACCAAGTACTAACTGGGTTGTGGAGGCCTGACAGGCAGTCGCTCCATGTAAAATACTGGTGTACAGCTGCATCCGGTTAGATTGGAAGCAGACACTAACATAGTTGGACAAAGGCTAGGCAGATGATGATGATGACTGAGGTTTGGCACAATGGCATAGAAAAATCAAAATTCATCCACGCCACACTGATCTACACGTTCTTCAGCGCTGTCTTCCTTGAGTGATAACAACATGTCACTATAGAATTGGTGCGGTCTGCAAAGTGAAGGCCATGCCACACTGATCTAGGTAAGGAGCTGCACTTACATACTGTTCTGCCTTAGATCACTCTGGTTCCAACGTAGCCAATTATACACGGTGGCGATTTCTTCAGGTGTATCCTGTATATACGTCATATTAAACAATATTCCCAAAGAAACTCATACAATAGCATAATCAGCCTATTAATGGTTCCCACTGCTGGGACGCAGGCTTCCTCTCTATGAGAGGGAGTGGGCTATAATCCACCACGCGGGCCTAGTGTGGGTTGGTAGATGTCACATGTCTTCGAATTTTTGGTTCTAGGACATGCCGGTTTCCTCACGATGTTTTCCTTCACCGTTTTGAGAGCAGTGGTGATGAAATAAATTACACAAAGTAATGCGCCTGCCTGGGTTCGAACCCACGACTTACTGCTCGTAAGTCAGGGCCTCCACCACTTGGCCACCGCAAAAAGAAACTGAAAACCGTTAAAAAAACGACCAGATGGGTTCTGTAAGTAGGAGAGCCCTCTTTTAATTTTTATTTGTTGTAGCAGCAACAGAAATACACATTCTGTGAAAATTTCAACTGTCTACCTATTACGGATCATGAGATACAGCCCGCTGACAGACAGACGGACAGCTGAGGCTTAGTAATAGGGTCCCGTTGATTACCGTTAGGGTATGTAAGACTCGAAAACAAATTCGTATAGAATAGTAAAATAGACTGGTTCAATGCATGTAGGGAAAGCTACATTTTTGTTCTCATGGATGTGGGGATGTGGGGTCAGAGTGAAACAATTGAATAACCCACTAACTCAATTTATTTTAAACAAAAGTTACAGTAGCGAAGGGTCAATTTTTGTAAGAGGTAAGCCGGAGTGCATTTATCTTTATTTGTCTATATTCTACCGACTGTAACATTTTTCAAAGGGAATCCGGTAGGAATCGAGTTGTATGGAACCTTCGCCTCTGCAAAGATAACTAGCGCAGACGATCATACTGTGTAGCAGACTCGAAGGTAGCTAAGAACCAGATTTTTGCCGGCTTCCCTTCTGTAACAACAACTCAACGTTACCGTCTTAGTCGTCTACGCCATCTTGTTCACGTCCTCTCTCTCCCTCACTCCCGATACATTCATCCCTTTCGCTCGCTCTTACATTCAGTTTCCCACACGCATAGGATATGAGTTTCTTTGGGAAAGCTGTTTAACCTTTTAAACGCACGCGCAACTCCCTACAAAAAGAATAGGGATTCCAAAACTATTTAATTGTTTATTTCATGTTAAACTGTACCGCATTTTTAGCCACATATCTGTGTCGGACTACAGGGCACGCGCTTGCTTGTCACGTATACGTGACAATGGTGTTCAAAACGTTAAATATCACGTCGTTGAAGGATGTAGGTATCTAAGTCGCCAACCTGTATTTTAACTTGTACTGTCACTTACGGGATATCTTCCGTGATTGTTCATTATTTTGAGCTCCCGATATTTCGACGCTGTTGCAAGCGCCATGAAACTGCGCTGCGCTGTTGTAAGTGACAGCATAAGTTTAGTTGTAAACCGTGAAAGCTTAAAACAGTATTTGAACCTAGTGTTAGTGAAAATGAGAATAAATCTTAGACCCGTATCTATAGACAAGTCAGAGTGATAACTTGAGTAAAAGTAATTCTTATTTATGTTCTTCTATAACGTGTGGTTAGTGCCTAACCTGGTGTCAGAGTTTTTATGCCGCCCATGGGCCTCTGACTTGGCTTTACATGCCGTCGAGAAATATCTCTCAGACATGCTGGTTTCCTCACGATGTTTTCCTTCACCGAAGTAAGTGATAATTATACAAAACGCACATGAATCTGAAAAATCAGAGGTGCGTGTCTTGGGTTCGAACTCAAGACCTATGACTTGGCAGTCCGACGGTCACACCACTAGTCTTATCACTTTTTTATTATTTATGATACGATTTTTATCCAGTACTTTAGTACTTTTGAAGTTAGAGCTAGTACTAAAATACTAAAGAATTCTTAGCTTTCCTTCCGTTGACGGTTTTTCTTGTCTATTGCATAAAAATGTTTACATAATTACTTAGACTCAAGTGAATACTTTAACTTGACTATAGATACGAGTGCGTCGCTATAATAAAATACATCTTAAACTCACAAGGGCGGTGTTAGATCTAATTGTGGGGCGCGCCAATAGATCCTTGTACAGCTAGACTCCTTTACATTGATTGTAGCTCTGACATGAACCTTATGCCAACGAGAATAAAGATGAAATTCAAATCATTTATTTCAATTATTCCGTGTTTAACATCAAACTTTAAAACAAGGAATTTGCTTTTACACCAATAACATGGATTGTTTCATATCGTCGCGGATAGTGCAAATCCGCGGAACTAGCATTGGATAATTCCGCGTATGTGACAAATGTAGCCAATTTCAATTACGCATTGTCGTAGCGACTAAATTAATGAATTTAATAGATTTCTACTGTTAACAATACATAGAACACATGAATTGTTACTGTTCATGTAAAAATGAGATCAAAAATCGATGAAATAATATAAACTTATAACCTTCTCCTGTAAACTTACACGTAGTGCAGATACGCGCACTTTACGTGTGGTAGATTCGCGGATTTGCGCTATCCCCGACGATATGGTGACACTTATGATCGGTCATGAAACTTCAGCGTTACTTTGATAAAACTCACATTATACAAGGTGGAAGGGACGCCAACGCTAAAACGGTTACCACGTATTCAGTACATCATTCTGAGCCCCCCACATAGAAATTTTTCATCGGTTATTAAAAAAAATCAACTGTTCCACACATTTTGACCGTGTTATTTCAATTTTGAAGGAAGAAGCTGTATTATTTTTTAATATCCGATGAAAATGTTCTAATGGGTGTAAACAGACCCTTAACAAAGCCGAAAGGCAGTTCTCTCCGTCATTGCGATCATTTTTTTTTGTTCTAGACCATACCTGGGAACCTTCTAGTTACGGAGATATTATAGGGGGTCAAAGTTCCAAGTTTTTCACAAGTTTTTTTAAAAATACATGTTTCTATTGTAAGATTTTTACTTTAAATGCCCCCGTACTATTCAATCCATCCAACAGCACAATGTTTTGAGTGCGTTACATTGAGTCCTACCGTAGAACGTGATTTATCACCCCAAAATAAAGGCGTTTCTCAGCAATAATTTTTGCATCAAGTTACTTAGTTTGATGTACAGAATGCTTGGTTGACGGCTTCGTGAAGGGTCCGTTTAAACCCTGTATGTAAGTGGTTCAGAATGATGTACTGAATACGAGGTACCCGTTGTCGCGTCGGTGTGCCTTCCACCTTGTATATGTGTGTTACAAAAGTACATGTGACGACTATGTACCCAGAAAAATGTAAACTTATCAGAGTATATAAAACTGAGCATTAACAAATCAATTAAATATGAGGGGAAAAAAAATCCCGTTTGTTGCTAGTGAGGCATATAATATGACACAAAAAAGTACCAGGCTGGCATGAGCTCAAGGTGGTGTGTCTTTTAATATTTCTGGGTACATTCATTGACAGTAAGGCGGTACGAAGTTCGCCGGGTCAGCTAGTATGCAATAAAAGTTACTGTACTACAAGATCAGAGGTAGAATAATAATGAAAGCACAGTATTTTGATGTTTATGCTCCTTGAAATAAGGTTACTGTGGGATCGCTGCTATCGAAGCTAAAACAGCTGTAAAATGCGTTTCTGTGTCAATGTTTCATGGTAGATATTCTTCTCGATAAACTAACTGTACTAGGACACCATAAAAACTAAGAGATATTAAATATATTGTTTGTAAATGTGAATAATGGCAAGTTTTGACTTCCAAAGCGGTTGCAAGTAAGTCAGCGTGGCTGTCCAAACGGCTCTCGGATTAAATGAACGGGCACACATGGATTATGTCAACAAAATATAAATAAATCAATAAATATAGGCCTTTACGGATAAATTATCATTATGAGTTTAATTTCATTCCCCTGTCTTTTACATAACATCACGCCTGTAATCCCCGAAGGGTTAGGCAGAGGTGTGCCTAACAGTACACACATTTAACGTATCGCCTATTGCCATCAGCCGGGCACAAATCCACTCCGTGGCTGCTACTGAGAAATTCCAGATGGAAAATCCAATAACAAAGCCCGACCCATCGAACCCAGAACCTCATGCTGAGCAGTCGCGCTTGCGACCAACGAGCCAGTCCTATCCTTTAATAGGTGGCTAAATAATAAGAGGCGCACAGGTGTTAATAAGCAGTTAAGCAGTGCTTGCCTCTGTCGGTGAGTGGATGGGTGAGCATCATTGTTAACATAGACATTTCGGGTGCCTCGGAACGTACAGGTCCGGCTGTCAATTGTAGATCTTCCTTGAATTTATGCAAGCCTAGTACTTTTGGTAGAGTGTTCACTAAAAATACTACTTTAACAGAAAGTACTAGGCGAACAGAATCATGAAGAACAATGTGACAGTAGTTACAGAACGACGACGTCGTCGTGGTCTGAAAGTCTGGCAACCTGTCTTACCAAACGGTCTTATTACATTACCCGTCGCTCTATTAAAAAAAAAAAAACATTTTTTGTATGATTCGCGACCGCAACACCTATTGTTATTCATCAAATTACCCCTCTCGTCTGGGCGGAGCGGAAGGGAGTGTCAGACTTGTACTGACTAAAACCCATCCATGTTCCTTCTTTGCCGTGTTCCAGGGCCGCGGTATCTCTTTCGAACAGTCCCGCAGCCTCGGCAGGCATCGGCCCTTTCCGGTTCTCTTTGAGGCGAACGCGCCGTCGACACGGTCTGTCATAAGATGGACGGACGGCGAGCTAGCCCATTACTCACCCTCCATAGCCTCGCGTTTAAAAAACAACCCTCTAAGTAAATTTAATCTCATTTAAATTCTATTTCATGAAAAAGTCATTCATCATCATCATTTCAGCCGAAAGACGTCCACTGCTGGACATAGGCCTCCTCCAAATGTCGCCACATTGACCGGTCCCGTGCGTGCGTGCATGAAAAAGTTATTCAATGGGATTAAATAAACTGAAATACATACGTGATACGGTCGCGAATCATATATTAAATCTACATTTGTCAGATACGCGGAATTATACAATGCTAGTTCCGCGGATTTGCACTATCCGCGACGGTTTCCCTTAAATCTAATAAATTTTTCAAACATGACAACACTCATCTTCGGCATTAGTATGTGTAAATAGAATCACGGATCGGACAGGTTTTTTTTAACATCACTACATAGCATAAAACTAAGCCACTTCCCACTGTCTGTCTGTACTTATGTATGCTTAGATCTTTTAAACTACGCTACGGATTTTATTGCAGTTTTCAGCAATAGATAGAGTGATTCAAGAGGAAGGTTTATATGTATATATTGCACCCGTGCGAAGCCGGGGCGGGTCGCTAGTATAGTATAAATGAGCAATTTAATCACCATGCACGACCATGCACATGAGAGGATATCGGCTGAATCCATGGAGTGGGGCGAATAGGGTAGTTGACAAACCAATCAATTGACATACTTTTTAAGAGCTGTCAAAACGTGATTCCCCCTTAAATTTTGAATGGCAACAAAAACTCAACTATTTATTGATTTCAAAGCAACTAAAAATCTAATTGTGCAATTAATTGAAAATTAATCGGGTTTTCAGGTCTAAAATGAAGTAATTTTTTTAGAGAAATTGTGTCTTGGAATTATTGTTTAATGGTGTCAACTACCCAATTATGTCATGAAATTCAAAATTGTTTTACTAATTTTTGATGTTATACAAAACGTTATTACTTATTAACCAATAACGTTTTAGGTAAAACCGCTTCATTCTATTGCAAAATGTGGGTAAAATACTAATGACTACTTTGTTCCAATTAGACATTGACACATTCTGTATGTTACCTACCCAGGACGTGATGGTGGTCGGTGAGCCTTCGCTCATGGGCGGCGAGTTCGGCGACGAGGACGAGCGCCTCATCACGCGGCTGGAGAACACGCAGTACGAGGGCGCCGACGACTGGTCCGCGCCGCCGCCCGCCTCGCCCGCCAAGACGCCGCCCAACCACTGACACGCGCGCGCACGTGCCACGCACCGCACGGCTGCACACAGATACTAACATTTACAACTCTTAACAAACATCGCGCTATGTACTTTGTTTGAGACAAGCTGGAACCGACCATCAAGTGTAAGTACAGTTACGAGCACCAATATACACTTTCCTAAATTTAAAATCAATTTTAAATTGTTCGTAACAACATGAGATTTTAATCAGAACAGTAGGAGAAAAACACTTTTAAAAGTTGTTTAGTGTTTACGTATTGCTGCTTGTGACTGTACACACACACATATGTCATAATATACGTTTGTGTTGACTGAGTATCTATCCACTAAGACCACTACACGGATCCGGCATACAGATGGCTTACAAGACGTAGGCATCCGCTAACATACGTACAGAACCCAGCACATCAAGCAACTACAATCTGTCAAAGAGATTTGACAGATGACAGGCGTAACATCCGCCATTTTAATTTTGTTAAAGGTCCGGCCACGCATAAAACCTAGATTAATCGATAGCTTGTATAAATACAAGAGATATGAACTATCAAAGTTAAAGTCCATTCAAAGATGGCATCTTCAGAACAACTTTAATAGTTCATATCTCGAAAACGTGACATTTTAGAACATTTTGTCTCATACAAAACTGGCTAGTATTGATACCAGCTATCGAATAATATAGGTTTTACGTGTGGCCGCAAATTTGAAAAAAAAATGGCGGAAGCTAACCAGGCCGGATTACTTACAAAACCCTTCCAAGCCTTTAATAGATTATCGCTAAAGCACTAGTTTCAAAGTTGAGAAAATTTGACAGTTCCGGGTAACTTGATGTGCTGGCGACTGTACATGTATCTACCTACACTCAATGCCCTTTCCGAAGTAGATCTCATGGAGATGAATGCCCGAAAAACTGCATCCACTAAGTTTTATTGTACATAAAAGAGAGAATTAAAATGAAACGCGTAAAATCGACCAATCACAGACGAGATGGTTGAGCAATGGAAATTATTTTGACGTGTTTTGTATTGTATTACTCAAGTTGAACACCGTGTCTTTGTTATCGTCTTACTGGCTGTGCAACGCAGTCTTTTTCTTTCTTTATCTTGTGGTTAGTGCCTAACCTGGTGTCAGAGTTTTTATGCCGCCCATGGGCCTCTGACTTGGCTTTACATGCCGTCGAGAAATATCTCTCAGGCATGCTGGTTTCCTTCACTGAGGCAAGTAGTAATTATACAACATGCCCTGACCCGTCGTTTTAAAATTTTCTTTATTATAGCTCAGCTCCTATGTGTCGTAGCGTGATGTTAAATATCCTAGAACCTATCCCGAGAATTGGGTTATGGAGTTCAAAAAGCTTTCTTCAAATCCGATTGTTACTTTCAGAGATTAACATTAAGATGTCGTTTATTTATTTATCTACACACTAGCTGTTGCCCGCGTGAATTTATATAGCCTATAACCTTCCTCGATAAATGGGCTATCCAACACTAAAAGAATTTTTCAAATCGAACCAGTAGTTCTTGAGATTAGCGCGTTCAACCAAACAAACAAACTCTTCAGCTTTATAATATTAGTATAGATTTTTTCACGCAGCCAAAGCTAAGCTAATAAGACGATAAAAAACAAGGTGTTTACTGAAATATAAATATTGTATTATTATAGAATTAATAAGTATTATGTTTCTACGGTGTATTGAAATTATTATGTGTTAAAAAAGTGTTTACACATAGCGGCGGAAGGAGGTATTATCGTTTTCACTAACGCTAGGAGACGCTTAAGCGAATACTTAAATAAAAGCACGACAGAGTGCAATTGACAACGTTGGAACCAGAGTGATGCAAGTGACATTTTGACCAATACTGAGGTTTGGCAGGGAGGAGCTCGTGGCTAAATAATAACAGCCGCTCGGATCGATCTTTAGGTTAAGCCGCGCTTGCCTAGGTTGGTCTGCGGATGGGTGACCACCCATTACATACCGAGTTTCCTCCGTGCCTCGGAAAGCACGTTAAGCCGTTGGTCCCGGCTGTCATTTGTAGATCTTTGACAGTTGTTACAGGTAGTCAGTGGCCCAAAAAGTCTGACAACCAGTCTTACCAAGGGGTATCGTATTACCTAGTACTAACTTGGTTGTGGAGGCCTGACAGGCAGTCGCTCCATGTAAAATACTGGTGTACAGCTGCATCCGGTTAGATTGGAAGCAGACACTAACATAGTTGGGAAAAGGCTAGGCAGATGATGATGATGACTGAGGTTTGGCAGAATGGCATAGAAAAACCAAAATTCATCCACGCCACACTGATCTACACGTTCTTCAGCGCTGTCTTCCTTGAGTGATAACAACATGTCACTATAGAATTGGTGCGGTCTGCAAAGTGAAGGCCATGCCACACTGATCTAGGTAATGAGCTGCACTTACATACTGTTCTGCCTTAGATCACTCTGGTTCCAACGTAGCCAATTATACACGGTGGCGATTTCTTCAGCTGTATCCTGTATATACGTCATATTAAACAATATTCCCAAAGAAACTCATAGCATAGCATAGCATAATCAGTCTATTAATGTTCCCACTGCTGGGACGCAGGCTTCCTCTCTATGAGAGGGAGTGGGCTATAATCCACCACGCGGGCCCAGTGCGGGTTGGTAGATGTCACATGTCTTCGAATTTTTGGTTCTACGACATGCTGATTTGCTCACGATGTTTTCCTTCACCGTTTTGAGAGCAGTGGTGATGAGATAAATTACACAAAGTAATGCGCCTGCCTGGGTTTGAACCCACGACTTACTGCTCGTAAGTCAGGGCCTCCACCACTTGGCCACCGCAAACAGAAACTGAAAACCGTTAAAAAAACGACCAGATGGGTTCTGTAAGTAGGAGAGCCCTCTTTTAATTTTTATTTGTTGTAGCAGCAACAGAAATACACATTCTGTGAAAATTTCAACTGTCTACCTATTACGGATCATGAGATACAGCCCGCTGACAGACAGACGGACAGCTGAGGCTTAGTAATAGGGTCCCGTTGATTACCTTTAGGGTATGTAAGACTCGAAAACAAATTCCTATAGAATAGTAAAATAGACTGGTTCAATGCATGTAGGGAAAGCTACATTTTTGTTCTCATGGATGTGGGGATGTGGGGTCAGAGTGAAACAATTGAATAACCCACTAACTCAATTTATTTTAAAACAAAAGTTACAGTAGCGAAGGGTCAATTTTTGTAAGAGGTAAGCCGGAGTGCATTTATCTTTATTTGTCTATATTCTACCGACTGTAACATTTTTCAAAGGAAATCCGGTAGGAATCGAGTTGTATGGAACCTTCGCCTCTGCAAAGATAACTAGCGCAGAAGATCATACTGTGTAGCAGACTCGAAGGTAGCTAAGAACCAGATTTTTGCCGGCTTGCCTTCGGTAACAACAACTCAACGTTACCGTCTTAGTCGTCTACGCCATCTTGTTCAGGTCCTCTCTCTCATTCACTCCCGATACATTCATCCCTTTCGCTCGCTCTTACATTGCGTTTCCCACATGCATAGGATATGAGTTTCTTTGGGAAAGCTGTTTAACCTTTTAAACGCACGCGCAACTCCCTACAAAAAGAATAGGGATTCCAAAACTATTTAATTGTTTATTTCATGTTAAACTGTACCGCATTTTTAGTCACATATCTGTGTCGGACTACAGGGCACGCGCTTGCTTGTCACGTATACGTGACAATGGTGTTCAAAACGTTAAATATCACGTCGTTGAAGGATGTAGGTATCTAAGTCGCCAACCTGTATTTTAACTTGTACTGTCACTTACGGGATATCTTCCGTGATTGTTCATTATTTTGAGCTCCCGATATTTCGGCGCTGTTGCAAGCGCCATGAAACTGCGCTGCGCTGTTGTAAGTGACAGTATAAGTTTAGTTGTAAACCGTGAAAGCTTAAAACAGTGTTTGAACCTAGTGTTAGTGAAAATGTGTATAACTCTTAGACCCGTATCTATAGACAAGTCAGAGTGATAACTTGAGTAAAAGTAATTCTTATTTATGTTCTTCTATAACGTGTGGTTAGCGCCTAACCTAGTGTCAGAGTTTTTATGCCTCCCATGGGCCTCTGACTCGGCTTTACATGCCGTCGAGAAATATCTCTCAGGCATGCTGGTTTTCTCACGATGTTTTCCTTCACCGAAGCAAGTGATAATTATACAATACGCACATGAATCCGAAAAATCAGAGGTGCGTGTCTTGGATTCGAACTCGAGACCTATGACTTGGCAGTCCGACGGTCACACCACTAGTCTTATCACTTTTTTATTATTTATGATACGATTTTTATCCAGTACTTTAGTACTTTTGAAGTTAGAGCTAGTACTAAAATACTAAAGAATTCTTAGCTTTCCTTCCGTTGACGGTTTTTCTTGTCTATTGCATAAAAATGTTTACATAATTACTTAGACTCAAGTGAATACTTTAACTTGACTATAGATACGAGTGCGTCGCTATAATAAAATACATCTTAAACTCACAAGGGCGGTGTTAGATCTAATTGTGGGGCGCGCCAATAGATCCTTGTACAGCTAGACTCCTTTACATTGATTGTAGCTCTGACATGAACCTTATGCCAACGAGAATAAAGATGAAAGTCAAACCATTCATTTCAATTATTCCGTGTTGAACATCAAACTTTAAAATAAGGAACTTTGATTTGCTTTTACACCAATAACATGGATTGTTTCATGGTGGAACTTATGATTGGGCATGAAACTTCAGCGTTACTTTGTTAAAACTCACATTATACAAGATGGAAGGGACGCCAACGCTAAAACGGTTACCACGTATTCAGTACATCATTCTGAGCCCCCCACATAGAAATTTTTCATCGGTTATTAAAAAAAAATCAACTGTTCCACACATTTTGACCGTGTTATTTCAGATTTGAAGGAAGAAGCTGTATTATTTTTTAATATCCGATGAAAATGTTCTAATGGGTGTAAACAGACCCTTAACAAAGCCGAAAGGCAGTTCTCTCCGTCATTGCGATCATTTTTTTTTGTTCTAGACCATACCTGGGAACCTTCTAGTTACGGAGATATTCTAGGGCGTCAAAGTTCCAAGTTTTTCACAAGTTTTTTTTTAAAAATACATGTTTTTAATGTAAGATTTTTACTTTAAACACCTCCACGACCCCCGTACTATTCAATCCATCCAACAGCACAATGTTTTGAGTGCGTTACATTGAGTCCTACCGTAGAACGTGATTTTTCACCCCAAAATAAAGGCGTTTCCCAGCAATAATTTTTGCATCAAGTTACTTAGTTTGATGTACAGAATGCTTGGTTGACGGCTTCATGAAGGGTCCGTTTAAACCCTGTATGTAAGTGGTTCAGAATGATGTACTGAATACGTGGTACCCGTTGTCGCGTCGGTGTGCCTTCCTCCTTGTATATGCGAGTTACAAAAGTACATGTGACGGCTATGTACCCGGAAAAATGTAAACTTATCAGAGTATACAACATTAGTTTTAGTTTAAGCGAAACCTGATACACGCGTCTAGTATTTTTATGTAAAGAATCTATGTACAAAATTTCAAAACTGTATCATGAAAAATCACAAAGTTATAGCTTGTTCTGTTACCTAGTTTGCCGCACAAAAACGTGGTCACCACGCAGCGCGCGCCTCCAGCGTCGTCTACCTAAATTATTGCGATAGGTACTCAAAGTCGCTCGGTGTTCAACTTTTTAAAATATTTTTGGGAAAAATAATACTGAACAAGGTATATTCAGGTTTCGCATATACTAAAAATAATGTTGTATAAAACTGAGCAGTAACAAATCAATTAAATATGAGGGGGAAAAATCCCGTTTGTTGCCAATGAGGCATATAATATGACCATGTTCCCAAAAAAGAACCAGGCTGGCATGAGCTCAAGGTGGTGTGCATTTTAATAATTCTGGGTACATTCATTGACAGTAAGGCGGTACGAAGTTCGCCGGGTCAGCTAGTATGCAATAAAAGTTACTGTACTACAAGATCAGAGGTAGAATAATAATGAAAGCACAGTATTTTGATCTTTATGCTCCTTGGAATAAGGTTACTGTGGGATCGCTGCTATCGAAGCTAAAACAGCTGTAAAATGCGTTTCTGTGTCAATGTTTCATGGTAGATATTCTTTTCGATAAACTAACTGTACTAGGACACCATAAAAACTAAGAGATATTAAATATATTGTTTGTAAATGTGAATAATGGCAAGTTTTGACTTCCAAAGCGGTTGCAAGTAAGTCAGCGTGGCTGTCCAAACGGCTCTCGGATTAAATGAACGGGCACACATGGATTATGTCAACAAAATATAAATAAATCAATAAATATAGGCCTTTACGGATAAATTATCATTATGAGTTTAATTTCATTCCCCTGTCTTTTACATAACATCACGCCTGTAATCCCCGAAGGGTTAGGCAGAGGTGTACCTAACAGTACACACATTTAACGTATCGCGTATTGCCATCAGCCGGGCACAAATCCGCTCCGTGGCTGCTACTGAGGAATTCAGAGAGCCCAGAACCTCATGCTCAGCAGTCGCGCTTGCGACCTCTAGACCAACGAGCCAGTCCTATCCTTTAATAGGTGGCTAAATAATAAGAGGCGCACAGGTGTTAATTAGCAGTTAAGCAGTGCTTGCCTCTATCGGTGAGTGGATGGGTGAGCATCATTGATTACATTGACATTTCGGGTGCATCGGAAAGCACGGGTTCCGGCTGTCAATTGTAGATCTTCCTTGAATTTATGCAAGCCTAGTACTTTTGGTAGAGTGTTCAATAAAAATACTACTTTAACAGAAAGTACTAGGCGAACAGAATCATGAAGAAGAATGTGACAGTCGTTACAGAACGATGACGTCGTCGTGGTCTGAAAGTCTGGCAACCTGTCTTACCAAACGGTCTTATTACATTACCCATCGCTCTATTAAAATAAAAAAAACCTTTTTTTGTATGATTCGCGACCGCAACACCTATTGTTATTCATCAAATTACCCCTCTCGTCTGGGCGGAGCGGAAGGGAGTGTCAGACTTGTACTGACTAAAACCCATCCATGTTCCTTCTTTGCCGTGTTCCAGGGCCGCGGTATCTCTTTCGAACAGTCCCGCAGCCTCGGCAGGCATCGGCCCTTTCCGGTTCTCTTTGAGGCGAACGCGCCGTCGACACGGTCTGTCATAAGATGGACGGACGGCGAGCTAGCCCATTACTCACCCTCCATTGCCTCGCGTTTAAAAAACAACCCTCTAAGTAAATTTAATCTCATTTAAATTCTATTTCATGAAAAAGTCATTCATCATCATCATTTCAGCCGAAAGCCGTCCACTGCTGCACATAGGCCTCCCCCAAGTGTCGCCACATTAGATCTTAGATCTTTAAAACTACGCAACGATTTTGATGTAGTTTTTTTTAATAGATAGAGTGATTCAAGAGGAAGGTTTATATGTATATATTGCACCCGTGCGAAGCCGGGGCGGGTTGCTTGTATAGTATAAATGAACAATTTAACCACCATGCACATGAGAGGACATCGGCTGAATCGATGGAGTGGGGCGAATAGGGTAGTTGACAAACCAACCAATTGACATACTTTTTAAGAACTGTCAAAACGTGATTCCCCTTATATTTTGAATGGAAATAGCACGCTATGACGTCATTATTTAATCAACTCAAAGACTCAACTATTTATTGATTTTAAAGCAACTAAAAATGTAAATTTGCAATTAATTGAAAATTAATCGGGTTTTCAGGAAAATGAAGTATTTTTTAGAGATGTTGTGTCTTGGAATTATTGTTTAATGGTGTCAACTAAGTATTTTATTACCTTAAATAATAGTACAAGAAACACTTATCTAAGCACTATGCAGTGTTACAGCTAGGGAAAAGAGTGGTTTCGATGCGCTCTGGCACCCAATGTAAGATTTAACTTGTGTTTAGGGCGCCAGCGTCCTCGCCTATGGTTTGAACATGTAACATTAGTTGTAAGTCAAACATAGTTTATCATCATTAAATTACAATATTATTTAATAACTAGCTAATGCAACCAAGATATGGCCTATTTACATACCTCTGTGTGGCTGTGTATATGTGTGTGAGGGAGAGATAGATATGGTGAAAACTCATCAATTATGTCATGAAATTCAAGATTGTTTTACTAATTTTTGTTGTTATACAAAACGTTATTACTTATTAACCAATAACGTTTTAGGTAAAACCGCTTCATTCTATTGCAAAATGTGGGTAAAATACTAATGACTACTTTGTTCCAATTAGACATTGACACATTCTGTATGTTACCTACCCAGGACGTGATGGTGGTCGGTGAGCCTTCGCTCATGGGCGGCGAGTTCGGCGACGAGGACGAGCGCCTCATCACGCGGCTGGAGAACACGCAGTACGAGGGCGCCGACGACTGGTCCGCGCCGCCGCCCGCCTCGCCCGCCAAGACGCCGCCCAACCACTGACACGCGCGCGCACGTGCCACGCACCGCACGGCTGCACACAGATACTAACATTTACAACTCTTAACAAACATCGCGCTATGTACTTTGTTTGAGACAAGCTGGAACCGACCATCAAGTGTAAGTACAGTTACGAGCACCAATATACACTTTCCTAAATTTAAAATCAATTTTAAATTGTTCGTAACAACATGAGATTTTAATCAGAACAGTAGGAGAAAAACACTTTTAAAAGTTGTTTATTGTTTACGTATTGCTGCTCGTGACTGTACACACACATGTGTCATAATATACGTTTGTGTTGACTGAGTATCTATCCACTAAGACCACTACACGGATCCGGCATACAGATGGCTTACAAGACGTAGGCATCCGCTAACATACGTACAGAACCCAGCACATCAAGCAACTACAATCTGTCAAAGAGATTTGACAGATGGCCGGCGTAACATCCGCCATTTTAATTTTGTTAAAGGTTCGGCCACGCATAAAACCTTATTAATCGATAGCTTGTATAAATACAAGAGATATGAACTATCAAAGTTAAAGTCCATTCAAAGATGGCATCTTCAGAACAACTTTAATAGTTCATATCTCGAAAACGTGACATTTTAGAACATTTTGTCTCATACAAAACTGGCTTGTATTGATACCAGCTATCGATTAAAATAGGTTTTACGTATGGCCGCAAATTTGAAAAAAAAAATGGCGGAAGCTAACCAGGCCGGATTTCTTACAAAACCCTTCCAAGCCTTTAATAGATTATCGCTAAAGCATTAGTTTCAAAGTTGAGAAAATTTGACAGTTCCGGGTAGCTTGATGTGCTGGCGACTGTACATGTATCTACCTACACTCAATGCCCTTTCCGAAGTAGATCTCATGGAGATGAATGCCCGAAAAACTGCATCCACTAAGTTTTATTGTACATAAAAGAGAGAATTAAAATGAAACGCGTAAAATCGACCAATCACAGACGAGATGGTTGAGCAATGGAAATTATTTTGACGTGTTTTGTATTGTATTACTCAAGTTGAACACCGTGTCTTTGTTATCGTCTTACTGGCTGTGCAACGCAGTCTTTTTCTTTCTTTATCTTGTTGTTAGTGCCTAACCTGGTGTCAGAGTTTTTATGCCGCCCATGGGCCTCTGACTTGGCTTTACATGCCATCGAGAAATATCTCTCAGGCATGCTGGTTTCCTTCACCGAAGCAAGTGATAATTATACAACATGCCCGTCGTTTTTAAATTTTCTTTGTAACGCTCGGCTCCTATGTGTCGTAGCGTGATGTTAAATATCCTAAAACCTATCCCGAGAATTGGGTTATGGAGTTCAATAAGCTTTCTTCAAATCCTTTTGTTACTTTCAGAGATTAACATTAAGTTTTCGTTTATTTATTTATCTACACACTAGCTGTTGCCCGCGTGAAATTATTTTGCCTATAACCTTCCTCGATAAATGAGCTATCCAACACTAAAAGAATTTTTGAAATCGAACCAGTAGTTCTTGAGATTAGCGCGTTCAACCAAACAAACAAACTCTTCAGCTTTATAATATTAGTATAGATTTTTTCACGCAGCCAAAGCTAAGCTAATAAGACGATAAAAAAACAAGGTGTTTACTGAAATATAAATATTGTATTATTATAGAATTAATAAGTATTATGTTTCTACGGTGTATTGAAATTATTATGTGTTAAAAAAGTGTTTACACATAGCGGCCGAAGTAGGTATTATCGTTTTCACTAACGCTAGGAGACGCTTAAGCGAATACTTAAATAAAAACACGACAGAGTGCTATTGACAACGTTGGAACCAGAGTGATGCAAGTGACATTTTGACCAATACTGAGGTTTGGCAGGGAGGAGCTCGTGGCTAAATAATAACAGCCGCTCGGATCGATCTTTAGGTTAAGCCGTGCTTGCCTAGGTTGGTCTGCGGATGGGTGACCACCCATTACATACCGAGTTTCCTCCGTGCCTCGGAAAGCACGTTAAGCCGTTGGTCACGGCTGTCATTTGTAGATCTTTGACAGTCGTTACAGGTAGTCAGTGGCCCAAAAAGTCTGACAACCAGTCTTACCAAGGGGTATCGTATTACCCAGTACTAACTGGGTTGTGGAGGTCTGACAGGCAGTCGCTCCATGTAAAATACTGGTATTCAGCTGCATCCGGTTAGATTGGAAGCAGACACTAACATAGTTGGGAAAAGGCTAGGCAGATGATGATGATGACTGAGATTTGGCACAATGGCAAAGATAAATCAAAATTCATCCACGCCACACTGATGTACACGTTCTGCAGCGCTGTCTTCCTTGAGTGATAACAATATGTCACTATAGAATTGGTGCGGTCTGCAAAGTGAAGGCCATGCCACACTGATCTAGGTAATGAGCAGCACTTACATACTGTTCTGCCTTAGATCACTCTGGTTCCAACGTAGCCAATTATACACGGTGGCGATTTCTTCAGCTGTATCCTGTATATACGTCATATTAAACAATATTCCCAAAGAAACTAATAGCATAGCATAATCAGCCTATTAATGTTCCCACTGCTGGGACGCAGGCCTCCTCTCTATGAGAGGGAGTGGGCTATAATCCACCACGCGGGCCCAGTGCGGGTTGGTAGATATCACATGTCTTCGAATTTTTGGTTCTAGGACATGCCGGTTTGCTCACGATGTTTTCCTTCACCGTTTTGAGAGCAGTGGTGATGAAATAAATTACACAAAGTAATGCGCCTGCCTGGGTTCGAACCCACGACTTACTGCTCGTAAGTCAGGGCCTCCACCACTTGGCCACCGCAAAAAGAAACTGAAAACCGTTAAAAAAAACGACCAGATGGGTTCTGTAAGTAGGAGAGCCCTCTTTTAATTTTTATTTGTTGTAGCAGCAACAGAAATACACATTCTGTGAAAATTTCTACTGTCTTCCTATTACGGATCATGAGATACAGCCCGCTGACAGACAGACGGACAGCTGAGGCTTAGTAATAGGGTCCCGTTGATTACCTTTAGGGTATGTAAGACTCGAAAACAAATTCCTATAGAATAGTAAAATAGACTGGTTCAATGCATGTAGGGAAAGCTACATTTTTGTTCTCATGGATGTGGGGATGTGGGGTCAGAGTGAAACAATTGAATAACCCACTAACTCAATTTATTTTAAAACAAAAGTTACAGTAGCGAAGGGTCAATTTTTGTAAGAGGTAAGCCGGAGTGCATTTATCTTTATTTGTCTATTTTCTACCGACTGTAACATTTTTCAAAGGGAATCCGGTATGAATCGAGTTGTATGGCACCTTCGCCTCTGCAAAGATAACTAGCGCAGAAGATCATACTGTGTAACAGACTCGAAGGTAGCTAAGAACCCGATTTTTGGCTTCTTCCATTCGGGAACAATCACTCAACGTTACCGTCTTAGTCGTCTACGCCATCTTGTTCACGTCCTCTCTCTCCTTCACTCCCGATACATTCATCCCTTTCGCTCGCTCTTACATTCCGTTGCCCACACGCATAGGATATGAGTTTCTTTGGGAAAGCTGTTTAACCTTTTAAACGCACGCGCAACTCCCTACAAAAAGAATAGGGATTCCAAAACTATTTAATTGTTTATTTCATGTTAAAGTGCACCGCATTCTTTGTTACATATCTGTGTCGGACTACAGGGCACGCGCTTGCTTGTCACGTATACGTGACAATGGTGTTCAAAACGTTAAATATCACGTCGTTGAAGGATGTAGGTATCTAAGTCGCCAACCTGTATTTTAACTTATACTGTCACTTACGGAATATCTTCCGTGATTGTTCATTATTTTGAGCTCCCGATATTTCGGCGCTGTTGCAAGCGCCATGAAACTGCGCTGCGCTGTTGTAAGTGACAGTATAAGTTTAGTTGTAAACCGTGAAAGCTTAAAACAGTGTTTGAACCTAGTGTTAGTGACAATGTGAATACTAACTAGACCCGTATCTATAGACAAGTCAGAGTGATAACTTGAGTAAAAGTAATTCTTATTTATGTTCTTCTATAACGTGTGGTTAGCGCCTAACCTAGTGTCAGAGTTTTTATGCCGCCCATGGGCCTCTGACTCGGCTTTACATGCCGTCGAGAAATATCTCTCAGGCATGCTGGTTTCCTCACGATGTTTTCCTTCATCGAAGCAATTGATAATTATACAAAACGCACATGAATCCGAAAAATCAGAGGTGCGTGTCTTGGATTCGAACTCGAGACCTATGACTTGGCAGTCCGACGGTCACACCACTAGGGTATCACTGCTTTTTTATTATTTATGATAAGATTTTTATCCAGTACTTTAGTACTTTTGAAGTTAGAGCTAGTACTAAAATCCTAAAGAATTCTTAGCTTTCCTTCCGTTGACGGTTTCTCTTGTCTATTGCATAAAAATGTTTACATAATTACTTAGACTCAAGTGAATACTTTAACTTGATTATAGATACGAGTGTTAACGTCGCTATAATAAAATACATCTTAAACTCACAAGGGCGGTGTTAGATCTAATTGTGGGGCGCGCCAATAGATCCTTGTACAGCTAGACTCCTTTACATTGATTGTAGCTCTGACATGAACCTTATGCCAACGAGAATAAAGATGAAAGTCAAATCATTTATTTCAATTATTCCGTGTTGAACATCAAACTTTAAAACAAGGAATTTGCTTTTACACCAATAACATGGATTGTTTCATATCGTCGGGGATAGTGCAAATCCGCGGAACTAGCATTGGATAATTCCGCGTATCTGACAAATGTAGCCAATTTCAATTACGCATTGTCGTAGCGACTAAATTAATGAATTTAATAGATTTTTACTGTTAACAATACATATAACACATGAATTGTTACTATTCATGTAAAAATGAGATCAAAAATCGATGAAATAAAATAAACTTATAACCTTCCCCTGTAAACCTACACGTAGTGCAGATACGCGCACTTTACGTGTGGTAGATTCGCGGATTTGCACTATCCCCGACGATATGGTGACACTTATGATCGGTCATGAAACTTCATCGTTACTTTGATAAAACTCACATTATACAAGGTGGAAGGGACGCCAACGCTAAAACGGTTACCAAGCATTCAGTACATCATTCTGAGCCCCCCACATAGAAATTTTTCATCGGTTATTAAAAAAATATCAACTGTTCCACACATTTTGACCGTGTTATTTCAAATTTGCAGGAAGAAGCTGTATTATTTTTTATAGCCGATGAAAAAGTTCTAATGGGTGTAAAAAGACCCTTAACGAAGCCGAAAGGCAGTTCTCTCCGTCATTGCGATCATTTTTTTTTGTTCTAGACCATATAGATATAGGGGGTCAAAGTTCACAAGTTCAACTTTTTCACAAGTTTTTTTTTAAATACATGATTGTTTTTAATGTAAGATTTTTACTTTAAACACCTCCACGACCCCCGTACTATTTATTCAATCCATCCAACAGCACAATGTTTTGAGTGCGTTACATTGAGTCCTACGGTAGAACATGATTTTTCACCCCAAAATAAAGGCGTATCCCAGCAATAATTTTTGCATCAAGTTACTTAGTTTGATGTACAGAATGCTTGGTTGACGGCTTCGTGAAGGGTCCGTTTAAACCCTGTATGTAAGTGGTTCAGAATGATGTACTGAATACGTGGTACCCGTTGTCGCGTCGGTGTGCCTTCCACCTTGTATATGCGAGTTACAAAAGTACATGTGACGACGATGTACCCAGAAAAATGTAAACTTATCAGAGTATAAAACTGAGCATTAACAAATCAATTAAATATGAGGGGAAAAAAAATCCCGTTTGTTGCCAGTGAGGTATATAATATGACACAAAAAAATACCAGGCTGGCATGAGCTCAAGGTGGTGTGCATTTTAATAATTCTGGGTACATTCATTGACAGTAAGGCGGTACGAAGTTCGCCGGGTCAGCTAGTATGCAATAAAAGTTACTGTACTACAAGATCAGAGGTAGAATAATAATGAAAGCACAGTATTTTGATCTTTATGCTCCTTGGAATAAGGTTACTGTGGGATCGCTGCTATCGAAGCTAAAACAGCTGTAAAATGCGTTTCTGTGTCAATGTTTCATGGTAGATATTCTTCTCGATAAACTAACTGTACTAGGACACCATAAAAACTAAGAGATATTAAATATATTGTTTGTAAATGTGAATAATGGCAAGTTTTGACTTCCAAAGCGGTTGCAAGTAAGTCAGCGTGGCTGTCCAAACGGCTCTCGGATTAAATGAACGGGCACACATGGATTATGTCAACAAAATATAAATAAATCAATAAATATAGGCCTTTACGGATAAATTATCATTATGAGTTTAATTTCATTCCCCTGTCTTTTACATAACATCACGCCTGTAATCCCCGAAGGGTTAGGCAGAGTTGTACCTAACAGTACACACATTTAACATATCGCGTATTGCCATCAGCCGGGCACAAATCCACTCCGTGGCTGCTACTGAGGAATTCCAGATGGAAAATCCAATAACAAAGCCCGACCCATCGAACCCAGAACCTCATGCTGAGCAGTCGCGCTTGCGACCAACGAGCCAGTCCTATCCTTTAATAGGTGACTAAATAATAAGAGGCGCACAGGTGTTAATTAGCAGTTAAGCAGTGCTTGCCTCTGTCGGTGAGTGGATGGGTGAGCATCATTGTTAACATAGACATTTCGGGTGCCTCGGAACGCACGGGTCCGGCTGTCAATTGTAGATCTTCCTTGAATTTATGCAAGCCTAGTACTTTTGGTAGAGTGTTCACTAAAAATACTACTTTAACAGAAAGTACTAGGCGAACAGAATCATGAAGAAGAATGTGACAGTCGTTACAGAACGATGACGTCGTCGTGGTCTGAAAGTCTGGCAACCTGTCTTACCAAACGGTCTTATTACATTACCCGTCGCTCTATTAAAAAAAAAAACATTTTTTGTATGATTCGCGACCGCAACACCTATTGTTATTCATCACATTACCCCTCTCGTCTGGGCGGAGTGGAAGGGAGTGTCAGACTTGTACTGACTAAAACTCATCCATGTTCCTTCTTTGCCGTGTTCCAGGGCCGCGGTATCTCTTTCGAACAGTCCCGCAGCCTCGGCAGGCATCGGCCCTTTCCGGTTCTCTTTGAGGCGAACGCGCCGTCGACACGGTCTGTCATAAGATGGACGGACGGCGAGCTAGCCCATTACTCACCCTCCATAGCCTCGCGTTTAAAAAACAACCCTCTAAGTAAATTTAATCTCATTTAAATTCTATTTCATGAAAAAGTCATTCATCATCATCATTTCAGCCGAAAGCCGTCCACTGCTGCACATAGGCCTCCCCCAAGTGTCGCCACATTAGATCTTAGATCTTTAAAACTACGCAACGATTTTGATGTAGTTTTTTTTTAATAGATAGAGTGATTCAAGAGGAAGGTTTATATGTATATATTGCACCCGTGCGAAGCCGGGGCGGGTCGCTAGTATAGTATAAATGAGCAATTTAACCACCATGCACATGAGAGGACATCGGCTGAATCGATGGAGTGGGGCGAATAGGGTAGTTGACAAACCAATCAATTGACATACTTTTTAAGAACTGTCAAAACGTGATTCCCCTTATATTTTGAATGGAAATAGCACGCTATGACGTCATTATTTAATCAACTCAAAGACTCAACTATTTATTGATTTTAAAGCAACTAAAAATGTAAATTTGCAATTAATTGAAAATTAATCGGGTTTTCAGGAAAATGAAGTATTTTTTAGAGATGTTGTGTCTTGGAATTATTGTTTAATGGTGTCAACTAAGTATTTTATTACCTTAAATAATAGTACAAGAAACACTTATCTAAGCACTATGCAGTGTTACAGCTAGGGAAAAGAGTGGTTTCGATGCGCTCTGGCACCCAATGTAAGATTTAACTTGTGTTTAGGGCGCCAGCGTCCTCGCCTATGGTTTGAACATGTAACATTAGTTGTAAGTCGAACATAGTTTATCATCATTAAATTACAATATTATTTAATAACTAGCTAATGCAACCAAGATATGGCCTATTTACATACCTCTGTGTGGCTGTGTATATGTGTGTGAGGGAGAGATAGATATGGTGAAAACTCATCAATTATGTCATGAAATTCAAGATTGTTTTACTAATTTTTGTTGTTATACAAAACGTTATTACTTATTAACCAATAACGTTTTAGGTAAAACCGCTTCATTCTATTGCAAAATGTGGGTAAAATACTAATGACTACTTTGTTCCAATTAGACATTGACACATTCTGTATGTTACCTACCCAGGACGTGATGGTGGTCGGTGAGCCTTCGCTCATGGGCGGCGAGTTCGGCGACGAGGACGAGCGCCTCATCACGCGGCTGGAGAACACGCAGTACGAGGGCGCCGACGACTGGTCCGCGCCGCCGCCCGCCTCGCCCGCCAAGACGCCGCCCAACCACTGACACGCGCGCGCACGTGCCACGCACCGCACGGCTGCACACAGATACTAACATTTACAACTCTTAACAAACATCGCGCTATGTACTTTGTTTGAGACAAGCTGGAACCGACCATCAAGTGTAAGTACAGTTACGAGCACCAATATACACTTTCCTAAATTTAAAATCAATTTTAAATTGGATATAGGATCTTTTTCGTAACAACATGAGATTTTAATCGGAACAGTAGGAGAAAAACACTTTTAAAAGTTGTTTAGTGTTTACGTATTGCTGCTTGTGACTGTACACACACATGTGTCATAATATACGTTTGTGTTGACTGAGTATCTATCCACTAAGACCACTACACGGATCCGGCATACAGATGGCTTACAAGACGTAGGCATCCGCTAACATACGTACAGAACCCAGCACATCAAGCAACTACAATCTGTCAAAGGTCCGGCCACGCATAAAACCTATATTAATCGATAGCTTGTATAAATACAAGAGATATGAACTATCAAAGTTAAATTCCATTCAAAGATGGCATCTTCAGAACAACTTTAATAGTTGATATCTCGAAAACGTGACATTTTAGAACATTTTGTCTCATACAAAACTGGCTTGTATTGATACCAACTATCGATTAATATAGCTTTTATGTATGGTCGCAAATTTGAAAAAAAAGAAAATGGCGAAAGTTAACCAGGCCGGATTTCTTACAAAACCCTTCCAAGCCTTTAATAGATTATCGCTAAAGCATTAGTTTCAAAGTTGAGAAAATTTGACAGTTCCGGGTAGCTTGATGTGCTGGCGACTGTACATGTATCTACCTACACTCAATGCCCTTTCCGAAGTAGATCTCATGGAGATGAATGCCCGAAAAACTGCATCCACTAAGTTTTATTGTACATAAAAGAGAGAATTAAAATGAAACGCGTAAAATCGACCAATCACAGACGAGATGGTTGAGCAATGGAAATTATTTTGACGTGTTTTGTATTGTATTACTCAAGTTGAACACCGTGTCTTTGTTATCGTCTTACTGGCTGTGCTCCGCGGTGTTTTTCTTTCTTTATCTTGTGGTTAGTGCCTAACCTGGTGTCAGAGTTTTTATGTCGCCCATGGGCCTCTGACTTGGCTTTACATGCCGTCGAGAAATATCTCTCAGGCATGCTGGTTTCCCCACGATGTTGTCCTTCACCGAAGCAAGTGATAATTATACAACATGCCCGGACCCGTCGTTTTTAAATTTTCTTTGTAACGCTCACCTCCTATGTGTCGTAGCGTGATGTTAAATATCCTAGAAGCTATCCCGAGAATTGGGTTATGGAGTTCAAAAAGCTTTCTTCAAATCCGATTGTTACTTTCAGAGATTAACATTAAGATGTCGTTTATTTATTTATCTACACACTAGCTGTTGCCCGCGTGAATTTATATAGCCTATAACCTTCCTCGATAAATGGGCTATCCAACACTAAAAGAATTTTTCAAATCTAGTTCTTGAGATTAGCGTGTTCAACCAAACAAACAAACTCTTCAGCTTTATAATATTAGTATAGATTTTTTCACGCAGCCAAAGCTAAGCTAATAAGACGATAAAAAACAAGGTGTTTACTGAAATATAAATATTGTATTATTATAGAATTAATAAGTATTATGTTTCTACGGTGTATTGAAATTATTATGTGTTAAAAAAGTGTTTACACATAGCGGCGGAAGGAGGTATTATCGTTTTCACTAACGCTAGGAGACGCTTAAGCGAATACTTAAATAAAAACACGACAGAGTGCAATTGACAACGTTGGAACCAGAGTGATGCAAGTGACATTTTGACCAATACTGAGGTTTGGCAGGGAGGAGCTCGTGGCTAAATAATAACAGCCGCTCGGATCGATCTTTAGGTTAAGCCGTGCTTGCCTAGGTTGGTCTGTGGATGGGTGACCACCCATTACATACCGAGTTTCTTCCGTGCCTCGGAAAGCACGTTAAGCCGTTGGTCCCGGCTGTCATTTGTAGATCTTTGACAGTCGTTAGGTAGTCAGTGGCCCAAAAAGTCTGACAACCAGTCTTACCAAGGGGTATCGTATTACCCAGTACTAACTGGGTTGTGGAGGTCAGAAAGGCAGTCGCTCCATGTAATATACTGGTATTCAGCTGCATCCGGTTAGATTGGAAGCAGACACTAACATAGTTGGATAAAGGCTAGGCAGATCATGATGACTGAGGTTTGGCAGAATGGCATAGAAACATCATAATTCATCCACGCCACACTGATCTACACGTTCTTCAGCGCTGTCTTCCTTGAGTGATAACAACATGTCACTATAGAATTGGTGCGGTCTGCAAAGTGAAGGCCATGCCACACTGATCTAGGTAATGAGCTGCACTTACATACTGTTCTGCCTTAGATCACTCTGGTTCCAACGTAGCCAATTATACACGGTGGCGATATCTTCAGCATACATCCTGTATATACGTCATATCAAACAATATTCCCAAAGAAACTCATACAATAGCATTATCAGCCTTTTAATGTTCCCACTGCTGGGACGCAGGCCTCCTCTCTATGAGAGAGAGTGGGCTATAATCCACCACGCGGGCCCAGTGCGGGTTGGTAGATATCACATGTCTTCGGTTCTAGGACATGCCGGTTTGCTCACGATGTTTTCCTTCACCGTTTTGAGAGCAGTGGTGATGAAATAAATTACACAAAGTAATGCGCCTGCCTGGGTTCGAACCCACGACTTACTGCTCGTAAGTCAGGGCCTCCACCACTTGGCCACCGCAAACAGAAACTGAAAACCGTTAAAAAAACGACCAGATGGGTTCTGTAAGTAGGAGAGCCCTCTTTTAATTTTTATTTGTTGTAGCAGCAACAGAAATACACATTCTGTGAAAATTTCAACTGTCTACCTATTACGGATCATGAGATACAGCCCGCTGACAGACAGACGGACAGCTGAGGCTTAGTAATAGGGTCCCGTTGATTACCTTTAGGGTATGTAAGACTCGAAAACAAATTCCTATAGAATAGTAAAATAGACTGGTTCAATGCATGTAGGGAAAGCTACATTTTTGTTCTCATGGATGTGGGGATGTGGGGTCAGAGTGAAACAATTGAATAACCCACTAACTCAATTTATTTTAAAACAAAAGTTACAGTAGCGAAGGGTCAATTTTTGTAAGAGGTAAGCCGGAGTGCATTTATCTTTATTTGTCTATATTCTACCGACTGTAACATTTTTCAAAGGAAATCCGGTAGGAATCGAGTTGTATGGAACCTTCGCCTCTGCAAAGATAACTAGCGCAGAAGATCATACTGTGTAGCAGACTCGAAGGTAGCTAAGAACCAGATTTTTGCCGGCTTCCCTTCGGTAACAACAACTCAACGTTACCGTCTTAGTCGTCTACGCCATCTTGTTCACGTCCTCTCTCTCCCTCACTCCCGATACATTCATCCCTTTCGCTCGCTCTTACATTCCGTTGCCCACACGCATAGGATATGAGTTTCTTTGGGAAAGCTGTTTAACCTTTTAAACGCACGCGCAACTCCCTACAAAAAGAATAGGGATTCCAAAACTATTTAATTGTTTATTTCATGTTAAACTGTACCGCATTTTTAGTCACATATCTGTGTCGGACTACAGGGCACGCGCTTGCTTGTCACGTATACGTGACAATGGTGTTCAAAACGTTAAATATCACGTCGTTGAAGGATGTAGGTATCTAAGTCGCCAACCTGTATTTTAACTTATACTGTCACTTACGGAATATCTTCCGTGATTGTTCATTATTTTGAGCTCTCGATATTTCGACGCTGTTGCAAGCGCCATGAAACTGTGCTGCGCTGTTGTAAGTGACAGTATAAGTTTAGTTGTAAACCGTGAAAGCTTAAAACAGTGTTTGAACCTAGTGTTAGTGAAAATGTGTATAACTCTTAGACCCGTATCTATAGACAAGTCAGAGTGATAACTTGAGTAAAAGTAATTCTTATTTATGTTCTTCTTTATCGTGTGGTTAGCGCCTAACCTAGTGTCAGATCTTTTATGCCTCCCATGGGCCTCTGACTCGGCTTTACATGCCGTCGAGAAATATCTCTCAGGCACTTTTGAAGTTAGAGCTAGTACTAAAATACTAAAGAATTCTTAGCTTTCCTTCCGTTGACGGTTTTTCTTGTCTATTGCATAAAAATGTTTACATAATTACTTAGACTCAAGTGAATACTTTAACTTGACTATAGATACCAGTGCGTCGCTACAATAAAATACATCTTAAACTCACAAGGGCGGTGTTAGATCTAATTGTGGGGCGCGCCAATAGATCCTTGTACAGCTAGACTCCTTTACATTGATTGTAGCTCTGACATGAACCTTATGCCAACGAGAATAAAGATGAAAGTCAAATCATTTATTTCAATTATTCCGTGTTGAACATCAAACTTTAAAACAAGGAATTTGCTTTTACACCAATAACATGGATTGTTTCATATCGTCGGGGATAGTGCAAATCCGCGGAACTAGCATTGGATAATTCCGCGTATCTGACAAATGTAGCCAATTTCAATTACGCATTGTCGTAGCGACTAAATTAATGAATTTAATTGATTTCTACTGTTAACAATACATAGAACATGAATTGTTACTGTTCATGTAAAAATGAGATCAAAAATCGTTGAAATAAAATAAACTTATAACCTTCCCCTGTAAACCTACACGTAGTGCAGATACGCGCACTTTACGTGTGGTAGATTCGCGGATTTGCACTATCCCCGACGATATGGTGACACTTATGATCGGTCATGAAACTTCAGCGTTACTTTGATAAAACTCACATTATACAAGGTGGAAGGGACGCCAACGCTAAAACGGTTACCACGTATTCAGTACATCATTCTGAGCCCCCCACATATAAATTTTTCATCGGTTATTAAAAAAATATCAACTGTTCTACACATTTTGACCGTGTTATTTCAGTTTTGAAGGAAGAAGCTGTATTATTTTTTAATATCCGATGAAAATGTTCTAATGGGTGTAAAAAGACCCTTAACGAAGCCGAAAGGCAGTTCTCTCCATCATTGCGATCATTTTTTTTTGTTTTAGACCATACCTGGGAACCTTCTAGTTACGGAGATATTATAGGGGGTCAAAGTTCCAACTTTTTCACAAGTTTTTTTAAAAATACATGTTTCTATTGTAAGATTTTAACTTTAAATGCCCCCGTACTATTCAATCCATCCAACAGCACAATGTTTTGAGTGCGTTACATTGAGTCCTACCGTAGAACGTGATTTTTCACCCCAAAATAAAGGCGTTTCCCAGCAATAATTTTTGCATCAAGTTACTTAGTTTGATGTACAGAATGTTTGTTTGACGGCTTCATGAAGGGTCCGTTTAAACCCTGTATGTAAGTGGTTCAGAATGATGTACTGAATACGTTGTACCCGTTGTCGCGTCGGTGTGCCTTCCACCTTGTATATGTGTGTTACAAAAGTACATGTGACGACTATGTACCCAGAAAAATGTAAACTTATCAGAGTATATAAAACTGAGCATTAACAAATCAATTAAATATGAGGAGAAAAAAATCCCGTTTGTTGCTAGTGAGGCATATAATATGACACAAAAAAGTACCAGGCTGGCATGAGCTCAAGGTGGTGTGTCTTTTAATATTTCTGGGTACGGTCTTTGTACATTCATTGACAGTAAGGCGGTACGAAGTTCGCCGGGTCAGCTAGTATGCAATAAAAGTCACTGTACTACAAGATCAGAGGTAGAATAATAATGAAAGCACAGTATTTTGATCTTTATGTTCCTTGGAATAAGGTTACTGTGGGATCGCTGCTATCGAAGCTAAAACAGCCGTAAAATGCGTTTCTGTGTCAATGTTTCATGGTAGATATTCTTCTCGATAAACTAACTGTACTAGGACACCATAAAAACTAAGAGATATTAAATATATTGTTTGTAAATGTGAATAATGGCAAGTTTTGACTTCCAAAGCGGTTGCAAGTAAGTCAGCGTGGCTGCCCAAACGGCTCTCGGATTAAATGAACGGGCACACATGGATTATGTCAACAAAATATAAATAAATCAATAAATATAGGCCTTTACGGATAAATTATCATTATGAGTTTAATTTCATTCCCCTGTCTTTTACATAACATCACGCCTGTAATCCCCGAAGGGTTAGGCAGAGTTGTACCTAACAGTACACACATTTAACATATCGCGTATTGCCATCAGCCGGGCACAAATCCACTCCGTGGCTGCTACTGAGAAATTCCAGATGGAAAAATTAAATAACACTGCCCGACCCGGGAATCGAACCCAGAACCTCATGCTCAGCAGTCGCGCTTGCGACCTCTAGACCAACGAGCCAGTCCTATCCTTTAATAGGTGGCTAAATAATAAGAGGCGCACAGGTGTTAATTAGCAGTTAAGCAGTGCTTGCCTCTATCGGTGAGTGGATGGGTGAGCATCATTGATTACATTGACATTTCGGGTGCATCGGAAAGCACGGGTCCCGGCTGTCAATTGTAGATCTTCCTTGAATTTATGCAAGCCTAGTACTTTTGGTAGAGTGTTCACTAAAATACTACTTTAACAGAAAGTACTAGGCGAACAGAATCATGAAGAAGAATGTGACAGTCGTTACAGAACGATGACGTCGTCGTGGTCTGAAAGTCTGGCAACCTGTCTTACCAAACGGTCTTATTACATTACCCGTCGCTCTATTAAAAAAAAAAACATTTTTTTGTATGATTCGCGACCGCAACACCTATTGTTATTCATCAAATTGCCCCTCTCGTCTGGGCGGAGCGGAAGGGAGTGTCAGACTTGTACTGACTAAAACTCATCCATGTTCCTTCTTTGCCGTGTTCCAGGGCCGCGATATCTCTTTCGAACAGTCCCGCAGCCCTGGCAGACTTCGGCGCTTTCCGGTTTGCTATCTCTTTGAGGCGAACGCGCCGTCGCGTCGACACGGCCTGTCTTCATAAGATGGATGGACGGTGAGCTAGCCCATTACTCACCGTCCACAGACTCGCGATCAAACACAACTCTCTAAGTAAATTTAATCTCATTAAAAAACTATTTCATGAAAAAGTCATTCAATGGAATTCATTTTTTTAATCAACATACTGACACTCACCTGCAAATTGCAAAAAACGTAAGAATGTTTGAATTTCGTGGACAACCCAGACGCCGAGAATTTGTAACAGCCAGACGCTGAGAATTTGTAACAGCTATACAGCATCATCTGCGTAGCCTTTTCCCAACTATGTTGGGATCGGCTTCCAGTCTAACCAGATGCAGCTGAATACCAGTATTTTACATGGAGCGACTGCCTAACTGACCTCCACAACCCAGTTAGTACCGGGTAATACGATAATCCTTGGTAATACTGGTTTATTTTCGGGCCACTGACTACCTAACGACTGTCAAAGATCTACAAATGACACCCGGGACCAACAGCTTAACGTGCTTTCCGAGGCACGGAGGAAACTCGGTATGTAATGGGTGGTCACCCATCCACAGACCAACCTAGGCAAGCATGGCTTAACCTAAAGATCGACCCGAGCGGCTGTTATTATTTAGCCACGAGCTCCTAGAGCTCCACAGCTATACAGCATACGGTCGTTAACCTCGAAAAAATAGTTAAAGTAACTACAACATAAAAAATGCGACGGGTATTGTAAAAGCAGGCTCCCGCGCGAATTTGTATTGAAAAATAGAGCAGCGCTAAAAGGCGGGGGTGCGTGCAGCAGGTTTTGTAAGAATATTTTGACAGCGGCCACCCGCACGAGTTTTAGCGGACGCCCATCAAAAGCGCTAGCCTTCATTATTTACTTTAACCTGGCTTCGACTCCCAGATCGGACAGTATTATTGGGTTTTCCATCAGAAATTTCTTAGATGGCATCAGGCTCAAACCTTATTACACTGGCGAAATGTGGGTGTATTGTTACTTACACATCTGCCCAACCTTTTGGGGATTACAGGCGTTATGTTGGGTATGTGTTATGGTACTTATGTATCAATCTGTAATGTTGTCACTTCAGGGGCTTAGGCTTAATTGGATGAAGAAGACGGGAGGAATAAATAATTTCCAAAAGTTGGTACCACCACGGGTGAACCACAACTCCACTAGTTCATTCCAAGTTAAACACTCACGCCACTCTCTACTCACTATAAAGCAAGTTTAAACCAAACCCTTGACAATCGAAGTTTGTTTGACCATATATTACAGTCACAGGAATATAACTTCGTTATTGTTACCTTGGGTAACTAGAACGAAAAAATAATAAACAAAAACCAAATACAATTAATGCTCTAAAAAGGTTTTTTTCAACGGAAGCGTTCATTATTTTAATAAAATGAATGCAGCTGAAAGGCCAAAAATATCAACTTGGCATTTTCGTCACACGTCATCGCTGACGTTAAGAAAGTGCGTTCGAAACAAAAATCTGGAAATAAACGTTTCGACTTCTCAGAAAAACGACTTTATTTCCTATTAGATTTGTCTGATTACAAGAATATTTATAATTTGATTTCAACCTGTAAGACAAAAATCTATTTAAATTTCGTAAATGAGTCCTTTGTGTTTATTTAAAAAATACAAATAAAGCACTACGTATAAGTTTATCAAAATAATCGAGGTTCCTTTCACTATTTTGAAAATCGACCCGACCAACTTTTCGAACGCCACAATAAGAACGAAATCGAAATACGTGGAGCCGGAACGACGACTGCTATTATTGCATTTTAAATAATAAATTAACTAGAACAAGTCACAATTTGTTAGTAAATCAGCAAAATGGTCACAAAATACGCGTTCTGTTTGTTGGCTATCGCGTCTGTGGCGATCGCGCAGGGCTGCACAAACCCACAAGTAGAAGCATCTTCCTTCACCAGCTTAGATGCGACAGTTGTGACACAAATTGCCTATATAACCGAATTTACGCTGAAATGCGACAACCCTCTGCCTGAAAACTACGCATTGTACGCCGAGGTTGAAGGAAAGCCGCTGACTGCTGCCCGTGTTGGGGAAAATAGATACCAGGTATGCATAACCTTCTTTGTCGTATTTTTCTCTTTCTATGTCCCGTTTTCAGTGATTGTGACGCTGGAAATTTATTTGTATACCTTCTGTTTATACATATAATCTTCGGGGCGCTTAGTTTCATATAGAAAGTTACAAAATTGTAGACGCCAGCACATCAAGCTAGTACAATCTGTCAAATTTCCTTAATAGATTTTCAACTTTATCGCTAAGCATTAGGTTCAAGGTTGATTGGTATTGAATAGTTTCGGATCACATCTGTGCTGGCGTCTGTACAAGCATCCATCTGTCAAGTCAGGTGGCAAGTGAAGGGTATCCTAAATATATTGTCAAGACAGTCATCTTAGGGAATTCTTCTTAACATCTAGTGACTAATGTGTCTACAGCTGTCTATAAAACATGAAGGTTGAAGACTAAACATTCAAAATCAGTTGCTCCATGTGAAATGCTAACCAGGCGTACGCATTGCAGTGTGACAGAGATGGG
Source organism: Noctua fimbriata (assembly GCA_905163415.1). Taxonomy (NCBI): domain Eukaryota; kingdom Metazoa; phylum Arthropoda; class Insecta; order Lepidoptera; family Noctuidae; genus Noctua; species Noctua fimbriata. The sequence continues at coordinate 7,873,899 of LR990949.1, read as the reverse complement.
TAATAAGTAGATGCATGCGGTGCAGGTAGGCATTTCCTACTTGCCTACCTCCTAAGATCCAATTAAACTATCTTTAAGTAACACTATACAGGGTGTAAACAGACCTTTCAGAAAGCTGTCAACCAAGCATTCTGTACATCAAACTAAGTAACTTTACGCAAAAATTATTGCTGGGAATTGATTTGTTTTTTTTTTGGGGTTTAAAATCACGTTTTAAGGTAGGACTCAAGGGAAAGCACTCAAATCATTGTGCTGATGGATGAATTGAAAAGTACGGGGGTCGTGGAGGTGTGTGAAGTAAAAATCTTACAATAAAAACAAGTATTTAAAAAGAAACTTGTGAAAAAGTTGGAAGTTTGACCCCCAATATCTCCGTAACTAGAAGGTTCCCAGGTATGGTCTAGGACAAAAAAATGATCGCAAAGATGGGGAGAACAAGTGCATTTTGGATGTGTTAAGGGTCTATTTACACCCTTTATAAATAAAATATATTGGTCATCACCCATCATACTTATTAAACTGACTAAGATAGTTAGTACATTAAAAATTGGTATTAAAAAAATTAAAAAACACACATTTGTGAAAAAGTTGGAACTTTAACCAACATCTCTGCAACAAGAAGGGTCCCAGGATTGGTCCATAACAAAAAAATATTGCAATGACAGGCAGAACAAGTGCCTTACGGCTGCGTGAAAGGTATTATTACACCCATTATAAATTAACTGTGTCTTCTTCAGGTGTCTTGGACTGAGGAGCCAGCGAAGGCCCGCTCTGGTACTCACGAGGTGTTAGTCCTGGACGAGGAAGGCTGGGCGTCCCTGCGTCGCGCTCGCCGCTCCGACCCAAAGGCTGCCGTTTCTCCGTTGATCGCTATTCAGCTACACCATCCTGGCAGTAAGTATAGTCTATAATAATATTCTAAACAGATTAGCCGACCCAACAAGGTGGTGTGACCATCATTACATCCAATAATGTTCCCACTGCTGGGACACAGGCCTCTTCTCTATGAGAGGGAGTGGGCTATAATCCACCACGTGGGCCCAGTGCGATTTGGTAGATGTCATATGTCTTCGAATTTTTTGGTTGAAGGACATGCCGGTTTCCTCACGATGTTTTCCTTCACCATTTTGAGAACAGTGGTGATGAAATAAATTACACAAAGTAATGCACCTGCCTGGGTTCGAACCCACGACCAACTGTTCGCCCACAAGTTACAAAATCTCTCAGTGTCTCAGAAAAACACATTTAATACAGTAAGCCATTGGTCTCGGCTGTCATTTGTACATCTTTGACAGTCGTTATAGATCTTACATTATTAATTTCATTTTGCAGGTTACTCCGGCCCCTGGGTGAACTCCGAAGTCCTAGCAACTGCCCTCTCCATCCTAGTGGCATACACAGCTCTCCGCAACAAGAGCAAAATCTTAGCGTAATCAATCATTAGTAGTTAACTGTCTATTTTTATATTTAAATAAATGAGAAGTTAAGTTATTCAATAACTCTTGGTTTTATTTCACTTTTACTGTTATAAGCAACGTTAATAATGTTCCCACTGCTGGGACACAGGCCTCTGAGAAGCAGTGGGGTGTTATTCACCACGCGGGCCCAGTGCGGGTTGGTAGATGTCACTGGTGATGGCACATGTCTTCGAATTTTTGGAACGAAGCACCAGGATCAACATCAACTTCCTGCCCTTGTCCCATTCTACTAGGGGTCCGCGCAACACGTTTTCTTCTTCCATTCTCCCCTGTCAGATGTCATGGCATCATTTACTCCTTTCTCTTTCATATCATTCCTCACACAATCCATCCATCTTTTCTTTGGCCTTCCTCTCCCTCTCTATCCATCAACATTCATGTCCATCACTCTTTTAGTCACATGCGTTTCATCCCTCCTTATTACATGTCCATACCAAGATAGACGACTTCCTTTCAATTTTTTTTCTGTAACGGGCGCCACTTTCAAACTTCCTCTAATAAACTAATTCCTTACTTAATCAATTCTTGTCACTCCACACATCCACCTCAACATTCTCATCTCCGCTACATGCAATAGTTTTTCATTCATTTTACATTAAAAGTAGTGTGCGTCAAATAAATAGGCAATTTAAAGGAATTCCAACTTTATCTCCAATGAGTAAGGCTTATTTGAATGCACGACCAAACTTAGTTGGTCATCAAACAATTTTTAGGCATTTTTACAAAATAAAATTGACAGAGGGACGAATGTGCGGACTACTCGTCTGCAAGAGCGTATTCTCGACCATTTCGACGAACATCCAGAGGACAGCTCGAGAGAAGCAGCACCCCAGTTCGACTGCAGCCACGTGTACGTGTAGCGAACGTTGCGTGCTGATGGTGAACACCCATTCCATCTTCGACGGTGTCAAGACCTAACGTCGGCCGACAACTTGCCACGACTGGAATTCAGTAGGTAGTTGTTGGAGAACTGGCAACAGAACATTCTTTGGACGGACGAGAGTACCTTCACGCATGTTGGGATATACAACCAGCACAACAATCCATATGCTTGCCGTGTGGATTCGTTTCAGCATAGGTAACTAAAAACAAAAATTGAACAAGCATTTGTGACGGTGAAAAGTGATACTGAAGTGCTTACAAAATTGAAATACAATTTAAGAAAGCGTGCAAATAAGTGCATAGAATAAGGCGGTGGTCATTTTGAAACTTTAATGAAAGTGGATCGCAGAAATAGTGCAAATTAAAAACCTGCTTCTTCCTATCAATACGATTGTATTCTTATCACTGTAAATATTATGATTCAAGTCTTTTAAACACGCCGTCTTTGAATATCGCTGTTTTAAATGCATCCCCGTTACTAAGTCTAAAGTCTTAGATTCATGTTGATAATTTCACTTACTAGAAAATTATCAATCATTACACGGTAAACTCAATGAAGTATCAAAAGTTATTCATAATATCAGTCTATGACATTTTAGGTACGTAAAATTCGTTCATTGAACTAACGCACATCTAATGCCTACAGCTATGGTTGGCGGGCGCTCGAGTGGGCGTGTCGCGTCGGCCGCTAACATTGCATGAGTGTGTGTGCAGAGATGTTGTTGCACATACGTTTCGCGTTTAGTAAGGATAACTATTCTATAAAAAAAGTGTAGGTTTGGTTTAAATTTATTTAATTACGGATGTTGTTTTAGACTTATAATTTAATATTCTAATTGGGGTGTCTGAGGTATTGCGCTTAATCTATTACACGTTGTACTCTTAGATAATTCGCTTTCCAACCTACCCGGTCCGAGTGGAAGTGTATAAAAAGGCATGGCGCGTTGTATACGGCCTCTTTGGATGATGCTCTGTGCTTTTTGGTTCTCTTTAGTTTGTAGTGGTAGGTAACTGACAGGTGCCAGGGGAGATACTTATTATTTACTTATGTGCTAGTTGTTTATTAAAGACAAATTGTAAGAAACAACTTTCTATTTCGCTTCTGGTCCTAAGATCAGAAGTGGGATTGTCACACGTTCTAGGCCGTTTGCTGTCTTGTCAACTGTAAGTACTTAAGTTCTGTTACTTACAAAATGACAGGGCGTTCTTGCTAAAATCATCGCGATAATTCGAATGATCGTGTTACGCCACCTATTGTCGTAGACCACTGTCGAAACAGATCAATATACCGTAGAGATAGGTCATCTAGAATAGAATAGAATAGAATAGGCCTTTATTTGCTTAGAATGTTGGTACATAAAAATAGGTTGTTAAATTATATAATAGGATAGGATCCATGTACATTCTGCCTTAATATAGCATGCAAATGTAGTACATAGCTATGGATATTACAAAAAAATATCATTTAAGAAATCCTGCACAGAATAATAATATTTGTGTACAAGTAAGTCTGTGAAACGTTTTTTAAATTTTTGTAACGATAAGTTTTTAATTTGGGCCGGTATTTTATTAAAGATTACAGGAGCCATACAAATCACATTTTTTTTTAATAAGCTAATTTTAAATACGCCCGTGCACAATAGATTCTGGTATTGAGATCTCATAGCTGTACTTCGTTTTCTAGATTCTATTAAAGACGATGAACGACGACGACGACGATGACGATGATGTTGATCTAGGCGTCGTAGTGTCTTGCATACCCCGCATAGTCGCTCTCGCTGCCGTCGATATCGCGAAGACTCTTATGACCGCCGCGACAACTCGCGTGATGTAGCCCTTGATCGAATTCTTACGAGATTAGAAGTAATTGAGTGTAAATTGTCAACAGCATCTAGCGTTGCATCGAACTGGCGAAAGCCGGTTACTGTCTTCCCTTCCGGTCGTACCAATCCCTGCTAGTAAGCAAGGTTCAGGCGTAACCGACACAATAACCAACGAGGTTAACGCAGAGAATAACTCGCGTGCGACAGATGTGCATAGCGAGGATAAAGATGTAGCGAACAGTATTGTAGCCCGCATAGCATGATCACCGTAGACAAGAATTTCTTTGGCGGAAGAATCGACAAAATGACAGATAGTGCAAAGAAACCTGTCATTGTGTCGACACAATCTGTCACTTTGTCGATTCTTGCGTCAAAGAAATCCTTGTCTACGGTGGTCATGCTACGGGGGTTGGTGCCATAAGCGCGCTTTTAAAAACAAAGTTTCATAACTTTTACTTATCACCGTTTGATCCAAGTGTTCATGATTTTGATGTCTGGTGCGTTGAGGTTGACCGTGGCCGACTAATAAATAATTGGGATGATCGCGAATGTCTAGGACAGATAGGTTCTTGCTTGCAATTTCGCATTAATTGTGGTTAAATGACTGGGTGTCAAGTGATAGATCCTGGAGTAACTTCAAGGTTGAATTTAGATCTCCTTGTCCCCGTAACATCGATTGTGAATCCATGATGCCATCTAGCCAATTTCGGCCACAGCGACTGCATTCGATGGCTTTCTAGGGAGGTTGTCGAGAGCTTTGGTACGCTGCTCTATCATGTGCTCTCAAGTGGCTAGCATACCCAACTTTGGCCGAAAAACTCCGAGCACAAAGCGGACATGTCAAAACACCATTGCCGAAATTGTAGGGTATAGCTGCAGGTGGCCTAGTTTTAAGGTTATCACGCTTTAAATCTAGCTGCGACCTTCTGAATCCATACTGTATGAGGTTATGTGTACGAGCTCAAACAAGTACCCAACTTATGCAGAATTCGCACGTAAATCCTTGTTGCGTCTTAATATAGTTCAAGGTTTATCCGATGGGTTAAAATCCGCCATTGTTGTTAGAGGTACCAGTGATCCCCAAGTCAAGGCTGCGGCAACCAACGCTAAGCTAGAATGTAAAGGTCTTGTACAATTTTTATCAATTTATGTCAAGCCCAAATTTGATAATAATTCTGCCCGTGATCGTGAGTCTTCTAATAACTCATTAAACTAACGTAAACGTGAGGCACCTAAGTCAAAAATAGCAATGCCACTCGCTACATTTGTCTCAAAACGGGTCATAAGAAATGGTATTGTCCCAAAAAATCTAAAAATACCAATTTGGTTCAAATCCCAGTAACTCTAAGTCGGCTCCACTGACATCAAGCGATAACAACAATAAACCCGTTCAACGCTGTGCTTTTTGCAAAAGTAGTGCGCATTCAATTTATTAATGTTTCCAAAAACAGCGTTTTGAGAGTAATGATAAGAAAATTAATGAGGTAAATTTTTGCTCCAAATCGACCCTAGGAAAAATAACGTAATTTCAGCCGTGTTACAGAAGGCGCCTGTTGATGTTTTAGTTGACAGTGGCTCTGATCTTTAATTTCAGAAAAGGTGCTCATCATCATCTGCCTAGCCTTTTTCCCAACTATATTGGGGTCGGCTTCCAGTCTAACCGGATGCAGCTGAATACCAGTATTTTACATGGAGCGACTGCCTATCTGACCTCCACAACCCAGGTGAAAAGGTGCTAAAACATTTAATTTTTTATTCGTATGCCAGCTTATCGCTTGATGCTCGGGATAGGAAGTCGGGTAATTGAACCAACCTCTGTTATTACAACAGTCGTAGAGTTCCCAGAAGAATCACTGGAAATTGACTTATATGTTGTCCTTGCTGAATGCATCAATGCGCCTATTCTAATAGGAGCTGATGTCCTGAATCGAAAAGGGTTGATTTACACTTGTATCAATAGTGAGCAGCGGCTTACCAGGTCAGATATTCAATTAACTGTGCAGTTTGTGAACACTGGATGTCGAGTGTATCAAAACTATTTTAGTGGGTGCCGATAGAGATCGGTTACTGGAAAACATCAAAGAGTTCTCTGATTTGTTTATTTCCAGTACGACAATCTCCACCACAGATATAGACAGACCTAGATAACGCGAGAGCAACTACTTCGCGTGCCATATTATTATGTAGCTTACGTACAAAAATCGTAAGTGGCCAATTTCGAACTCAGTCTGCATCGGAGCATAGCGCTAGTCGGACGTCAGTGGGCGTCATGGCGGGGGGTAGGACGAGGGGGGCGCCGTCCGCGGCGGCGTCTTTGAATCGATTTGATTTTCCCATCACTAAATAGTGCTTGTGACGTCATAATAAGTAGTCAAAAAATGGCACGCTTGGTTTTCATACAGATCGTGATACTTGCGTTATCTAGGTCTATCTGTATCTGTGATCTCCACAGTGAACACAGGTAGTATGGAGATCAAACTAACATCTAACACGCTTTACGCGAGCTTTTGTAAACAATCCAATAACGATTTAATTTTAATTCTGATTTAATTTTAATATTTTTTTTAATTTTTAATTTTATAATTTTTAAATTTGAATTTTATACCTGTTTTAAATTTTTTCAATGTATTCAATTTATTCTTTTTATTTTATTCTTTTAATTTTATTTTGTTATCAATTTATGGTCAATACCTTTATTCATAATTCAATTAATAATTAATCATAATGTAATCAATTATAATTTGAACAGTAATCACATGCCAATGATTTTTATTTTATTTTATTTTGATATTTTGATTGTATACAGCTTTGAATGTAATGATAATTTTTCTTTATTATTGTTTTGTATTACTTATTCATTGCATTTTAAAGCTCTAATTTCTATATTTTTTAAGTATTTTATGTAAAGCCGTTCTCTGTGCATGTGGTGTTAACCTGTAATTAATTGTTGCACTTGTAAATGTTACTCTAGTCATTAAATCAGAAATGTATATAGTGTAACACTCCGATAACCACCGTCCTTATAAGCTTTCGGTGGATGAAAAAAATAGGGTTCGCAATATTGTCCATGGAGTTTCTTGCCCGTTCTTCTCCATAGAGATCTACGTTAGGGAATGGGCAACTACAGTACTTTCACAGTTTTTATGCCTTGTGACTGGGACTGTAGCTACATTTCATTGTTGTCTTTGTTTCGACAATTCAAAAGTGCCTGTAACTGGCCTACTTGAAATAAACACTGTTTTAAGCTTTCACGGCTTACAACTAAACTTGTACTGTCACTTACGGGATATCTTCCGTGATTGTTCATTGTTTTGAGCTCCCGATATTTCGGCGCTGTTGCAAGACCTACGCAAAAGACCTTCAGAGTGGTGAGGGTAATGTTGTCCGATTTGAATTTTTAGCAAGAGTCTTCTATGTGCTTTGGTTCGTTTGGAGGGACGCATAGACCTGAGTTTGATGGTGGTCGTAGGGACAGTGGAGGAAGCGCTTAACCGGTCCACATGTTTCAGTCGAAATAGCACTGTATTCCGGTTCATGCTTGAGGATGATCGAAGGGACGCAGTGGCTAGGTTCATGATGCTTTTACGAGATTTGACGACGAGACGAGATTTTGACAACAACATGACATGATGAGTTTGTCGATTGTTGTAACTGTTGCTTGTTTTTTGTTGATGATGCGAGATGTCAGGCTGGACGAGCATCTAGTATTAATTGTAACGTGTCATCCTTTTATGATTATAGAGTGACTTGACTTATTAATTGTTCGCCCGAGAACGGTCAAGTGGAAAGATACTTCCGAACCATTTTTAACACGCTGCGGATCGAGGTCAGCAATAAAGGCTCGCAATGGTCGGATGTGCTCTGGAAGTTACAGCTCACTCTCAACATCTTCAGACAAGCCACTACCCAGACTTCACCACTACAGCTCCTGGTGTGCGCGGAGCGTCATCAGATGCTTCGTGCGAGACGTTGTATGTAAATAAAGATCGATGGCAGCCATGAACGTTTGCTGTTGGTGACTTCGCGTTTGTAAGCGCAGCGCGTATAAGGTTGATCGGGTGCTGCCACACCACCATTATGAGCTAGAATTACTAGCTGGGTCTTATGGCAAAAATGCTCAAGTCGCCGCCGAACATTGATGTTATGGCGTGGCGAGTGGGTGCCGGATACCTGCTCAGCTTTCTTTGAGAGTGGTCAGGTATTTGAGGCTATGAGCATGCCGTTTGAGCCTCTGCTCTGTTCCGCGGTCATAGTGGAGACATGCAGAACTTTTGTGCCTCTGTCTCAATGACGCGATGTGTCACAAATTCATAGTGGAGACATGCAGAACTTTTGGGCCTCTGTCTCAATGACGCGATGTGTCACAAATTCATAGTGGAGACATGCAGAACTTTTGGGCCTCTGTCTCAATGACGCGATGTGTCACAAATTCATAGTGGAGACATGCAGAACTTTTGGGCCTCTGTCTCAATGACGCGATGTGTCACAAATTCATAGTGGAGACATGCAGAACTTTTGGGCCTCTGTCTCAATGACGCGATGTGTCACAAATTCATAGTGGAGACATGCAGAACTTTTAGGCCTCTGTCTCAATGACGCGATGTGTCACAAATTCATAGTGGAGACATGCAGAACTTTTAGGCCTCTGTCTCAATGATGCGATGTGTCACAAATTCATAGTGGAGACATGCAGAACTTTTGGGCCTCTGTCTCAATGACGCGATGTGTCACAAATTCATAGTGGAGACATGCAGAACTTTTAGGCCTCTGTCTCAATGACGCGATGTGTCACAAATTCATAGTGGAGACATGCAGAACTTTTAGGCCTCTGTCTCAATGACGCGATGTGTCACAAATTCATAGTGGAGACATGCAGAACTTTTGGGCCTCTGTCTCAATGACGCGATGTGTCACAAATTCATAGTGGAGACATGCAGAACTTTTAGGCCTCTGTCTCAATGACGCGATGTGTCACAAATTCATAGTGGAGACATGCAGAACTTTTGTGCCTCTGTCTCAATGACGCGATGTGTCGAACGTTTGGTCGATAACAATGTATGGCGTGTGATGGAAATCCGGATTCTGTCATTAGCGATGCATTGAATCTCTTGGGTTTAAAGCTTTTCAACTTAAAAAAAAACTATTGGTGATCTTTGTTGAGCACGCTTGCGCCTGGAACACTGGTCAAATTAGTGAACTCTAAGTTATGAAACTACTTCAGGTTGAATAAGCTTCAAACCATAGTGGTCATGTTATTTCATTACTCATGTACTCATGTATTTTCAGATAATGATGATGATCTGAATGATGAATGAATGATAGGAATGATGTTGAGGTCGAGGACGTCACGCTATCAGGAACGGCCGTCTTAGATAATTCCCTTTCCAACCTACCCGGTCCGAGTGGAAGTGTATAAAAAGGCATGGCGCGTTGTATACGGCCTCTTTGGATGATGCTCTGTGCTTTTTGGTTCTCTTTAGTTTGTAGTGGTAGGTAACTGACAGGTGCCAGGGGAGATAATAATTTTGGTTTGGGTCGTGTTATTTAATTCTGATGTACTTATTATTTACTTATGTGCTAGTTGTTGATTAAAGACAAATTGTAAGAAACATAACTTTCTATTTCGCTTCTGGTCTCTAAGAATACTGTTAGGAAGAAATGAGGTTTTACTTAGTATTAGGAAGAAATTAGGTTTTACGTAGCATATGTTAGTTCTATATCTTTCTGATTATATGATATTGATTATTCTGATTTTTGACATTTGTTTGGAAATTAGTATCACATTTTTTTTAATTTTTTTTTATGTAACAAAATAATAGGGGAATTGCAAATGTTTTAGTTTTTTTTTTTTTGGTTACCGTTATAATAATGATTGCTACTGTTTTTTTTTAAATTTTATAATTTTGTGAAACATTTCGATACAATGTATAAAATGTTACATGAAATAAATGAAATGAAAATGAAAGGAGAGACAACTTCACATTGTCGCTGGTCGGGGGTGAATATCGCTCAAAGGACTAAGATTTATAATTTCCTATTTTGTATGCTTACTCGGTATTTGAGAATTGCTGAAAGTCGAGTTGAATGGCGTGCGATTGAGGAGGCCTATGTCCAGCAGTGGACTGCTATAGGCTGATGATGATGACTCGGTATTTTTGTAAACAATTACGTGTTAATTGAATTCGTTATAATTTGTGGCGGTTTAGGTTAGTTTCAGTGATTGATATTTTGTTCCAAGTTAGAATAAACGGTTGTATTCATGAAATAAATTAAATTTCAAATAAATTTATAAGATATTCATCATCATCATCATCATCATTTCAGCCGAAAGACGACCACTGCTGGACATAGGCCTCCCCCAAGAAGGGGGGGGTTTTGCCATAATCGCCACGCTTGGCAGGCGGGTTGGCGATCGCAGTATGGTGTTATAAAACACAGAGAACGCTGCTGCCCATTCTCTGGTAAGTCCCTTAGTCGCCTCTTACGACACCCACGGGAAGATATGGGATGGTGCTATTCTTTACGTCCGGACACCATACAGAACATCCGGACACCATACAGAACTCCGGACACCATACAGAACATATAAGATATCATATACCATATAAGATATTCATACACGAAATATTTTAAGAGTAACTTCTATAAGTCGTAAAGTCGCCATAGCAACGAAAAAAAAAAATATATGAGTGTTTTTTTTTTTACGAAATTATTATAATTCTAAAAATGTTTGAGATTTTTTGCATAAAATCTTTACTCCTTTATTCTAACAATGACAGTAGGTAAATACGACGTAGTAAACTAGCGTAATGGTTGTTCAAAAATAAGGAGCTAGTATTTATTTTGTGGGTCAAGTAATTTTAAATTATTTATTTTTTATAAAAATATACTCAGATAATAAAAAAATAATCGCTTGAAATGGCTTCGTTATAGCCGTTAGATAATTCCCTGAAAATATTTCGTGTATGAATAGTTAGACCTTATACAATATGCGTTATTACGTAGTCTATCCCTTTTACCCACAGATATAGATAGACCTGCCATATTATTATGTAGCTTACGTACAAAAATCGTAAGTGGCCAATTTCGAACTCAGTCTGCATCGGAGCATAGCGCTAGTCGGACGTCAGTGGGCGTCATGGCGGGGGGTAGGACGAGGGGGGCGCCGTCCGCGGCGGCGTCTTTGAATCGATTTGATTTTCCCATCACTAAATAGTGCTTGTGACGTCATAATAGGTAGTCAAAAAATGGCACGCTTGGTTTTCATACAGATCGTGATACTTGCGTTATCTAGGTCTATCTATATCTGTGCTTTTACCCGTTAATGTATCCAACCTTATTTATTTTAGGTACGGTAGGATACAATGAGCTAAGGCTCAACCTCATAGCGATGGAGACGGACCTATTCTGTTGTTCAATTCACAAGGAATGCTTTAAGTAAAAATTTAGTTAAGAATGTATTATGGCACATTTACCGCATTGGTTAGCTGTAATGGTAAAATTATTTTGTGTACCTCGCATGGGCGTACCCAGCATTTTTTAACCATTAAGCACGACAAGATTTGTCAAGAATTTTAAGAATTTTCGTGAAATTTCAGCGTTCGATCTTATTATGAAAAATATCGCGGCAGCTGTTTCTTATTATAAGTTTGTGGTTAATATCTCCAATAATGTGTTGATGTTTGTAAAATGGCGTCAGTAAATTGCTAAATTTTATATGTGTAAATTATATACTACTACACCGTTCCAAAAAATAGGTAACTTAGATGCACTGGAGGAGGCCTTTGCCCAGAACTGGGACAGAGCAAGCGAGGAAAAAAAACGCACACAGTTTTTTTATCTAAAAGTGTAATATAATATTAACAAACAAACACATTATATAAAAATTGTATAGTCTACTAAATAGAAAAAAAATAACAGTTCAATAAAAAAAATACCAATACTAAAAAATAAAGGCTATGCTCCATTGCTACGTAAAATGTGCACGGAGAGGCTACTGCTACTTGAAAAGCTGAGGACACGAGTACATACGTGCATTGCGTACATAAAGGGCCAATCAAATAGTTTCTGACTATTGTTCTTTTGCACATATAAGGCCTATCTTTTCATACACGAAATATTTTATGAGTAACTTCTATAAGTCGTAAAGTCGCCAAAGCTACAAATAAAAAATTATGGGAGTGTTTTTTTTTCCAAATTTATTATAATTCTAAATTTTTTTGAGTTTTTTTGCATAAAACTTTTACTCTCATATTCTAACAATGACAGTAAGTAAATTCGACGTAGTAAACTAGCGTAATAGATGTTCAAAAATAAGGAGCTAGTATTTATTTTGTGGGTCAAGTAATTTTAAATTATTTATTTTTTATAAAAATACACTCAGATAAAAAAAAAAATCCCTTGAAATGGCTTCGTTATAGCCGTTAGATGATTCCCTGAAAATATTTCGTGTATGAATAGTTAGACCTTTATAAAGTATATTAGGTTTAAAGATATTTATTCTCAAAAAAGACACAAAGTCACTAACATGAGAACAATGCTTAATATAAATTATATTTAAAGTTGGTCACAGACGTCACGGTAGCACTTATTATATTATAATACACCTATCCAATGAATTCAGATTTTAGGATTTGTGATCAAATATTTCGCTAACAGAGTTTTGAATGCATTGAATGAGTGTAATTTTTTAATACATGAGGGTATTTGGTTGTAACATTGTGCTCCTTCAAATGTTAACATTTTTTTGCCAAAACTTAGTTCTCATCTTCGGCAAAATCAGAAAACTAGCTCGGCGAGTGCTACGTTGAGTTACTTGTTTTACTTTTATAAACGATAAATTAGTCTGTATGCTTTTGTTGAGTGCCTTACGAATAAAAATACATGTATTGTAAATATATAACTGTCTAGTGTTCATTATTTTGGTTTCTTCATAAATTTTGCTAGTTGATGTTAAATATGGGTAGTTAAAAATCATTTTTATTATTTTGTTCTTTGCAACTTGGTGACTTGCTAGCTTCGTCTTGGCCGCACCACTGCCCCAAATTCCAACCAGACATAGTAGATGTGGTTTTACTAAGGCGTTATAGATGGTGTGACGCAATCTATGTGGAATACATCGAACTATGTTTCGGAGGGATCCAAGTAGTGACGTAAGCTTTGATGGCTATAGCACAGTCCACGATAGAGAACTATCCATTCTTAAGCCAAGATATTTTTAACAAGATTTTGGCGGCAAGGGTATATTGTTAATAACTAATGGATTATGTGGAGGTATTATTTTATTTTTAAAGTGAAACTTTTATTATATTGTCTTAAATTTTTTGGTCTGTGTATCGCATGTCGCGTGACAGTCGGCCGCGGAGTAGGGATAAAGTGAAAGGCGCTCGTCAGAGCAGCTGAGGCCAATATGGCGGCGTAATGTGAAAAAAAGTTTCACTTTTACCGTGGTTTCATAAAACCACACAATCCTTTTTTTGCTTTAAACAAGATATAGCATGTTTTAGAGATATTTATTGTTAATAAGTTATATTGAAACCATGAAAAAAGGGTGTTTAATTCGTCTTGATCCTGGGAGACTAAATCATGAATGGAAGGTCCGAAGCAGGTGTCATCTGCGTATAGAGTAAGATGGCCATGTAGTTGAATTTCCTGAATATTATTTATGGGGCCCAAAATTGACCCTTGGGGAACGCCACAAGTTATAGGTAATGTAAAATTACCACTTTGATAATTATTGTCCGTTTTAACTAAATGCGACCTTTTTTTTAGATAAGAATGGAACATTTTTAGGGCACTGCCGGTAATTTTGATGGTTTCTAGCTTTTTAAGTAGCAATTCATGACTTACGGTGTCGAAAGCTTTTTTGAGATCAATAAAGATACCAAGGATTATGTTTTTTCCATCTACATTTTGCTTAATTTTAGTAACGAGGTCGACTGTAGCCGTTGGTGTGTTAATTTTTGGTCTAAGCCCGTATTGCCTGTCTGAAAGAAAGTTGATAGAAGATAATGTTTTTCCAATCGGTTGTGTAGGATTTTTTCTAATAATTTTGACAATACAGGCATCACTGAAATAGGCCGGCAGTTCCCGGGTCCATTTGTGTATGGGAGTGACCTTCGCCATTTTTAGAGTATCGAGAAAATTACCTTCAACCAGCAATTTGTTGAAGCATTTGCTCAGGTTGCTCGCAATTAAGTTTTTTATGCATTTTATTGCTTTGGTACTAATTCCATCTAATCCAGTACTACAGTTAGGGTCGAGATTTGATATGATTTTTGTAATTTCAGTTGCAGAACACGGATCGAGAGTTGATAACACTGGAGTGTCTTCAAGAGGAGTTTTCAAAAATGATCTAGGTATTTCATTTTCTATAAGGGGTCTAATAGTGGCAAAGTAATCGTTGAAAATCTGGCAAATTTCGTTTGGGTTGAAGGAGCACAATTTAGTTTAATTTTAATGTTTGCTAGATTGCTCACCAGATTCCACATTTTCTTGGGTTTATTAATACTATCGCTAAACTTTCTATAGTAGAAAATATTTTTTGTATCTCGCATGTGTTTGGCAACATAACATTTTTTATTTATATTTACTTACATTTTATTCACAGTTAAAGTAAAGTAAAGTAAAAATTCAGACAGAGAGAGAGAGTGAGAGAGGGAAAGGGCAACAGACAAGCGACAAGCGGGACAAGCGGGGGAAGGGGGCGGGGGGTGCAATTTATTAAGTAATAAGTGCAATATACATATAAACCTTCCTCTTGAATCACTCTATCTATTGCTGAAAACTGCATTAAAATCCGTTGCGTAGTTTAAAAGATCTAAGCGTACAAACAATGGGAGCGACTTTGTTTTAAACTACGTAAAGAAGATTTCATCAATACTAAATTCGGCATAACTCATCTAATTCTATCATCATCATCATCATCATTTCAGCCGAAGACGTCCACTGCTGGACATAGGCCTCCCCCAAGTGTCGCCACATTGACCGGTCCCGTGCGACTCGCATCCAGCGGATCCCTGCAACCTTCACCAGATCATCGGTCCACCTAGTGGGAGGCCTTCCAACGCAGCGTCTTCCGGTTCGCGGTCGCCACTCCCGAACTTTTCGGCCCCATCGGCCATCCTTTCTGCGAGCAATGTGCCCTGCCCCATCTAATTCTATAATGGGTGTAAAAAGACCCTTAACGAAGCCGAAAGGCACTTGTTCTCCCCGTCATTGCTATAATTTTTTGTTCTAGACCATACCTAGGAACCTTCTAGTTAGAGATATATGAGATATTTGAAAAAAGACTTGTTTTTTTTTAAATACTAGTTTTTAATGTTATAAATTGACTTTAATTACTTCAATGACATGTTTACTATTCAAAGCATCCATCAGCACAATGTTTTGAGTGCGTTACATTGAGTTTTACCGTAAAACGTGATTATTCACCCTAAAAAAAAGCGCTTCCCAGCAATAATTTTTGCGGAGTGTTACTTAGTTTGACGTACAGAATGCTTGGTTGACGGCTTCGTGAAGTGTCCGTTTACGCCCTGTGTTTTCAAATAACACACTCAATTTGGAAATATCTTTTCACATGATTAACTATAGATGCTACTACGGATTCATATTTCATTGTAATAGCTCGTAAAATGACATTCGTTTTTTTAACAATTTATATGAAATCCATCAAATTACTCTCGTTTGAGGTTCCATTCAGTGTTGGGAATGTAAAAAAGTGGACTGGACTGGCAGATTTTAACGAAACGGCTCAGTCAGCGCTGATTCAATTTCTCCGCGTTAATATAGTTCTTTTGTAGTTATTCTGTTGCATTAACAGTTGTTTAATTTTTTTGTCCTTTATTAAACTTGGAGCAAAGGGATCGCACCTCATTCTAGCGTCCAATGCGGCCAGAACGTTGAAGTTACGAAATACCGCTAAGTACTCTATGAAATTCCAAAGTTTTGGCTGTATTTCTTGAGTAACTAATAAATCACAAATGTATTCGACCGCTAAGTATTCTTGGAATGTCGAGTGGACAAACAATGGAATATCGTCAACTACACCGCTAATGATGCCAGTTCTCTCGTCTCCCTCTTTCAGTTCGTTTATTATGTCCATAATTTCTTTCAACTCACCATCATCAAACAATTTGGAACGTAATCTGTAATAAACTCCGTATGCTGCCAGTTTTTTGTGCTTTTCTAAACAATCTTTATACTCTCGCTTGTACGTTGATTGGTTTTCCGGCTTGGACATGTCATTTTGGGCTTTTTCTTCAAGTCGTATACTTAATTTAGTTTCCAGATAGTAATTATAAACATCAAAGATATCGTAGCCCCAATACCGTTCTCTATAATTTTGATTAACGTTAATTTCTTTTATCTTGTTATAAAAAAAATCAGCCATTATGTCCAGATATAATGGCGTTGTCACATGTTCGACCCCGAATACTTGAGTCGGCTCCTCACAGTAGTCGTTAAATACTCTTGAAAGAAACTTTATTTTAAGAAAATCCATTACATAAGAAGGCGCAGATTTGAGATTCATTTTCAAATATTTCATTAAACTGAACCCAACAAAACAAAATGGCATATCTTTTTTGAATGCTGTTGTTTCTGCTTTATTTGGTAAAAAGATGTATGAACCGTTACTTGTTAACATACTACTGATGCAGTCACAAATATTTTTGAAGTGTTTGTCTTTGAGGTCCTTCAATATCTCCTTTTTGTCCCACAATGTTGTCAAATAAACGTCCTGCTCATACACGACCCAGGGTTTTATTTGGAACAACATGCCAATATTAAAATTTTCTAAAGTAGTATAAATTTTTTCATACGATCTGCTAGTGATCCACATTTTATGTGTCCGAGGGAATTTCTTCACGGAGATTATTAATGCTAGCACTTCATTCATGTAGGTTGGGCATATTTCATCGAAGCCATCGAGCAGTATTATTAGTTGACGATAACTATAAAAGTTTAGGAACATTTTCAACTCGAAAACAGTCCATTCATTACCGTTACAACCCGTTAGATGCACGGTACCGTCAACAGATTGTTCTAGCGTTATATTTAGATCTTTCGTTTTGCCACTTACTTCGCCGAGAGCCGCTTGACATAAAAACTTCAAAGACTCGAGAGTGTCTATGGATGTTTTGTTATCTTGCCACTGACTGAATTGTTTCGTGTGCTCCAGTAAATTTATTCTCACTATCCATCCCATTTCAGTCCAGTTTTTTTTTGTAGCAAGAGACAAATGAGTGAGCAAAGTTGACTTTCCCATTCCCGGGTCCCCGAAGATAATGACAGTGTCATCACCAGGTGCATCTAGCGTTTGGATCTGCTTCCGATCGACGTGTTCTTGTATTACAGGAGTTTTACTTGTTGACTGATTTTCCGTTTTAGTGAAAAATGGTCTTACACTCCTTGGAATATATAAATTTGGCTTATAATTTGAATCGCTGACCGGTTTTCCTATAATATTATTATTACTATGCAGCATTTTATTCAGCACAGCTCCTTCGACGTAACCCATCGTATCTTTGCCCAAAAATTGTTCTAAACTTACTTCGTCACCTTGAAATATTACTTTTGTGTCCTCTAAGATACGTTTCTGTGATTCTTCGCTGAAGTCAATTAATTTTATTTCATCCTTTATCACTTTACCAGTTGGTGAGAAGTATTTTTTTGCGTTTTCGACGGAGTCCTGGTCCGTAACAATAATCACTTTCTTGTCCTTCATAGAGTTTGCAATATATTCCAATTTTCTAGAGAAACTTGGGGTAATGCTTTGCGCGTTAATAAAGACCGCAATAAGCTTTTTTACTGTCTTCGTATTCATCAGTTCTTCACGTAGTGCTTTGTGGTCTGTTACAGATAAGTTAAGAATGTATTTAAAATCTAATACGACTATATTGGTTAAATGTTTTATGAGTTTAGCAACAGTAAGTGCGCTATTCTCTGTAACAATAACAGTTCCTGAACGCAGGCCATCAAACTTGATTGTATTTACCGCCTCTTCCCTGAAAGCGTAGTTTTGATTCTGAATTCTTTGTATCATATTTATAACGCTGGTTAATGGCTGTCTTGCCGCCTTTACAGCATTTTTATATAAACTGCCTTCTTTTTCAAGGTATGTTCCCATTTCCTCTTCAGATTTCATACTCCATTTTTGTACCTCATCATGGTACTTAAGGAATATGGCGTCGGAAGTTACTTCTGCATGTTGTACGTCGACACCGTGACTATTAGTTATTTCAAAGATTAAAGTGTCCTCTACGTCTTTCTCATTATGTTGGGATGTATAAAATAGAAGTGAACTCAAAAAGTCACTCACAACATTTTTGTTATATTCGTCAGTTGCAAATGACAATTTTGGAAATATCCTTGCTTTCACTTTAAATTTATATTCGTTCAAATTATCAATGTTTTCTTTCAATTTACGATATAGATTTTTGCTAAGATTTCCTAGGGATTCGTAGTTATCAGTGATCTTCATCAGTTGTGTTTTACTATCAGAGGATTCATCTAAAACTAACAAATTACCGACAGCAGAGGCGATGCCACCACTGAGCTCTAGAAATCCTTCTCCGAAAGAATCATCTATTAAAACAACATTACTAGGTTTGACTTTCTCTATAAACCTTACAATTTTGAATGTTAAATCGTTTAATTTTCTTTCGATTTTCAGATCTTTTCCTTTTATAGTTAAATCTTTATTGCCAAACGAAGCTGGAACTTTAAACGTTGCTGATGGTAAACACTCTTTTACTGCCATTTCAACTGTTTTTCGAATGTTTTCTTGCGACTCATTAATTTTGTCGAGGAATAGCTTATATGCACCAGGAGTATTTTTATCAAGGAAGACAAATTTTCCGTTTTTATAAATGAAATGACTTCCTACTTCTTTATAGAGTGTTTCAGTATCAGTGATTTCGCGCAAAAGGACAAGTGAATTCAATAAACTTCTAAATTGTGGAGGGTGGTGACGACTTCGTCTATTCAGAATTTCTGTGCACAGTTCATCTTTAAACAGCCGCAGGAATTCTTCGTTGATTTCAAAGAAATCGTTTCTAAAGCTTGCAACACGGTGTCCCTCGGGTTGAACCTCGGAGATGTCGAAAGCTTTTTGCCCCAAAATGACATGGTACCGTTGCACAACTTCTTGCTGCATCAACATTTGGGTATCATTGAATTCTTTAAAAATACACTTCGCCATCTGTCGAGCTAGCGAGGACATTTGTTCTTCTAATACTATTTCACACAAACGCTCCACATCTTTGTCGTCATGCGATGGCTGAGAGCCAGGGTCACCTGTTCTCATCAGAGCATTCAAATCATCAGCTAAACTACCTTCGTAAGTCTTATTTGTTTTGTCACCTCTTGCGGTTGTATAAATAACAAAAACACAATCTGTTTCATTTAGTTCCCCGTTAAACAACACGTCTGTGTTATTGGGTTTGAATTTACGCCTGATTTCCAAGTAACTGTTGAAGTAATCAACTAAATCGCTTTTATTTAATGATAAAACTGAATTATTGTTCTCCTTATGTTTAGCTTGAAGGAAGACTGCAATGGGCTTATTGATCCCCCTCAGTTTAGCCCAGAAACAAATATCATCGAACGAACCTACTTTGTCTACATTTGTGGCTAGATAAATCTCTTCAATTTTCTCACAGTGTATAGCTCTGAAATATATTAAACTAAGGAGTTTGGTCTCGTACCATTGGCCTCGTACCCCAGATGTTCCAGAGCGCTTTGGGTATTGTTTAGGTCTAATTTCTGTAGAACTTGCCATCTTGTCGCAGCAACACAATGTTCGTCAGGACTCACAGTCACTGGTCTGGACTCTCTGTTAGCAGCCGCAGGTTTAGCGTTACCTGCGTGTAGGGAGTTCTTCTAAGTTTCACCTTCTCGTGGCTGCAAGGATTGTGATCTGTGAATCAAAAGATGTAAGTCGTAACTCTAAATATCAAGTTTTTAGGTGAATAATGGATTCCCCTAGATATTGTTGTCAATACTAGCTGTGCCCAGCGACCTTCGTCCGCGTAAAATTATTATGAAAATATTACTTTCCTATTTGAATCGGATTTTGTTAACAATTTCAAGTGTTTTCATTTTTTTTTTCTAAAATAAATGTAGCCTAAGTTACTCCATAGAACATCAGCTATATGCCAATAAAACTCCCGTCAAAATCGGTCTAACCGTTTTGGAGATTAGCCAGAACAAACACACAGACAAAAAAATTAAAAAAATATTTTTGTTATGTACATACCATATTTGCTTGCATATGCATTCAGTAAAAGCTGTTATTTTGGAATTACAAATACACTTCAATTTTTATTTATTTGTATGTATGTATAGCTATAGATGTATAAAAGACATTGCGTCATCTTCACAGATCCAATAAAATTTAAAATGAATATTAATTATTTAATTGATGCACAATATACATATTATTATGTTCTCAAGTATTTACAGCTTGTTTTTAATGTATACCATCATTTATAGGATGTCTTATATCATCTAATAATCATTCACAAAAGCACATGGTGATGTAATAATTTGTTTTTAGAATCGTTGTGTACGGTAACACAATGTAGCATGCAGCTAAAGAAACACCTTGGTGTTGAGAGTGTGACACGTCATGTAGTTTAATTATGTTTTGCAAAGATAAAAAGTAAGAAGTAGAGGATATATTTGTATTTCACGATAACTAGATGATTAGTGTCATTGTTACTGGACTCTAAACCATAGAGACCAGAGTACTTTTAAATACTGAATGGGTAAAAAATCGTGGATCAAATGAAACAGGGTTATTTACAGTAAAAAAAAACTCTATGGCAGAGCCCTACAAAAGTGCTTTTATTACAGTGGGTACCATGATCTATGAGTATTTTCATTTTTTTCAATATCTTTTAAATCTCACGAAAAATTTATTGTTACTTAAGAAAATTACTGTAAAAAAAAAATTGCTATCACAAAATTACCCCGATAACCTCAACTATCGCCCTGTTTCGTTTGATCCACGATTTTTTACCCACCCTATATAGCCATTGAAATAATCATAACAAATAGTATAGTACTAATGTCCTTCGATATCATTTTACGAAATTGACGATTTTTGTTCGAATCTAACATCGATACCTATCTTTCTTTATCCTGTGGTTAGTGCGTAATTTGGTGTTTTTATGCCGCCCATGGGCCTCCACTTGGCTTTACATGCCGTCGAGAATTATCTCTCAGGCATGCTGGTTTCCTCACGATGAAAAATGCTCAAGGAGTCTCGGGTCCGACTTTAATGAAAACTAAAAGTGCATCATTGGATTTTGGCAGAAATGGAGAAGGGCGTTAGATACATCATCATCTGCCTAGCCTTTTTCCAACTATATTGGGGTCGGCTTCCAGTCTAACCGGATGCAGCTGAATACCAGTATTTTACATGGAGAGACTGCCTATCTGACCTCCACAACCCAGTAAATACTGGGTAATACGATACCCCTTGGTAAAACTGGTTGTCAGACTTTTTGGGCCTCTGACTACCTAACGACTGTCAAAGATCTACAAATGACAGCCGGGACCAACGGCTTAAAGTGCTTTCCGAGGCACGGAGGAAACTCGGTATGTAATGGGCGGTCACCCATCCACAGAACAATCTAGGCAAGCACGGCTTAACCTAAAGATCGGCCCGAGCGGCTGTTATTATTTAGCCAATACGTAATATGATATTATAGGTGTTTAAAATATTAAAGCAACACCTGTGATGAAGGAGTGGCTCAGAACGAATTCCGGCCGTGATGTAGGGGATTCTAACACCTAAACAGACCCAAGTTCCACACCGTGTTCTGCGCGTGCCTCTCGAGAGGAACTGCGACCGTGTTGAACAGGGCCCGCATGATCATGTGGATCAATACTCCAGCGCCCCGCCGTAAGATAGTCGAAAGACGGTGTGTAATTTAATTCACTCAGAGTATGGAGGACATTCATGAGGATTTCCACACATTTCGCACCTTCGGTGCAACTAAGTCACAACAACTCATTTTTAAATTTTACAGGAGTGAACTTTTAAGATTTTTTTCGCATTTATAGCCTCTTTTCTGGATTACTTTTTATAGTAAGTTTGAAATCTTTATAAAATTAATTGTTTATTTTGTTTGCTATATTTTTAAGTTAAAAAAATATTACATTGAATTATTTAAAAAATCCTAATAAAAGACATGACAAAAAAGTGTCCTGAATTGTGACTTTTTTGCACCAGAAATTATTTAGTTTTATTCTTAAAAATAGAAACGTTTTTGTCGCTCCTTTTAGTGAGAATAAAAATGGCCATAAATACATTTGTGTGGCTGTAGCTTCAATGCACGTCAAACTCTCGCGGGCACGGGGGCACTATTGTCCAATGAAACTTTGTCGGCCCAAAACCCGTGGAAAAACCGCCAATAACCACAAAGGCACTTATCGTACTTATAACTTAAGGCTCGTTATCTATTAGAATTTTGAGATACTTTCGGGGATGTCTTTGTTGGCATGATTCAGAGACAATTTGGCATACATAACTCGATTTTGCAGTATTGGCTATTGTTTGTGACTTTGTTGCACCGAAGATGCGATTTGTACTTACATTTCGGTAGTTCTTACAATAACGCCGACGAAGAAGTAGAGTGTATGGTCACAACAAACTTCAAATCATGATACTCTCTTTCGGTACTGATTTTTTTTAATGCAAATAAGCATTCCAGTCGTACATATCGTCGTATGTTGTTGTATGTATGTTAATTCCATGAGTCGAACATTGGCTAACATTGGCTGGCGGCGCAAAGCGGAAGCGTGGTCGCGGACGCATGGCAACAGCAAGTACCGTGTATGCGCCCTCTGGTGGGGCCGCAACAAGTCCAAATGTGTGGTACCAATACTAATGCTTCAGTTTCTGGTTTTATTATTTGATTATTAAAGAGCTACCCGCGGGTTACTATTGGGTAATAAGATACCCCTTATTGAGCCAAATTAGCTTTGTATGAAACCAGCTTGCCTGGAACGTATTTCTTGACGGCACGTAAAGCCAAGTCATAAAATCTCTGACACCAGGTTCGGCACTAACCACAGGATAAAGAAGAAAGCAAGCATAAAGCATAAATCATTATTCCTCCAAGTACTACCAAATTAGATACCAAAAATGGCTTTATCATTACAACCGTAAACAGTAGAAAAAAGCGCGGAAACAATGAACACTCAGTGACATCTGACATTTCTTAAGACCTTTCACTACACAAACGCCTCTAACGGCGAATTCAAGCGCGGTAGACTTCATTTTCGTCGCAAGACGAGACACCATTTACTTGGCACCCGTGGCACACTGTACTTTCCCGTCAACTGAGAAACGAAACGCGACTATAACCCGGATAAAAAAAAAAACACTACTTACTTCATCTTATCAACAGGGTTGCCACTTGTTGTCAAAGTGTATAATTGGAAACAAATTGTGTATAATGTGGTCGTCATAATATTAATTTGTATCCTGTTTGTGGAAATTACCTTGCAGATTTGAATTCAAGAATTCTTTTTTGTCATTACGAAAGCAACTGAGAGAGACATACGACTTTTCGAATCGAAATTTGTTAATACAGGGGCAGGAATTTGAACGTAAACTTAACATTTACTACTTTGTGGACTTATCAGTATTTAATAGTAGCATTTTCCGCTAATAACTCGTAGTTTACTGTTATTTTTACTACTATCGTAGTTACTTCTTCCATCGTTTTGCTTCATAGACTTATTACTAGTCTTACTTTGTACTTTTCCAAAACAAGACATATTTTTCTTCATTATTCTGATCTGGTAAATACAGTTAAAATATATACAACCTTGTTTTATTTTTTAGTTTCAATTTTATATTGTCCGATTTTTGTATTATTTCTGCCACCCATAAGTCGGTTCTGTTGGCAGCCCTGCTTATCACAATGACTTGAACAGCTGATAGTTTTTGAGGTTATAATTTGACAATTTGTATTGTTTAGATTGATCGGTGTTGATACGTTTCTTAGAGCAAAATGACTGTTAAGCCTCGTGAAAAACCCGTTGATTCTGACGATGATCCTGTCGAGACTATGTTGAAGAAATCAGGCTGCTTGGAATTACATTATAAAGTTCAGGTAGGTACTAATTTTACAGACGTACGACAAAAATACGAAAACAAATCTTTGATTATTGGTGTTTACTTACACTAAAAGACCTTTTACAAAGAATTCGAGATATCTATTCTAGGCGATTAAACGTTTTATTTTCATCTGAGTAGGTACTTAAGTAAGACTTGATGGAATATTACGAGAATCGTAGGATTGGTGAAAACTGGAATCAGTTTTACTCATTATTTGTATTTTGCCTACATACTAAGTGTAACAGAAAAATAAAGGTAAAATAATGTAACAGCAATGTGTTATTTATTCAAATAAAAGATAAATAATTTTTATTTCGTAGGCTACTATGAATGTGGTCGCAACGCCATCTAGTGACGAGTTGTGTAAGCGCCAAGGTTACTCTTCAAGATAGGTGATGCTTTTTTCCCATTCTGCTTCAAAGGAAATAAAACACACGAAAAGAAATAAAAACTATTTCATTAAAAAGTTCCGACAGTTCAAAAAAATATAGGCTTTTGGTATTTTCAGTTACATAATGATAGGCGAGACAAAAATTTTATCTTGCAATTTTATATACAAAATTCTTGTTATACATTTTTTTCCTAAGAATCACCATTTCTTTTACGTTTCTACCTCGTTGGTATAGTGGTCGCATTCGCGACTGCTGAGCATGAGGTCCTGGGTTCGATTCCCAGGTCGGGCAAATTGTTGTGTAATTTAATTGCACGGACACGTAACTTGGTTTATTCCTTAAATTTTGATAAATAAACATGTTGGATATGTCAGAATTTATTACGTTAGGCTCTTACGTCATCCTGCCAGGGCTGCAGGACTGTTCGAAAGAGATACCGCGGCTCTGGAACACAAAGGGCAAAGAAGGAACATGGATGGGTTTTAGTCAGTACAAGTCTGACACTCCCTTCCGCTCCGCCCAGAGCGGGGGGGGGGGGGGGGGGTCATTTGATGAACTCCCATCCTTAAAAAAAAAAAAAGGCGCTTAAGTCATGTGGGCAGACGATGGGGTTTCATGCAATAAAAATACACTGGGTGCGATACACTGTTTCTATTAAACTAACAAATTACTGGAGATTACAATTTAACACAGTAACAGCGGTCAGACATTGACTGTCCTCCTCGCCTCGAGCTGTAAATATCAGGGCTCTGTAGAAGCCACGCTGTGGTGTGGGTAGATTTGTAAGTAGGTCGCGTGACGTCACCACCAGCGCACTTGCGACTCATTTTATGTCCGTACTAACGACCGGCTCCGACAAACAAATTTCTTGATTTAATTTTAATAAAGGTTTTTTTTATTATTTATTTCAGGAGTGCATCGCAACAACTAAGGATTGGAGAAAATGTCAAACGGAAGTTAACGATTTTAGAGATTGTATAAATAAACATAAGAAACCAGAAGTAAAAAGTTGATTTGTTCGTTCATTTTGTTTTATTCCAAGACTAGCTTTTGCCTGCGGATTCGGTCGCCTTATGGTCGGGAATTATTTATTTATTTACAGCTGTACAAAGCAAAAAGTACAGAGGCGGACTTAATGGCATAGGCATTTTCTACCAGTAAGCCTTTGGGTGATGCAGAGCTTGCATAATTTAAATTAATACTAAGATAAATTACAAGTTTATATAAAAGACTATAAATATAAAGGGTTTATTTATTTAACACTTCAAGCACAAAGTACCGAGGCGGACTTAATGCCATAGGCATTTTCTACCAGTCAACCTTTGGGTGATGCAGAGACAAACAGTGGTAGGTGTATACATCTGCAAAAAAAAAAATTAATACTAAGTTAAACTACAAGGATATATAAAATACTGTAACTATATATCAAAATACTATAAATATATTATCATCATCATCATCATTTCAGCCGAAAGACGTCCACTGCTGGACATAGGCCTCCCCCAAGTGTCGCCACATTGACCGGTCCCGTGCTACTCGCATCCAGCGGATCCCTATCCAGGTCATCGGTCCACCTAGTGGGAGGCCTTCCAACGCAGCGTCTTCCGGTTCGTGTTCGCCACTCCAGAACTTTTCGGCCCCATCGGCCATCCGTTCTGCGAGCAATGTGCCCTGCCCACTGCCACTTCAGTTTGGCTATTCTTCGGGCTACGTCGGTTACCTTGGTTCTCTTGCGGATGTCCTCATTTCTGATTTTATCACGCAAAGAAACTCCGAGCATAGCCCTCTCCATAGCTCTTTATAAATATATATCAATATATATATATATATATGTAAATAGAAATTTACACGGTTATACCAAAATAAAAAGACAAACAATGAAGAAAACATTAACGTTGTGACGAAACTGCCAGCTTTTTCTGAATGTACTCGCGAACTTCTGGGACCTTCAGGGTTCTCCCCGTCATTGCGATTATTTTTTTGTTCTAGACCATACCGGGGAAAGAAAACAGTAAACATGGTAAATATCCCGTTTTTAGTCTAAATAATAATCTTAGTGACCATGATAGTTTAAAATCTTATACCATACCTGGGTAGTAGTACTTCTAGTTACGGAGATATTGGGGGTCAAAGTTCCAACTTTTTTACAAGTTTTTTTTTAAGTACATGTTTTTAATGTATGGTTTTTACTTTAAGCACCTCCACGAGCCCCGTACTATTCAATCCTGCACCAGCACAATGTTTTGAATGCTTTCCATCGAGTCCTACCGCCAAACGTGATTTTTCACCCCAAAATAAAAAATCGATTCCCAGCAATAATTTTTGCGTAAAGTTACTTAGTTTGATGTACAGAATGCTTGGTTGACGGCTATGTGAAGGGTCTGTTTACACCCTGTATTTCAAATACTATAAATAGACATTTACACGGATATACTAAAATTTTATGATAAACAATGGGCAAACATTACCGTTGTGACGAAACTGCCAGCTTCTTCCGAATGTACTCGCGAACTTTAATTATCCAATAGGTATGGGAACGGCTTTCCCTCTGCATCAGGCCCGTAGACATCCAGTCTTACCAAGGGGTATCGTATTACCCAGTACTAACTGGGTTGTGGAGGTCAGATAGGCAGTCTCTCCATGTAAAATACTGGTATTCAGCTGCATCCGGTTAAGCCGACCCCATATTGTTGGGAAAAGGCTAGGCAGATGATGAAGATGAAGTATATGAACGACTTTACCTCTGCATCAGGCCCGAAGACATCTCAGAAGCCGATTCTTGCCGATATATTATGCGTGGCCCGACACACACGGTTTTCCGATTATTGGCGGGTTCGATTCCCGGGTTGGGCAAATGATTATTTAAAAATCTTCGAACGCAGTTTTAATTAGTTTTAAAATCAAAATAAAGCTTTTGAGTAGAACTTGTGAACGTGACATAGCCGTGGCATAGCCCCGTGACATAGCCCTATATAATATTGGTAAAGAAAACAGGTCATAATACTTACCTTTAATTTCACAATCAGCTGATCATGTTCCCACTGCTGGGACACAGCTTTGCGAGAGGAGATCAGTCGTATCAGACGCGGCTTTGCAAGCGTGCATCCGGTTGTACTGGAAGCCGACCCCAACATACTTGAGAAAAGGCTAGGCATTATGATGAGTTTGTTTGATTTTTTTATTTTTATTTTGATGTAAGTATTTTAATATTCCTTGTCGTCTCCACCTTGATTACCATCAAGAAATTCTCAGTTGCAGCCATGGAGTTTAGATGTGTGCCCAGTTGATGGCACTTTTTGATGGGTAAAGTTCGCCCTTATTACATGGGACCTAAACATATCTGGCGGTATGCACCTCTGCCTTGCCCTTTTTTATCAAAATTCGTTCAGTAGTTTTTACGTGAAATAGTTTATTTGCATCTAACTACCTCGCGAACTCAATATGAGTATCGATACTAGATTCGAAGAACACCGACAATAATGCAAAATGAAATCGAAGCACAACACTATGATTTGTTATCATTTCAAAGGCGAGTCGAGTGGAGTTACAACGACACTCGTTTTGTTATCGTTATTAATAAACATATTTCCTCCACTTCAGAATATTATCTTCTAAACAACATGCATTTAAACTTATTGCGTCATAATACGAAGTCGTTTTATTAAATAATATGGAGCCTACATTGTGATACCATAGACTAGTGAAAACAATTCTAAAAAAAGAATTTATTACATCATCAAGTGTTTTGTGAATGATTATTTATTAAGAAATAGAATAAGACTTTAATTATGGTGGACATTAAAAACAAGCAGTAAGTAATTGAGCCAATTTAATTATACTTACGTATTTTGTGCAACAATGAAATTAAAACCTTTCTTATTTTTTTTAAATCTCTATGAACTACATAGATGGCACTAGACATTCCTACTTATTGAGTAGCTAGAGGAATCTACCAAGGAAGCCCGCGAAATTCAAAAATCGAAACCGATTTTTATAATGAAAATCAGTTTTTGTTTCGGTCGCAAATCATAATATATTCAACATAATAATATAACCTTATAATGACACCGAGAGGTTCTCAAATAGGACTATGTCAACACCGTATATTGTTCCTTCGGGGATTACAGGCGTCGTATTATGATAATGATGATGAATGCATCTAAGTGTACAACTACATAATACAGGTAAAAAATAGTGGATCAAACGAAACATGAGTCATATTATCTTGATCTCCTTAAAAGTTATGACTACTTGAGTGTTTTTTAAGAATATACAAACATTTTTACTAATTACGCAATTATAGTAAAATAGGTTGCTTCTAGGAAATGTGTCATCACTACAAAAGTGCTTTTATGACATGTATGTACCTTATTTATGAGTATCGGCACTTTTTTCAATATCTTTTAAGTCACTCGAAAGATTATTTGTAACTTCAGAACCTTACTGTAAAAAAAAATGTACTACCAAAAAATTACCCTGATAACCCAACTATCGCCCTGTTTCGTTTGATCAACGATTTTTTACCCACCCTGTTTTTTGTAGGTGTAATATATTTGAGTAAACAGTGTGCACTAGGTGTTATAAGGTTAGTTTTAGCACTTTTAGCACACTATACAGAGAAAAGTATTATACACAAGCTGTTGTCCACGACCGTCGTTCGGGTGAAATTTAAAAAAAAAATTTTGCTTCTCTTTTTAAATCTGACTTTGTTACAGTTTCAAGGGTTTAATTTATTTGCAAGGAACCCTGATTATTTTTCTAAAATAAAAAAAAGCCTAAGTTAGACCTTAAAACATCAGCTATGTGCCAGTAAAAGTCCCGTCAAAATCGGTCCACCCGTTTCGGAGATTAGCCTGAACAAACAAAGACGAAAATTGAAAAAAAATGTGTTTTTGTTATAAGTGCCGTATTTATTTTCATAATATGCATTCAGTAAAAAGCTGTTATTTTGATAAACAGACACTTAGTTTTATTTATTTGTATGTTTCGTTGTATGTCACTTAATAAATAATAATAACAATGAGACAAGGACGCACTTATTGATGCAGTAGTGTGAGTAAAGACAGATAATAATCGGATTTATCTACATAATAATATAAGAATTACTCTTCATTAAGTTCGTCGTACACTAAAGGAATTCCTATTGAATAAGTGTCTATGGATTTTATTCATTCTGATTTATTGACGTAATTATAAATTTAATTAATATTGTTATTTTTAATTAATTCTATCAATTCTATTAATTAGTGTGGGATGCAACTTGTGTCGATACTCTTGCGCCATCCCATCTTCCTAGCTCATCGTGCTGTGCTGGGGCTGCGGCTGCGGCTGCAGAAAACCTCAAGCGGCGTAAATATAGTACCTTATTGGTAACTATATTTTCGAGCCGTTTGGGGGTTGAAACTCTAGGTCCGTGGGGTCCGAGTGCTCACAGCCTTTTCAAGGACATTTCTAAACGTTTAGTTGACTCTTCCCGTGACCCAAGGGCTGGCTTTTACCTTGGCCAAAGGCTTAGCGTTGCCATACAACGTGGCAACGCAGCCAGTCTTTTGGGTACATTACCAGTTGACTACGTTGAGGAGGAGTTTTTTGACGCCATTTTTAAGTTTATTTTTAAGTTAGTTAGTTAATATAGGTTATTTTAATTTATTAATGTAAAATAAATTTGAAATAGAAAACATTTCATAACATTGTAAAGAATTTGGAAACTAATAATAACAATTAACTCTTTAGTTAATTGTTATTATTTTAAATTTTAAGGTGTTGGCCATATTGTGTCAAAATAATATATTGATGAAATGTGAATTTACTTTTTTTAAATTGTTGAAGAAATTTATGAAATTCAAATGTAATTTAGTGTATGTACTGTAATTGTGGCTTGTACTGAAAGTGGGCAACGTCGCAAATAGCTGTCAAATATTTCGTTCTTTTGATTAATTTGGAAATATTACTGTATGGTAATAAGAATTATGGCTAACTAGTAAAGTATTGATTATGAAATGTAATAATTAATATCGTAACACCGAATATTTAGTTTTAGATGTAAAAAAAGTATTTTTCAAACTTTCCAAATGCCTTTTTTACACCCAAAACGGTTACAACATCAAAATCAGTGTTTTAATTGCAATTCATTATTAATATTCTAGTTCACTAGTTACTAGTTATATATATTTGCGACGTTGCCAACTTTTCGATGAATGCTCTTAAATTCAGATATTCGTTTATG
This sequence comes from Noctua fimbriata, assembly GCA_905163415.1. Taxonomy (NCBI): domain Eukaryota; kingdom Metazoa; phylum Arthropoda; class Insecta; order Lepidoptera; family Noctuidae; genus Noctua; species Noctua fimbriata. Next base: position 7,842,961 of record LR990949.1, on the reverse strand, counting down.
AATAAACTAGCAACCCGCCCCCACTTCGCAAGGGTGCAATATATACATATAAACCTTCCTCTTGAATCACTCTATCTATTAAAAAAAAACCGTATCAAAATCCGTTGCGTAGTTTAAAAGATCTAAGCTTACATAGAAAGAAAGAAAGAATAAAGTTTATTTGACGTCAGTTCATCAAGCACACAGAATAAACAAAAAAAAAGAAACAAAATTAAAAATAAATTACAAATTAAAAAAAAAAAAAGAGAAAGTACATGTGCTGTGTGCCTCACGGCTGCGCCAAAAAGGTCCATTTCAGCATAGACAGCGGGAAGCGACTTTGTTTTATACTATGTAGTGATAGCGATGACTATGACACGCTAATTTCCGAAACCACCCAACCGATATAAATGAAATTTTGTGAACGTTTATGGTTGATTCTAACTTGAAAAGTATAGTTTTGGACCCGATAGGTGGCGCTGTGCGAAGCAGAGGTGGGTCGCTAGCACAGATATAGATAGACCTAGATAACGCGAGAGCAACTACTTCGCGTGCCATATTATTATGTAGCTTACGTACAAAAATCGTAAGTGGCCAATTTCGAACTCAGTCTGCATCGGAGCATAGCGCTAGTCGGACGTCAGTGGGCGTCATGGCGGGGGGTAGGACGAGGGGGGCGCCGTCTTTGAATCGATTTGATTTTCCCATCACTAAATAGTGCTTGTGACGTCATAATAGGTAGTCAAAAAATGGCACGCTTGGTTTTCATACAGATCGTGATACTTGCGTTATCTAGGTCTATCTATATCTGTGGTCGCTAGTATAGTTTAACGGCTTTACAGCTGAATCAATAGGTAGAGTGCCTACATACACGTATTTATCTACCTTATCTAGACATACATGTATTTATCTACCTTATCTGTCTTGGACACTCAATTACTGAACGATCGCGAATAATCGTATTACTTATATCGTACCGTTTTTCATTTTATTTTTGCAATTAAATCTATATCTAATATTATAAATCTGAAGATTTTGTTGAACGCTCTAGTCTCAGCAACTACTGGTTTGAATTAAAACATAATTTTAATGCAATTTTTTATGATAGCCCATTTATTGAGGAAGGCCTTAGGCTCTATAACATCTGGCTACGATCAATACGAGCGGAGCATCAATGAAAAATATTGCAAATTTTTTTATGATCACTCCCCGCAAAGGGAGGTCCCGCACAACAGCTAGTTCATGGTTCAAGTCTAATTTTACCTTTTCTAATTTATTGTGATTCGTATTTAATACACAAATGTGAACGAATGAAACGACGAACGACGATGACGACAAACGATAATGATGTCGATGATTCACGATGTGAATGTGTGCACCACAGATATAGATAGACCTAGATAACGCAAGTATCACGATCTGTATGAAAACCAAGCGTGCCATTTTTTGACAACCTATTATGACGTCACAAGCACTATTTAGTGATGGGAAAATCAAATCGATTCAAAGACGCCGCCGCGGACGGCGCCCCCCTCGTCCTACCCCCCGCCATGACGCCCACTGACGTCTGACTAGCGCTATGCTCCGATGCAGACTGCGTTTGAATTACGATTTTTGTACGTAAGCTACATAATAATATGGCACGCGAAGTAGTTGCTCTCGCGTTGTCTAGGTCTATCTATATCTGTGGTGTGCACTATCTGAAATAAAATAAAATTAATCAATTTATCGTTATTACTGTAAGGGTCAGCGCAGACAGAGAGGAATAATCCCCGCGCGGTCTCGGGCATTTTCTTTACGGATCGCGTATGATTCCCGAGGACGCGCGAGCATTTTTTGTCAGGTTCAAGCATTTATGCACTTTATTGTAATAATTTTAAAATTTATTTTCAAGTGCGTTAATAAAATCCTCTCCGCTGCGCTCCGTTCTGTCTGCGCTGAGCCTAAAGGCGTAATTCCATTGCTGCGTAGTGTATGCACGGAGAGGTTGCGTGTTCGCTGCGCGGATCATTTGTTTGCTAGCCACGCATTCGTGCGTAGAGTGGCCGTGGCTCGCAGTGGATGATCCGCAGTGGTCACGTGCAAATAGGTAGATGGATTAATTGTTACTTGACTTCGTCATGCGAGCATAACATGACTTTTAAGTCCGGTTAAAAATCATAAAAATACTGGTAGGTTTATAATAATTCGCATAAAGCTAAAAATGGGTACAGATGTTAACATAATTACAAAAAAATATCAAAAATCCCCACCGTTCTAAGTCTGCAGAAAAAACTACTCAATTTCAATGGTCAAAAAATATAGTTTTTTTGGTATTTTCAGAGTTATCATGATAATAGGCGAGACAAAAAAAATGTTGATCTTGCAATTTTATGAACTAAAGTTCTTGTTATATTTTTTTTCCTATGAATCACCATTTCTTATACGTTTCTACCTCGTCAGCCTAGTGGTCGCAGTCGCGACTTCTGAGCATGAGGTCCTGGTTTCGATTGCGTTGCCCCACACTAGGAATTTCTCCTGTATCGTGGGTGCGTTTACAAACATTTAAATTCACATACACAAACAGCCAGACCCGGAACAACTATTTGTTCCGTGCGGGAATCGAACCCGCGACACGAAGCGCAGCAATCAATCGCTCTTTCACTTATTTTTTATTTTAGGGAAAATTGTTATTGGTTTTTTCCATCAGGAATTTCTCAATAGCATCCACGGAGTCTGGATTTGTGCCTGGTTGATGGCAATAGGCTCTCCCCCTATTACATGGGACTTAAACATAACTGGCGAAATGTGGGTGTTCCCACTATTAGGTACACCTATGCCTAACCCTTCGGGGATTACAGGCGGGCCTCATCGTCCACGTTGGAGGTGGGGCTGGTGCCTTAGGAGCCGTTCGCTGCCTCCATGTAGTAAACTCATAACTAGTTTCCAAAAATTTGTAGCGATCTACATTTTTTTATTTACAGATCACAATCCTTGCAGCCACGAGAAGGTCAACCTTAGAAGAACTCCCTACACGCAGGTAACGCTAAACCTGCGGCTGCTAACAGAGAGTCCAGACCAGTGACTGTGAGTCCTGACGAACGTTGTGTTGCTGTGACAAGATGGCAAGTTCTACAGAAATTAGACCTAAACAATACCCAAAGCGCTCTGGAACATCTGGGGTACGAGGCCAATGGTACGAGACCAAACTCCTTAGTTTAATATATTTTAGAGCTATACACTGTGAGAAAATTGAAGAGATTTATCTAGCCACAAATGTAGATAAAGTAGGTTCGTTCGATGATATTTGTTTCTGGGCTAAATTGAGGGGGATCAATAAGCCCATTGCAGTCTTCCTTCAAGCTAAACACAAGGAGAACAATAATTCAGTTTTATCATTAAATAAAAGCGATTTAGTTGATTACTTCAACAGTTACTTGGAAATCAGGCGTAAATTCAAACCGAATAACACAGACGTGTTGTTTAACGGGGAACTAAATGAAACAGATTGTGTTTTTGTTATTTATACAACCGCAAGAGGTGACAAAACAAATAAGACTTACGAAGGTAGTTTAGCTGATGATTTGAATGCTCTGATGAGAACAGGTGACCCTGGCTCTCAGCCATCGCATGACGACAAAGATGTGGAGCGTTTGTGTCAAATAGTTTTAGAAGAACAAATGTCCTCGCTAGCTCGACAGATGGCGAAGTGTATTTTTAAAGAATTCAATGATACTCAAATGTTGATGCAGCAAGAAGTTGTGCAACGGTACCATGTCATTTTGGGGCAAAAAGCTTTCGACATCTCCGAGATTCAACCCGAGGGACACCGTGTTGCAAGCTTTAGAAACGATTTCTTTGAAATCAACGAAGAATTCCTGCGGCTGTTTAAAGATGAACTGTGCACAGAAATTCTGAATAGACGAAGTCGTCACCACCCTCCACAATTTAGAAGTTTATTGAATTCACTTGTCCTTTTGCGCGAAATCACTGATACTGAAACACTCTATAAAGAAGTAGGAAGTAGTTTCATTTATAAAAACGGAAAATTTGTCTTCCTTGATAAAAATACTCCTAATGCATATAAGCTATTCCTCGACAAAATTAATGAGTCGCAAGAAAACATTCGGAAAACAGTTGAAATGGCAGTAAAAGAGTGTTTACCATCAGCAACGTTTAAAGTTCCAGCTTCGTTTGGCAATAAAGATTTAACTATAAAAGGAAAAGATCTGAAAATCGAAAGAAAATTGAACGATTTAACATTCAAAATTGTAAGGTTTATAGAGAAAGTCAAACCTAGTAATGTTGTTTTAATAGATGATTTTTTCGGAGAAGGATTTCTAGAGCTCAGTGGTGGCATCGCCTCTGCTGTCGGTAATTTGTTAGTTTTAGATGAATCCTCTGATAGTAAAACACAACTGATGAAGATCACTGATAACTACGAATCCCTAGGAAATCTTAGCAAAAATCTATATTGTAAATTGAAAGAAAACATTGATAATTTGAACGAATATAAATTTGAAGTGAAAGCAAGGATATTTCCAAAATTGTCATTTGCAACTGACGAATATAACAAAAATGTTGTGAGTGACTTTTTGAGTTCACTTCTATTTTATACTTCCCAACATAATGAGAAAGACGTAGAGGACACTTTAATCTTTGAAATAACTAATAGTCACGGTGTCGACGTACAACATGTAGAAGTTACTTCCGACGCCATATTCCTTAAGTACCATGATGAGGTACAAAAATGGAGTATGAAATCTGAAGAGGAAATGGGAACATACCTTGAAAAAGAAGGCAGTTTATATAAAAATGCTGTAAAGGCGGCAAGACAGCCATTAACCAGCGTTATAAATATGATACAAAGAATTCAGAATCAAAACTACGCTTTCAGGGAAGAGGCGGTAAATACAATCAAGTTTGATGGCCTGCGTTCAGGAACTGTTATTGTTACAGAGAATAGCGCACTTACTGTTGCTAAACTCATAAAACATTTAACCAATACAGTCGTATTAGATTTTAAATACATTCTTAAGTTATCTGTAACAGACCACAAAGCACTACGTGAAGAACTGATGAATACGAAGACAGTAAAAAAGCTTATTGCGGTCTTTATTAACGCGCAAAGCATTACCCCAAGTTTCTCTAGAAAATTGGAATATATTGCAAACTCTATGAAGGACAAGAAAGTGATTATTATTACAGATCGGAACTCCGTCGAAAACGCAAAAAAATATTTCTCACCAACTGGTAATGTGATAAACGATGAAATAAAATTGATTGACTTAAGCGAAGAATCACAGAAACGTATCTTAGAGGACACAAAAGTAATATTTCAAGGTGACGAAGTAAGTTTAGAACAAGTTTTGGGCAAAGATACGATGGGTTACGTCGAAGGAGCTGTGCTGAATAAAATGCTGCATAGTAATAAGAATATTATAGGAAAACCGGCCAGCGATTCAAATTATAAGCCAAATTTATATATTCCAAGGAGTGTAAGACCATTTTTCAATAAAACGGAAAATCAGTCAACAAGTAAAACTCCTGTAATACAAGAACACGTCGATCGGAAGCAGATCCAAACGCTAGATGCACCTGGTGATGACACTGTCATTATCTTTGGGGACCCGGGAATGGGAAAGTCAACTTTGCTCACTCATTTGTCTCTTGCTACAAAAAAAAACTGGACTGAAATGGGATGGATAGTGAGAATAAATTTACTGGAGCACACGAAACAATTCAGTCAGTGGAGAGATAACAAAACATCCATAGACACTCTCGAGTCTTTGAAGTTTTTATGTCAAGCGGCTCTCAGCGAAGTAAGTGGCAAAACGAAAGATCTAAATATAACGCTAGAACAATCTGTTGACGGTACCGTGCATCTAACGGGTTGTAACGGTAATGAATGGACTATATTCGAGTTGAAAATGTTCCTAAACTTTTATAGTTATCGTCAACTAATAATACTGCTCGATGGCTTCGATGAAATATGCCCAACCTACATGAATGAAGTGCTAGCATTAATAATCTCCGTGAAGAAATTCCCTCGGACACATAAAATGTGGATCACTAGCAGATCGTATGAAAAAATTTACACTACTTTAGAAAATTTTAAAATTGGTATATTGTTACAAATAGAACCCTTGGACGCGTTTGAGCAGGACTTTTATTTGACTACATTTTGGGATGAAAAGGAGATTTTGAAGAACCTCAATGACTACCAGTTCACAAATATACGTTTCTGCATCGAGTATGTGTTAAAAAGTAACCATGTATACCTCATGTTATCAAAGAAAACAGTACCAATCGAATTAAAAAAAGATATACCATTTTTTTTAGTTGCTTTGAGCTTAATCAAATATTTGAAAATTAATCTCTTATCCGCGCCTTCTGCAGTATTGAATGTTCTTAATAAAGTGTTCAACGACTTTTACACAAAGGAGGTAATATTCGAGAACGAATTCGTCGCAACTCCATTACACCTGAATATAATGGCTGATTATGTGTATCATAAAATAAAAGAAATTCACACAGAAGGAAAAAGTCGTTGGTTTTTTAGCTTCGAAATATTTAATATTTATGAATACTACCTGGAAACGAAATTAAAAAGAATACGTTTTCAAGAAAAAGCTCAAAATGACATGTCCAAACCGGATAATATATTAGCGTACGAGCGAGAATATAAAGATTCTATACAAAAGCACAAAAAACTAGCAGCATACGGACTTTATTACAGGTCACGTTCCAGATTGTTTGATGATGGTGAGTTGAAAGAAATTATGGACTTAATAAACGAACTGAAAGAGGGAGACGAGAGAACTGGCATCATTTGTGGTGTAGTTGACGATATTCCATTGTTTGTCCACTCGACGTTCGAAGAGTACTTAGCGGTCGAATACATTTGTGATTTAATAAAAACTAAAAAAACTCAGAAACCACTTTGGGATTTCATATTGAACGTAATGTTTTCCGGTAATATTAATGTTCTGGCCACATTGAACGCTAAAATGAAAGTAGACCATGACTTGCTTCCACTTTTTAAGAAGAACAAAGAAACCATATTTCAATTGTTATTGGAACAGGGTACAAATAAAAGAACTAAAAGCGGTGAAATTAAATCTGCGATAACTGAGGCGATTCGATACAATTTGCGCAATCTAGTCCAATTTTTTATATTCCCAACACTAAAAGGAGCCTTAAACGAGAATAATTTGATGGATTTCATAACTATTGTTAAAGAAACGAATGTGCTCCTACTAGCTGTTAAAATGGAATATGAATCCGTAGTAGCATCTATAGTTAATTATGTGAAAAATATTGATATATCCAAGTTAAGTGTGTTATTTGAAAATATAGAATTAGATGAGAATTTTGCCGAACTTAGTATTGATGAAATACTTCATAAATTGCACGGTTATTTGTGGACACGAATGGAGATAGTGCCAGATTTTAAAAACTCGATTTTTTCGGAGTTAAGGAGCCAAATAGATTTCATTTAGTTTGTTAATTGACATTTCTAAACGTTTAGTTGACTCTTCCCGTGACCCAAGGGCTGGCTTTTACTTTGGCCATAGGCTTAGCGTTGCCATACAACGTGGCAACGCCGCCAGTCTTTTGGGTACATTACCAGTTGACAGCGTTGGGGAGGAGTTTTTTGACGCCATTTTTTAAGTTTATTTTTAAGTTAGTTAGTTAATATAGGTTATTTTAATTTATTAATGTATATAATATTTACTTCTACAAATAGAGACTATATTACGTTTGTTAATAACGTGCCATTTTAGATTCTAGTTGAGTAATTTTCAAAGCTCGTCGTGTTGTGCTGGCGCTGCCGCTGCGGCTGCAGATAACCTCTAGCGATGTAAATATAGAAGAAACCTTTGTGGTAACTATATTTTCGAGCCGTTTGGGGTTGAAACTCATGGGTCATAGCCGGTTTAAGGAAATTTCGAAACGCCTAGTTGACACTTCCCGTGACCCAAGGTCTGGCTTTAACTTTGGCCAAAGGCTAAGTGTTGTCATACAACGTGGCAACGCCGCCAGTCTCTTGGGCACATTACCAGCTGACAGCGTTGAGGAGTTTTTTTTGATGCCCTTTTATAGTTTGTTGTTAGTTTATTTATTTTAGGTTATTTAATAGTTTTTGATTAATAATGTATTTTGTTAGTTTACTCTACTTAATTAAATAAATAAATTTGTTGAGTAATGTAATGCCCAGTGAGTTTTTAGCTTATTATTTTTATTTTTGTACATAATTATTTTATTATAAGACTTTTGAGTAGGTACTCAAGTTTAAATTAAAAAAGATGTAAACTTTTTTATGAATTTATACAATAATAAAGTATAATCAGAAACTATTTCGATGTCTCTATATCACACAATGCACGTACTTTGCTCGTATAGGTACTCAGCTTTTTCTAAGTAGCAATGGAAGTTGTCCTTTATTATTTTGTAGGTAATGTTTTTTTTTATTGAAATGTTTTTTTTTGTTTTTTTTTTAGTAGACTCATATTGTTCTTATATTTTTATTTGTTAATATTACATTTCACGTATAGATAAAGAAAACTGTTTTTTCTTTTTTTCCTCACTTGCTCTGTTCCAGTCCTGGGCAAAGACCTCCATTAATTCCACATAAATACACACAATATATTTAAATACAACATTAGTTTTAGTATATGCGAAACCTGAAACACGCGACTAGTATTTTTATGTAAAGATTCTATGTACAAAATTTCAAACATCATGAAAAATCACAAAGTTATAAGCTTGTTCTGTTACCTGTTACCGCACAAAAACGTGGTCCACGGGGCGCCGCCGCGCGCGCGCCTCCAGCGTCGTCTTGAGCTCATTGATAATAATAATTAGGCAGTAGGTACCTAAATGATTGCGATAGGTACTTAGTGTCGCTCGATGTCCAACATGTAACCTTTTTTAAATATTTGTGGGACAAAATATAACATGGTTTAAAATTTATTGGAATCGATTCAGTTACTTATTCGTTATTAGTCTACTCGTCATCTCATTAGACACGTCATTTCAATTATATTTTTGACAAATAAGAATGAGAAGTTCTTATCAATTACTTACACATTGTTATAATAAAATACATTGTTATGTTAAAAACTTTTCGAATTTGTCTGGTAGTCCTATATTAACGGCCGTGAAAATGGGGCATTTTTTTTGTAATTTTTGGAGGATCATATTTTCAGTACTTATTAATTGCTGAAAAGAAGGCAATGACGGACGTATCCACAGTAGACCTTGATTTTATGAAAAAAAAAAGATTACTATAGAGTAGAGCAATCATTTTTTTTTTTTACATTATTCAAGAGGAGTACTCTAACTAAGCATGAACCTATTTTTAATAACGAAATAAACGCCATTGTATTTTAACACATTGGCGGGCTAGCGGCCAACTAAAATCGTCTCTTAACAAATTATTGAAGCTATTTTCTAGTATTTTTCTTGTTTATTTGCTGCAACAAATTAACAACTAATGTCCATACATATGGTGAGATATCTAGGTACCCTTAACCTGGAAACTAATATAGCATAACATTTTGCATATTTACGTTTTGATGTTTTTATTATTTTTGCAACAGATACAACAAATTAAGACCTTAATTTTGAAGTATCATTCGCCTATATGGATTACTCAGTTTCTGTGTAATCACAGGCGATGACTACGGCAAGCGGCGGTTCTAGCGGCCAACAATTTTTGGTCATAGCGTGTTAGTTTTTTTTTTGCAACAAATTTAGGAAAAGAGGTGTGTAACAAGTTACCGCTATTTCCTAACAAAGTTTCATCAAATACGAGTTGGCCGCGCGGTTGAGTTGGACATAAAAAAGGGGAAATACATTTGTATGGAGAAGCAGCCCCTGTCCCCTCTTAAGTGCCCCAGAACTAAAAGTCGTTTAAAATCTACTGAATGAACGGTCATTCCTTCATTGAATAATCGAAATTTCACAGTTTTGTTGATTACTAATTTAATTATTTTAATGCTAATTATGAGGTTCGTATTGTGATAATTTTATTATTTAATAATATGGATTTTCGATCTTTTGGCCAGTAGGCACTGGGACAAGTATGTTAATTCATGGGCGTCGCCACGGGGGCAAAAAATGGAGCATGTGGACATTTTATATTTTTTATATAAATATATATCTTTTTTTTTTTGTTGTTACTTCTTCTTATGTTTTTGTTTTTCGTATTGTTTGGCTTCTACTGTGCTTTTAATTTTGTTATGCATATTGTTTAACTTCTTCTCGCACACGGAATCTCTGTACAAGCTAATTCTAGCCTGGAAGGGGCCTGGTGACCTGTAACACAGGTTTTTCCCCAAAACCTACATCAGGCACCAGTCTCTCACAAAGATTGAATACAGCTGAGACTTTTTTGTACACATTAACTTTAAGTCAGCTTTGTGAAGAGAGAATAAATGATAAATAATAATAAAAAAATAATAATTTTGATCTTAAATTACATATTTAATATCTGAATTTATTCAAGGCAAGCTGTAAATAGCGAAGCGAGCTCGAAAATTGTTACTTGCCGCCTCGGATAGATTGGTTTCTCTATATTTGCCCAAGATTTTGCTACCTCCTCCTGCCTACGGCCCGGACGATGGATGACATGAGGCGTATGCGGCCTGAGCCATGGGCGTACCCAGTAGTTTTTAAGGAGTGGGGCAGAAGTAAATAAACTAAGTAGTAGGACATTAAAAATGCTTTTTATTTACTGACTGATACGTTTTATTGACTGCACTACACCTTATTTCAATAATAACCTGCGAGGGTTCTGGCTAAATCTAGCTAAAATTTTGTTTTCAAATGTATGATGCTTCCAGAACCTTCTTTCTATGCACACTCATTATACAGAGGCCGAAAAGACGGTTTTCTGTGATTGTTGACCTTAACCAAGTTTTTATTTTAGTGTGAAAAATGTTAAAGTACCCACAGAATATTTAATTTTGTCATTATATTAATTTTGCCTAAAAATTCTTAGCTTCGGATCAGAGAGCAGGGTGGGGCAAGTGCCACACCGTGGGTGGCCTGGGCATGCTGTGTTTACAGGGAAAGAGTAGAGGAGGACACTAAATTGATTGACAAGGTGATGAACTGATGACTGAACCTATCGAGCACCTTCGTAACAAGCTGAAACGATGAGAAAATGGAGGGGAAATGGCAACATACCTCAACAAAATGTCGTAAAATTAATTAAGAACTGCCATCAAATAAATAGAATTAAAAAAAAACAGTTCAAATTCAGGCTAAGTAAGGAAGGGCAACAATAGGTTTCAAGTTATTTTCAGAAATATTTTTCTCGACTGAAGGACTTTGTTTCCATGGTCATGAAATCAATAAAAAAAGTTATTGTCCATGATCCAGCTTGTCCCTTTGCTGCCGTCCCCAGCAACGCCCTAAGCCGAGGCTCGTACCCCACACGCCCCCACGGCCGGTGACCTAAACGCGCTGTCGCTTAGTTTATAAGATTTTAGGCCCTGGCAGGAGGCCTTACACTCAAGGCACCTACAGGATAGTCCGGTTACGCAGAAGCCAGCACCATAGGTTGACCTGCGAGATGCCATGTCGAAAAAAATGTTTTTTCAAGACATGCGATTTTTCTGATGCTGAGTGTATGTTTTTAAGTAGATACCTAAGTATAGTAGATACCTTATTTAAAAAAAACACGGGTGAAAAGAAAATAATAATTTATTAAAATAAACCTTTGGTATCGTCATTATGGCACAGTTCTATATTACAAATAACTTAACTTATCCCTACTGAAGATACATTTATTAATCATAAATTAAACTATTAGTTGGACTTAAGAGGGAACAGGTCCTGCCAGGTAGGTATTTGAAGAAACTATTGCCGTCGCGCTGGGTCAAGCTTGCTCCTGTAGGCAGATTATTTCACAAAAATTTTGAACAAATCGACGTTTCGTATTCTCCTTTTTTCTCATCGAAAACTGAGCCGATTCCATTATTTTGGACATTCAAATTTTAACCAAGAGTCTAGCTCCTTCTATTTTTTTTTTATGTTAAAAACTTTTCGAATTTGTCTGGTAGTCCTCTATTCAAGGCCGTAAAAATGGAGCATTTTTTGTAATTTTTGGATGGTCATAATTTCTTTACTTATTAGTTTCTGAAAAAAAAGGAAATGACAGGGACGTGTCTACAGTAGACCTTGATTTTATAAAAAAAAAAAAGAGTGCTCTAGAGGCATTATTCAGGAAGAAAAAGGTGAATACATTTGTATACCAGAATATTAGCCCACAAAAGGGATGAATGAAAGGCATTTGCATGTGGCGGAGATAAGAAAGCTAAGGGCGATGTGTGGTGTTACGCGAGTGGGTAAAATAAGTAATTAGTGTATAAGAGGAAGTCTGTAAGTGGCGCCGGTGACTAAAAAGTACTTTGGTAATCGGTTGTCGTGGTATGGGCATGTGATGCGGAGGAATGAGGAAAATGTCGTGAGGAAAGTTTGAGTATGAATGCGGATGGGTATATGATTAGAGGAAGACCAAAGTAACGATGGATGGACTGTGTGAAGAATGGTATGGCAAAAAAGGAGATGTCTGATGAGATGACGAGTAATAGAGAAGTATGGAAGAAGAAGACATGCTGCGCCGACCCCAAATGAATTGGGATAAGGGCAAGAGAATGATGATGACATTTGTATACCTAGAGAATCGCAGGCCCTGTTCCCTCTTAACAATTTTGTTTCTACAGAATATCTTAGGAACTGAAGCGACGGTTTCACCATCGGCGATGAGCAAGACGCGAGTACAGCTAGCAACTAAACAAAAGTTGCTTGTTCGACAGGGTTCTCGAAAGAGCGGTGTGAACTGTCAGCGATCAGCTATTAAAAGATGAATATGTTCATTTTTAGAACCAAATCCCGTGCACACGATTACCACATCTTTTTACTGTGCAGCAGTGGCGAAGGTTCCATAAAACTCGATTCCTAACGGCTTCCCTTTGAAAAATGGCACAGTCAGTTTTATATGTATAGAGAAATAATATAATCACATTAAAGATTGTACTTCGGCTTACCTCTTACAAAAATTGACCCTTCGCTAGTACTGCTGTGCAGGCCAATACATAATAGAAAAAAAAAATACCATGCCATGCCATCGTGAGCACTTTTTGATTTGATGTCCGTGGCAGTCAATACGTTAATGATCACAGATGTTTGACCACCCTTTTTCGACCAATAGGAATGAAAAAAAAAAGGACCAAGGAAGTGAAAGTCTAAGTATTTATAGCGGCCTGGCGCTGCAAGCAAGAATAGTCCATACGGTGGTCAGAATTCGTGATAGTGTAACAGAGTTCTGTCGGTCTGTCAATTTTTACCTTTTTGTTGAAAAGTGATCGACAATTAGTGTACTCAGTAGTATTCTCTTCTATCTCTTATACTAACACGGGCTCTACAATCATTTAAACACAGATTTCTAGATAGTTGTTTCCTTGAATTTTGACTTTAAGTAACTAATTTAATTATTTCTTAAATTTTAATTTGGAATTAATCATTATAAACTATTTTGTTCGCCGAATATGGCAAAACATGTTGAATCAGCAATCTCAAACTTGTTTCCATCCATATGTGCATATCTATATATCATGGCACACATGTTTATAAAAATAAATTCATCTTTATCTTTATCTTGTCAGACATGTGCCTTGGATATTTTTGCGAACATTGATGTATGGAACAGCAGATTTTTTTTCAATTTTCATGTTTCACACCTACTGAAAAAGTTGTTCAATAAGATGATCCACCTCAAGGGGATTTCAATTACTGCTGGTGTGATGATTTAAAAAGTATCTACATCATTTCTATAATGTAATTTTTCATCTCTTCCTACCAATTTGTATACCATGCTATGCGGCTGAACAGGTTAGAACTTTTCTGTATCTCATTGTTATCTTGCATACAATGAATCATGTACACTTATCTTTATCTTTAAACAAATCACATTTTACTATACTTTACTGGTATATTTACCAGTTTAAGGACTAAAAATAATAATGCCTAGTGAACTATCGTCCATTTTGACACTTTTTCACAATGCCCTGTATCTGGGCAGAGCCTGTTAAATGTTGTTTTGCTATCAAAACCAAAGATCTCCCTCTCTTCTTGTATTCTATATGTAAATGTGCTCTCATGGGTCCCGATGAAATGAGCTGCATAAGAGCATATGATTTGATCAATGATTGCTATACCGCCGTCCCCATACTCATCTATTATTGAGGCACTCGGCAAGAAAAAGTGTATTTCATAACCAAGATCAGTCATATATTTTTCCAGTTTGTTCAATTCAGCCATGGATGCATCAGTTGCTATAAAAACTTTTTTTATATGGGGTAGTTTTTTCAATGTATCATGGATTTGTTTTGCAGTACCAGATATTGATGGTACATCGTTCCCACGGCTGCGGGCGAAGTCCTGTCTTCTCCAGTGAACACTAAGATATGTTTTGCATTTTTCTGTTTTGCAATTTAAGTATTGTGAAACATAATTCTTGGCAATATTGATGAGATTTTTATTAAATTTCATGCTCTTACGACAGTCCCAGTATGTTTTGGTGCCGTAGCTGTCATGAAGGGGTATCTCCCCATGAGCAAACATTATTTTTTTGCTATGGGGATGCAACAATACCAATTCCCAGAGTTTTGCGTTCTTTCCTTGAAACTTAACACATATGACTTCACGAACTGTGATGTTACTATGACCCCAGAACGGTCCACTATGGCTGCAGTCACCGACAACCTCCCATTTTTCCTCAAACACGCCGTTTTCGAAAGCGTCCTCATAATTTTCCAGAACATACAGGATATCTAGTTCTAACACCTTTTTCTTAGTTTTACTGAATGCTTCGTGCATTTCAACAACGGGAGCGTAAGATTTTAGAGAATCTATATCGAAAAATTGGCCCCAGGGTTTTGGGACTCTGCGATCAGTCTTCCAATGAAAAAGATTGTGCCATGGAGGTAAAACTAGCTCCCAGTTGTCTTTACCTCGCTTTTGAGCTTCAGATAGCATTATTGCAAACCTCATGTAAACGTCCCTGCGTAAATTAAAGCCTTCCGGTGGATTAACATCATAAAAAATCTGCTTTTTGCCATTGTTAACTTCGATTGCGTTTTCGCAGGTTTTCGTATTAATATCACAGTATTCTGTAGTTACTTCTGCAGCAGTAATAACTAAATTGGAAACGAGTATACTTAAAATAATCATATTAAAGCTTATATTATTGATTTAAATCGTCAAAAATCAGACGCTTTTAGAATTTTAACTTCCCAAACAATGCATTGATTTGTTTGACAGCATGACGTGACGTGACTTAGGCTTGTTGAAAAAGTATCGAAATATCGATGTATCGATATTTTTAACTCGATACATCGATATTTTTAGGCGATATTTTGATCCGATAAAACGATACTAAATATAAAATATCGAAAATTGAATCAAAAACGATATATTTTTTTACTTTATGTAACTAAAGTCACTAGAATCCAAAACCGTATAGGATAGGAACGAACGAAAAAACAAGTAACCGTATTGGGAACTGATCAGTTCGGCCATGATATCTGGTAGTTGAAATTTTAATTATTAATAGCTTACAAATATATTGTCGTAGTGTCGTGTAGCTATCTTCTACAGCTTTCTGTAGAAGATGGCTTTTTTGTTTTTGATATTTTTGTTATTATTACCTAATAAAAAGGAATACTGATAAAAATACCTTCATTTTTATTGAGATTTTTGTACATTAAAATAATGTACATTTTGTATAAAAATTACTATTGATAATATTGAGTTAAATACACTATTATTTAAAAAACGCAAAAATCTTCTGAAAATTTGACCGATATATCAATACTTTTTCCTCGATATATCGACGTCGATATTGATATTTTAATAAATATCGAAACATCGATTTATCGATATTTTTTTTCACTTCCAGCATATCTAACTTGCAACTTATCTGTGCAGGCGGGAAAACAGAACTAAAATAAATGAACAAAGTTTGAGATCATCATCATTTTCCTGCATGGGGTCGGCGCAACATGTCTTCTTCTTCCATACTCCTCTATTATTCGATACTATGACATCAACGCCATCTTGAATCTTATAGTGGTCATACTGAATACCAAAAGCTGTGCTGTGACTATTTTGTTGTTCACTAACTACATGAAGCTGGCAGAACTAAAGAGTATATTGTATTGTATTGTTTAACGGGCTGGTGTCCGCAACTCCACGTCAAAGCGCGTATTTTGCGTCCGGAAAGAGTATATTATACTTATACCAAACGGCAGAATAGTCGATGCTTACTTCTGTTTAGAATGCTACTACTATAATAATATAAAAGTACTCTGTTTCTACTACGCAAATAGTAGGGTAGTTTATACCAAACCACGTTGTCTACTACGTTTAGAAATGTTTGCCACTAGGCACTTCATAACTGATTTACAACAGATATTTATCTAATTATTTACAAACTATAAATAGACTTAAAATAACTATAAAAATATGTACATACAAGTATCAAAAAGAGAAAATAATTAGTGTCGAAAAGCTTTTTCTAGTTTTACTCATCACAAACTAGATTGTGACACATGATGTTCCTTGCACATGACAGTGACATTTCAAACAAACATTAAAGTTTCGAAAGCCGTGCTAATTTTAAGGTTATAAAAATGTTTAGAAAAATAAGAATAAAATGTTTCACATCTTTCTATGCTAATTACACAACTAGAGTAGCAGTAGACCCTAGCCTAAAGGAGAATTTTGATACAAATGTCTTCAAACCGCGGAAACATCCCGGTACAACACGAATAAAAGTGGCATCCATTCCTCCTGCTATCCAAAACGCTATTAAACTAATTCTAGACGATGCCGGGGCAAAAGCTTATTACCAGGAGAGCATACAATTAAGTAACTACATCCGCTCCCGTCACCTGCCCCCAGAAGAAGGAGAAATTGACGAAAAAGCACAGAAAATTCACGACAACATTTCCAAACAAGTATATTCGAAAACAAATCGAGAATTAACGGAAGACCAACAGATAATATACGAAACAAAGGTTAAAAACAAAGTATTTAGTGCCTTAAAGAGGAATGTTTACCGTTGGGGCAATATTGCTTATGATAAGCCAACTAGTTTGCAGTATCTTATGAGTAGAGCTGCGCCAGAATATGCTGTCCTAGTACGAGTGTTAGATGAGATAAGTAAAGTTAACCCAGAGTATAAACCTCGGAGTTTCTTCGACTTTGGCTCCGGGGTGGGCACCGGAACGTGGGCAGTCAACCATTACTGGAAAAATAACATATTTGAATACTTTTGTGTTGACACTTCATCAACTATGCATGAGTTAGCCCGTCTTATATTATGCCAAGGCAAAGACAATCTTGAAATGCCTCTAAAAGGTTATTTCCAACGACAATTCTTACCAGCATCAACAGATCTGAAATACAGTATTGTTTTATCTGCTTATTCGCTATTTGAACTTCCAAGTATGCAATCAAGACTGGAAACGATACAAAAACTTTGGAACAAGACGGAAGATTACTTAATCATCGTTGAACACGGATCAAATGCTGGTTTCAGGGTTGTCAACGAGGCTAGAGAGTTTGTTCTGAATTTAGAAGGAAAGAAACAGCAACCGGGGTATGCGTTCTCACCATGCCCTAACGATAATGTATGTCCGCGGTATTTAGAGAACAAAACACCTTGCAACTTTCTTATGAAGTACGAATCGTTGCCATATGCTTCGAAAGCTGAAGTCTTTGCTGATTTATTCTCGTATGTGATATTAAAGAAAGGGCCACGTCCATCAGATGACCCTCAATGGCCAAGGATTGTGCGTGCACCTATTGTGAGGTCCAAACATGCTATTTGTAGGTTATGTACTGCTCAAGGGGAGTTAAAAGAAATTATATTTTCTAAAGCGAAGTACGATCAGACTACATACAGATGTGCAAGGTCATGTAATTGGGGAGATCTTTTGCCTGTGAAATAAAATCGTGGATAACTGATTTGATTTTTTATTTTTCTATACTAATATTATAAAGCTGAAGACTTTGTTTGGTTGATCGCACTAATCTCAGAAACTACTGGTTCGAATTGAAAAATTCTTTTAGTGGTGGATAGCCTATTTATCGAGGAAGGCTATACGGGAGTAAAAGTTTGTAAGTTTGAATATATGGGGTAATTCGGAACTACTGATCAGATTCAAAAAATTCCTTCACTAATGCCACGATCCCGTACCGCGAGAGCTGATCCGAGGAGGCACGGGGAAAGACCACATCAAAGAAATTGGGGGAAGCCTTTGCCCAGCAGTGGGACAGTACAGGCTAATTTAAAAAAAAATGCACAGATTATACAGTGTGTAAACAGACCCTTCACATAGCCGTCAACCAAGCTTTCTGTACGTCAAACTAACTTTACGCAAAAATTATTGTTGGGAATCGACTTTTTTTTTGGGGTAAAAAATCAGGGATTCGGACTAGGACTCGATGGAAAGCACTCAAAGCATTGTGCTGATGGATGGATTGAATAGTACGGGGGTCGTCGAGGTGTGTAAAGTAAAAATCTTACATTAAAAACATGTATTTAAAAAAAAACTTGTGAAAAAGTTCGAACTTTGACCCCCAAATCTCCGTAACTAGAAGGTTCCCAGGTATGGTCTAGAACAAAAAAATGATCGCAAAGACGGGGAGAACAAGTGCCTCTCGGATATGTTAAGGGTATATTTACACCCTTTGTAACAGGTACTACGTACGTGAGAAGCTACATTCTCCCCGAGTGTCATAGCATAGGCTATATTTAAAATTAAAATCATTTATTTCAGGTGTTTAACCCATAAAAAATTAAAAAAAGGATTATAAAATTGCCGTGCTTGCACTATAAATTTTACATATTATTACAGATTATTCAAACACATAAAATATATATATATTACAGAAAATGAAATTGAATTTAGAAATATAAGTCAAATACAAAATATTAGTAATGTCAAAAAATAAATTTAAAAAATGACACAAAATATCAAAATAAAATGACAAAAATAATATTGAAAAATAAAAAAAAAACGTATACGTACGTACGTATTTAAAACGATCCTGTGACCATAACGGCTGAGAAGCCGCGGTAAAAAGTTAGTGTGTAATAATTAGGATGCCCTAATATGTAGATATTCGAAAATGTTGTGTTTTTCCTTGTACCTGTCTACTGCAAAAATAATTATGACATAATTCATAGCATCGCCTTTCGGTAATCTGTTATACTACAGGTTTTAGAAGGTCGCAAGAATCCGGTGGATGCCAGAAGCATAGAGTAGGTTTATATATTATGCCAGAAGTGCAGGACCGGTCGATGTGGCGACGTTTGGGGGAGGGATATGTCCAGGAGTGGTCGTCTTTTACCCGACTGACGAGAGTAATGTAAATGTTTGTTCCTTTGTGGCGCTCTAGATACCAAACGCGTGGGCCGATTTTGTTGATTCTAACGTCAATCGATTTATCTTAATCTTGCGAGTGTCACTAAAGCGCAGGCTACACCGCCAGCTGTATCGCTGATGTAGCTGAACCAAGTATGCGTCGCGTCGTTCGCCCGCTCGCCCTCCCGCCAGCTGGCGGTGTGGTCTGCCCTCTAAAGACATGACAGTAATCGAAATTTCAATATGGCGACAACCAGGCGCCATATTGTAAAAAATAAAAAAAATAATGTCGACGAACTATCATTGTTGAAAGGTACCTAAGTATTTGAAAATCCACTTTGAGCTTCTCATACTTTTTATCATTTCGAATGTCCATTTATGATTTATAACAATTTAAAGTTGGTTATTCGAAATGACAAACGAAAATGAAGAAATCAAGAAGTTAAATGGTACCGAAAAGCTGGAAATAAAAAAATAAACTAAAAACCCGACTGAAGAGCAAAAACAAGCACATTTGAAAGTAGGCAGGACCCATTGAAATATATAACATTTAAAAATAACACACAGGACAAAAAAAATTGGTTAAATTGACAATAAAACAAAATACACACACATTACTATTTTCGTCGCTGATTGTATGTACTTACCTGATAAATACAGTCCGCAACAAGTCTTAGGTAAATTTTTGGAAAAATACACTGTTTCCCCAGTGTAGGTATTTTTCCTGATTAGCATCGTGTATTTAGTAAACAAACGCGACACGAAAATCACGTGTTTTCGCATCAATCACTAACTTCGTGGACGAAGCAGAATGTGTCACGGTTTCGTGTTGGTAAAGGAAAATGAAAGGAATATATGTTGCACGGTTCGATCGATTGTTAAGCTGCGCTTGCCGAGGACTCTATCCGAAGATGGGTGACCATTCATGACATTTCGACACTCCTACGAAGGTACCTCGGAACGGGATCCTTATAGGAGATTCTGTGTCCGACAATAACGTGAGGTATCAAGTTGCAAAGAAAAAGAAAATAACAAATACTTAGGTCTACGGTCCCTTGAGCTGTATAAAAAACCGGCCAAGTGTGAGTCGGACTCGTGCATGAAGGGTCTATCGTAGTACAAAAAAAAAAATAAAAATTAAAGGGGGCTCCCCCTTTAATTTTTAATTTTTTTTTCGTTTTGTGGCGGCAACAGAAATACAAATTCTTGGAAAATTCAACCATGATGTGTCGCTAATTTATGGAATTTAATACTTGTCCCACAGTGAGCGACTAAAAAACGAATAGAGCTAGCAACAAAAACCGGTCAAGTGCGAATATAGCGGCAACAGAATTACACATTCTGTGAAAATTTCAACTGTCTACCTATTACGGATCATGAGATACAGCCCGCTGACAGACGGACGGACAGCGTATACTTAGTAACAGGGTCCCGTTAGTTACCCTTCGGGTACTGAACCATAAAGACAGAATCGATGATTTTTTGGGGTCAATTACCTCATGTTACGCGAAATGTCAGTTTAAAAATCAGTCTATCACGTCTGTAGTTTCACTACATAATTTAATTTGACCCCTTAAACAGGAATTCGTGGCTAAATAATAACAGCCGTACGGGGCGATCTTCAAAGGTTAAGCCGCTCTTGCCTAGGTCGGTCTGTGGATGGGTGACCGTCCATTACATACCGAGTTTCCTCCGTGCCTCGGAAAGCATGTTAAACCGTTATTCCCGTCTGTGTTTTGTAGATCTTTGACAGTCGTTTCAGGTAATCAGAGGCCTGAAAGTCAGACAACCAGTCTTACTAAGGGGTACCGTATTACCCAGTACTAACTGGGTTGTGAAGGTCAAATAGACAGTCGCTCCATGTAAAATACTGATATTCAGATGCACCAGGTTAGACTGGAAGCTGACTCCAACATAGTTGGGTAAAGGCTAGGCAGATATTGATGATATCCTCTTCTCTTTATTACTTACTGTTTAGTTAAACACTAATTGCATTCATAATTCAAGTGTTCCTACGGCTGTTATTCGAACAGAACTCGCTACAATATCGCCAGTTACTTCACAAAGCGAGTTGAGAACGATTTTCAAACAAATCGTAGCGTCATTTTGGTACCGTTACGGATTAATATCGCATCGACAATTTTGCTCAGTCGTCCATTACCAGCCTAAGCATGACTAACGTATCACTAAAGTTCTATTTAATCACAGTTTTTGTAATCAATTTTACATGTGTCGTGAAAAGTGGTAAGTTAAAATTCGTGTCTAATTTATCATTGGTTTTTAAATGGTGTTTCTACGTTTTTTTTTTTATCGGATTATGACATTAAACCTGCTTAGATTTACATTGGAAAACTGTGTTGTTTTTCGTTTCATTTGGCGCGAATTTTTGAATAAAGAATGTGTGTGATTTTTGAATGATTCGTTAGTTAATTTTGTTGAGTAAATGCTCCTGATATTTACATATGTGTTTTGAGAGTGAAAGTATTGTGAAAATTTTGTCGTTTGTTGTTTCGTTCAATAGAGCCCGCGAAATTCTAAGCTTTTTGAAAAATTCCGCCATTGATGAAAATTAAATTTGCGTCAAATTTTAAGAAAAACACTCCTTTTTTGGGCAGTTGAGTAACCAAAACCAGTGTTAGCATGGGGTATTGTATTACCCAGTAATTGAGTTGTGAAAACCAGACAAGCAGTCACTATGGAAGCTGGGGTCCGCATCCTGTTACACTGAAAAGGCTAGGCAGATGATTATGAGGAATGACTATAGTAGACCGACCGCTTTATATGACTCCTCGCAAAGGTATCAATTTTTTTATTTATTTATTTGGTTAACCAACAATTTTTTGCACAATACATTCATAAAACAATATTTACTGCTGCATTTATAAGTGCAAAAATTAATTATAGGTTAACACCACATGCACTATATGTGGTTGTATATATTATTAAAACAATAATGCATTAGCAATTGCTTAAAAAAAGAAACGCAAATCTAAGTTCATCAATAAATAAAATAACATTACATTACACAACAGAAAAAAATAAAAACAGATTGATAGATAAAATTAATAAATTAATTAAAATGCTAATTATTAAAATTAAGTAGGTAAATCACAGCACATAATTAAAGTAATGAATTACAGTTAAAATACATTTAATTGGAATATTCTGAAGGTTGATCACGTATTGGTTCAATTAGTATCGTAATACCTACGTGGATTATGGTTATTTTAAAGCAAATAACCTGTGGGATATTGTTAGGACTTTGTGGACGCTTAATGTGCTTTTGATGAGGCAAGGCGGGGGACTCATTAAAGCGGTCGGTCTATAAATTATGCTTGTCTAAAATAACAATATAGCCTTCAAGAATATGTTAATTTCAAATAAGATTATTGCGTAAAAATATGCCAATTTGCTAATATAATTATGAGAGTTGAATGTCCTGGCTCAATAACAGCTGCTCGGGTCGATGTTCAAGTTAAGACGCGGTTGTCCGAGTTGGTCCGTGGATGGGTGACCACCCATTGTATACTTCAGTCCCAGCTGTCAATTATAGATCTTTGAGAGTTGTTAGAGGTAGTCAGTGGCTCAAGTCTAACAACCAGTCTTACCAAAAGGGGTATCGTATTACCCAGTACTAACTGGGTTGTGGAGGTCAGATAGGCAGTCGCTCCATGTAAAATACTGGTATTCAGCTGCATCCGGTTAGAATGACAGCCAACGATGATGGTCCGTCAAGGAGGTGATCCTACCCGTCATGCTTAACAACTGTCGCTATGAAGCTCATATGGGGACTTCCTTTAATCAGCTGAGGTTCGAAGAGGGTGGAGGGGTTCAGATAAACATCACGATGAGGGTGGATGGATATATTGTGAAAATACTGGTATTCAGCTGC
Source organism: Noctua fimbriata (assembly GCA_905163415.1). Lineage (NCBI taxonomy): Eukaryota > Metazoa > Arthropoda > Insecta > Lepidoptera > Noctuidae > Noctua > Noctua fimbriata. Next base: position 7,819,663 of record LR990949.1, on the reverse strand, counting down.
CTCCGGCTAGACTGGAAGCCGATCACAACATAGTTCGGAAAAAAGACAGAAGGCTAGGCAGATTATGAATTATAAGAGCTTTATAAATGTTTTAAATGATTATATACAGGGTGTAACAGCAAGGGTATAATCATATGAAAAGATATGAACAACTTGAACAACTTTCCCATACATTTGGGTCGAGTAGGTATTGAAATTTTGTATGGGACGGCTGATAATTTTTTCGCATTTACGATATTGGATCCAATGAGAAAGTTGTTCAGTTTGATGGGCTGCAGCATATCGTTTGATATGACTATACCCTTTCTGTTATACCCTGTACATATTTTTTTTTGTCATTATTGCAGCTAATTATAAGTAAATAAGTAACTATAATCGACATAACCTAAAACAGGAATCACGATAGGAAAGAATGTTAAATAAATAAATAAGTAGGCTGCTTTGTAGGCATCAGTAGGTATAGTCGCCAGCACATCTACTACAATCTGTCAAACTTTAATACTATATTTCAACTTTATCGCTAAAGCATTAGGTTCAAGGTTGATTGGAAAAATTTGACAGTTTGTGTTTGCGTTTGTGCAGTCGCCAGCACATCAAGTTACAGCAATCTGTCAAATGATTTTAGACCACAAAATGTTGAAGGTTCAGTTCAAAATCGAATGAGAAAATTTTTGATAGTTTGTAGTTACAACTTGATGCTCTGGCTACTGTACTTTAGCGAAAATGATTTGCGAGCACAACAAGCTGTGGCGACATTATTGGGCTGTTAATTGGCTAAAAACTAAAACAAGGATAATTCAAATATATACAAGCAATAGACGGGACTAAAGAAAATCGGAATACAATACTTGTTACTAATTTAACAAATCGTTCTGTCTAATGTCATCCCCGCTTCATCATCATCATTTCAGCCGAAAGACGTCCACTGCTGGACATAGGCCTCCCACAAGTGTCGCCACATTGACCGGTCCCGTGCGACTCGCATCCAGCGGATCCCTGCAGCCTTCACCAGGTCATCGGTCCACCTAGTGGGAGGCCTTCCAACGCAGCGTCTTCCGGTTCGCGGTCGCCACTCCAGAACTTTTCGGCCCCATTGGCCATCCGTTCTGCGAGCCCACTGCCACTTAAGTTTGGCTATTCTTCGGGCTACGTCGGTTACCTTGGTTCTCTTGCGGATGTCCTCATTTCTGATTTGATCACGCAAGGAAACTCCGAGCATAGCCCTCTCCATTGCCCTTTGGGTGACTAAGCTTTCTGATAAGGCCCATTGTGAGCGACCACGTTTCGGTCCCATAAGTAATCACATCCCCGCTTGTCAGGTAGCATTTGTGGGTCAAAATCGATAAAGTTCGGGGTCGATTTCGTCGGGGAAGATTTTATTCCCAAAGTCGGCTCTATAATTCTTTTAGATCTCTTTGGTCAAAAACCAGCCAAGTGCGAGTTGGACTCATCCACGAAGGGTTCAGTATGGTTCTGTACCACAATATCTTACACTAAAAACGCCGAAAAAACACACTTTTTGTATGGGGATGGGAGCCGTACGTGGTAATCGTTTGTGCGTCGATGTACCATCCACTGTGTACCAGTAGCGAAGGGTCAATTTTTGTAAGAGGTAAGCTGGAGTACATATCTTTAATGTGATTATCAGTGATAGGAATAGGTAGTGCCTATTAGCCTAAACTTCGAAGAACAGAGACAAGAAACGGAGACTTCCTTAGGACTAAATTATTTGACATCTGTCTCGAAATTTCGAGACAACATTTAAATACATTTAAAAAAATGTGTTATTTGAAATAAATAATTCGTCTATATTTATCTAAAGTTTGTCTATAAATGTGATAGTTTGTATGGATGTCCATTACTCAATTCCACTGAAAATGCTGATTTTGGTAGTGATATAGATTAAGGTGTGGAATAGCACATATGCTACTTCCTATTAAAAAAAAAACGTAAGGGTCCTTTCACACCACCGATATTGTCTGGCGATTTTTAGAAGATTTCTATGCAAAAAAAAAACGAAAGAAAAAATGCTCAAAAATCGCCGGTCGATATCGCTCTAGGTTAATTAAATAATTAATGGGCTCTAAAGGAAATGTTCTCCAAAAAAAAATTCAGAAAATTTTATGGTTGTAACGACTATGTATGTTATTTATTATGATATATCTAGTCGCAAACTTTAGGTAAATATAGACGAATTACTTATTCCAAATAACAATTTTTTTAAATGTATTTATGTGTTGTCTCAAAATTTCGGGACAGATGTCTCGGAAAAAATTTAGTCCTAAGGAAGTCTCCGTTTCTTGTCTCTGTTCTTCGAAGTTTAGGCAAATAGGCACTACCTATTCCTATCACTGGTGATTATATTATATGTCTATAGAATACTGTCTCTGCTAATTTTCAAAGGGAAGCCGGTAGGAATCGAGTTCTGTGGCACCTTCGCCACTGCTATGTACTTATTGTTAAAACTGTCAGGGGTGAATCTGTATTGTCGTCAGTCAGAAAAATCCCGAATCCGTGCCGGAAAATCCAGCATGATGAGTCGCTAATTTATGGAATTTAATACCTGTCCCACAGTGAGCGATTAGCGAAAAACTAGTAGAGCTAGCAACAAAAACCGGTCAAGTGCGAGTAGCGGCAACAGAATTACACATTCTGTGAAAATGTCAACTGACTACCTGTTACGGATCATGAGATACAGCCCGCTGACAGACAGATGGACGGACGGACAGCGGAGGCTTAGTAAGAGGGTCCCCTAAAAACGAGGTGTTTGTTTGGCAGAACTCTCGCCGCCCGGTGGGCTGATCAGTCAGCGATCAAACAGCTTCAACGAAGACTTGCACTTGGCACTTGTTCTCCCCGTCATTGCGATCATTTTTTTGTTCTAGACCATACCTGGGAACCTTCTAGTTACGGAGTTATTGGGCGTCAAAATTCCAACTTTTTCAGAAGTTTTTTTTTTTTAATACAAGTTTTTAATGTCATAATTTTACTTTAAATACCTCCACGACCCCCATACAATTGACCCTGACATTGTTTTTGATAGTAGTTAACGTTTTCCATAATCTCGACATTGTAGGGTTTATTATTAATTTTTATTTTTTGAAATATTTGTGCGCTGGAATCAGCAGAATATTATGGACATCATGTTTTGTGGAACACCTAAGTAACCACTATATTCTAACAAATAAATTTAATTAAAAGCTCAATGCATCCATCAGTACAATGTTTTGAATGCGTTACATTGAGTCCTACCGTAAAACGTGATATATCGCCCCAAAAAAAAAATTGTTTCCCAGCAATCATTTTTGTGTAGAGTTACATAGTTTTATGTACAGATTGCTTGGTTGACGTCTTCGTGAAGGGTCTGTTTACTCCTTGTAGATTCCTATACTCGCTTCCTTGTCGACGGTGAGACAGCCGCTTTATCATCAAAAATTTAGATTGTTGACATACCTACAAAAAAACTCATTATGTGTGCAAACAGTAGAGCATTATAGACCGCATAGACGTCATGTAATTACTCTGTGTATTTGACAGCGCGTAGTTAGCACACTTATAAATACTGCAACGGATTGGCATGACCTCACCCATGGGCGTACCCAGCATTTTTTAAGGGGTGGTGCAGAAGTAAATAAACGAAGCAGTAGGAAATTATATGCTTTTTATTTACTTTGGTACGTTTTATTGACTGCACTACACCTTATTTCAATAATAACCTGCGAGGGTTTTGGCTAAATCTAGCTAAAATTTCGTTTTCAAATGTATGTTGGGCTTCCAGAACCGTCTTTCTATGCACACTCATCATACAGAGGCCGACAGACGGTTTTCTGTTATTGTTAACCTTAACCAAGTTTTTTTTTAAGAGGACTACAAGAGATAAGTGACCTTGAGTGACGCACGCACACATTTACACAATAAACGTGAACGCCATCTAACGACGACGCCTAAAACAATTAACTCTCAAGACTAATCTCTAGAGAGATAACGCCCGAGTATTCAATAGATGGCGTGAAATGAATATTTAATTTTGCCATTATATTAATTTTGACTAAACATTCTTAGCTTCGGGTCAGAGAGCAGGGTGGGGCAAGTGTTCCTCCTTCTGACCTCACCTCATTTTTAGGGTGGGACCCTATTACTAAGCCTCCGCTGTCCGTCTGTCTGTCAGCGGGCTGTATCTTATGATCCATTATAGGTACACAGTTGAAGTTTTCACAGAATGTGTATTGCTGTTGCCGCTATAACAACAAAAATATCTAATAAAAATGAAAATAAAGTGAAAATTAAAGGGGGTTCCCCTACTACGATGGTTCGGAACCCTTCTTGCGCTGGTCGGACTCTCTCTTCGCCGGTTTTTTGTTTTAAAAGTGCCTGTAATGGTCTAATTGAAATAAATGCTTTAAGAGCGTTAGCGTCTCGGCTTTTCATATAAACTTTCAAGTGATTTTTTTTCGAAATGACTGAACCGCTTTTAATGAAACTTCGTACACATATAAGGTCTGATTATTCATACACGAAATATTTACAGGGAATCATCTAACGGCTATAACGAAGCCATTTCAAGGGATTATTTTTTTTAACTGAGTATATTTATATAAAAAATAATTAATTTAAAATTACTTGACCCACAAAATAAATACTAGCTCCTTATTTTTGAATATCCATTACGCTAGTTTACTACTTCGTATTTACCGGGTGTTATTGTTAGAATATGGGAGTAAAGATTTTATGCAAAAAGTCGCAAAAATTTTTGGAATTATAATAATTTCGTAAAAAAAAAACACACAGTTATTTTTTTTTTCGTTGCTATGGCGACTTTACGACTTATAGAAGTTATTCTTAAAATATATCGTGTATGAATAGTTAGACCTTATATATTACTACAAATTACACATCTTCGCCTTTATAAGCAGGATACATAGGTCTTAAAACTTGACAGAGAACTTTTCGAATTTTTGTAAAAAAAAAGATAACAGGAAATTTCTGTTTCTATGGAAAATCTAAAATCGGTCTAATTTAACTGTAACACTATTTTTCGAAAATGTTCTCTATTCTTTATGTATCCTGCTTATGCGTACAAAGTTTCATTAAAATCGGTTCAGTAATTTCGAAAAAAAAATCACTTGAAAGTTTGTATGAAATGCATTAACGTTAACGCTCATAAGTATAAGTTTGTTTTTACTTAGCACGACTTAGTAACTCTGAAATTATCGTATGCTATCATTAACTTACTCTAGTTTAAGCTGTAACACAATTGCCTAATTATAAAACAATTTCAGTTCACACCGTTTTGTTAATTTGCGTCATTAGCATAATATTTATTTTTTTGTCAACCTGTGAGGTCAAAGATATTGACTTAAGTTAGTGGTTATCAGTTATACAACATTATTTTTAGTATATGCGAAACCTGAATATAGTTTATTCAGAATAATTCCAATAATTTTTAAGCCATGTTATATTTTGTCCCAAAAATATTTTTAAAAAGTTACAAGTTGGACACCGAGTGACTTTGAGTACCTATCGCAATAATTTAGGTACCTACTGCCAAATTATTATTATCAATGAGCTCAAGACGACGCTGGAGGCGCGCTCTGCGTGCTGAACACGTTTTTACGCGGACAACCAGGTTACAGAACAAGCTTATTTATAACTTTTTGATTTTTCATGATACAGTTTTTAAATTTTGTACATAGATTCTTTACATAAAAATACTAGACACGTGTTTCAGACTAGAAACGGGATATTTACCATGTTTACTGTTTTCTTCGAGTTCTCGATATTTCGGCGCTGTTGCAAGCACCACGATCACGGATAAACTGAAGTTATTTGCGTGTGGGTGTTTATGAGCAGACAAATCGGTCAACCCTCTTTCCTGTTCGGTTTTTGTTTCTAGTCTATATAATAATGTTAGTGACCATGATAGTTTAAAATCTAATATCACGTGTTTCAGGTTTCGCATATACTAAACATAATGTTGTATAGGGTGACTGGTAATTAGTGACCGATACTTAAACACGTGATTGTACTCATGATAACAAACAACTTTCCCAAAGAAACATTTTTTTTATACCTACTCGTTCACTTTTATCCCAATAACACATCTGCCGTATGAAATTCGCGCGCGCGCTTTTTACCTATCAGCTGTTAGCCGCGTGACGCCGTTCTGTTTCCCACTGTGCTCTGCCTACCCACAAGGTATATAAACAACTAGCTGACCCACGCAACTTCGTCTGCGTTTGGATTTTCCCAGTTTTTGCAATCTTTTTCATAAATGCTCCGTTCCTATTAGTCGTAGCGTGATGTTATGTAGCCTATAGCCTTCTACGATAAATGGGTTACCAAACATTAAAAGAATTTTTCAATTCGGACCAGTAGTTCCTGAGATTAGCGCGTTCAAGCAAACAAACAAACAAACAAACTCTTCAGCTTTATAATATTAGTATAGATGAAGAAGGTATAATTGTTTTTTTTTTTTTACAATCAATTTCTTTCAAAGTTTATTTAAACTATTACAAATTAAAATAACCTATATTAACTAACTAACTTAAAAATAAACTTAAAAAATGGCGTCAAAAAACTCCTCCTCAACGTAGTCAACTGGTAATGTACCCAAAAGACTGGTGGCGTTGCCACGTTGTATGGCAACGCTAAGCCTTTGACCAAGGTAAAAGCAGAAAAGAAGGTATTACTCAGTAAATAAAATAGAGCACCTTTTGGTAACATAGCTTTTGTCTCGATTCACCCCTGCATTAGGAATTCACTACGTTTGACGGTAAATGCTTTGAACGTATGAGTGTGAGTTCAGTTTAATTATGGTCCAAAACAAAAAAATATCGCTCTCGAACAAGAGACTTTCGGCTTCGTTTACATCATCTACCTAGCCTTTTCCCAACTATGTTGGGGTCGGCTTCCAGTCTAACCAGATGCAGCTGAATACCAGTATTTTACATGGAGCGACTGCCTATCTGACCTACACAACGCAGTTAGTACTGGGTATTACGATACCCCTTGGTAAGACTGGTTGTCAGACTTTTTTGGCCACTGACTACCTAACGACTGTCAAAGATCTACAAATGACAGCCGGGACCAACGGCTTAACGTGCTTTCCGAGGCACGGAGGAAACTCGGTATGTAATGGGTGGTCACACATCCACAGATAACAATCTTTTTCTTTTTTTTTATTAGCGCGTATTGTCCCACTCCTAAGACACTCTCCCCATTCCTTCCACTTCTCACGATGGTGTGCTTCTTCTCTCCAATTCGCGAGGAAGCCATCCAAGACGTCCCGCCATCTTCTCTTCGGTCTGCCGCGACCCCATCTAGCTGTTTCAGGGCACCAGTCTTTCGATATTCGGGCCCACAGCTGTGCCGGCTGTCCGGCAGACATGGCCTGCCCAGTCCCATTTTAGTCTGGCAGATTTATAAGCTATTACGGCAATTTGCGACACAACAATATTTTACACCCGTTATTTAAAAACCCTCTCTTATTGCAGACTGCGTACTGTCCCTGAGCAGCGACTTCGGGAGCCCAGGACCAGTGTTCATCAGAAATGGCGCTTTCTTAGAAGCGAACACTGCACAGGGAAACATTAGTTTTAGCAGATCCGAGACCGTGCTAGTCTCATGTCCTGGAACTGGGCGGAAGATTATCCTCGAGAATCAAACTACCAGCTATGATACCCTAGTAAGTTGATTATTGATATACAGGGTGTAAGGGACAGCCCTCCACAAACTGACAGGGTGCATTCAGCTCCTTATTTAGAATCATATTCCACCGGAATTTTACTCCAGTTTTTTTTTTTTAATTTATTTTTTTCTGTTACTATTCCTTTATTTCAATGTAAAATTACATTCCCTGTACGCAGAACTCCATTTATGTAAATAATACGGCTAAAATCAAAAATCCAACTTTGAATGTTGAAATACTCTAACGAACGACGCGTGAAATCAGCTGTTCACTTCTTGCCTAGCTACAGAGTTCATGGAACTTGTCGTCGCGCTTGCCGTTCGCTACGTGCGTTTTGCCATGGTAACGATACATTGTATAGGAGGAACTAAAATAAATCAAATTTGTTGGATCCCCATAACGTTCCTGAAATAATTTCTTGTACCGGTCATCTAAGTATGATATACTGAATTCACCCCATCAGTTTGTGGAGGGCTGTCCCTTACACCCTGTATGTATGTACATTGTACAACGACGACAACACTAGGACACTTAGGCGTCAACGTACTCCTCCGCTGTCATCCGGGAACGTGCCAAGAAGACTGGCAGCATTGCGTGTGGACGTAAAGTTACAACATTAAAAATCTGTACTTGCCTTTTAAAAACAAACTTGTGAAAAAGTTGGAACTTTGACCCCCAATATCTCCGTAACTAGAAGGTTCCCAGGCATGGTCTAGAACCAAAAAATGATCGCAATGACGAGGAGAACAAGTGACATTCGGCTTCTTTAAGGGTACTTTTACACCCATGGTAATATTGTCTGTCTCATGTTTCAGGAGGCGCATTGCATTTATAATAAAACCTTCAGACTTGATCGTAAGATAGTTAATTTCAAAGACATTCGCTGTAACACCCAGCCATGGTTCACTGCCCAGCAGCAACGAAGAACGTGCCACGGTCCTAACCACATATATCAGTAAGCATTCATCGTTTTTTAGAGGCTTTTTGAAGTGTGTCACCCCTCACTGGCGAGCGGTCTACGGAAAGACTAAAGCTGTTGCGAGGTAGTGCATCCTTACTTAACCCATTCGTTCCATCTGCTGAAAATCTCCCCCCTGGATATGAGTTGCCATGGCTGACCTGGAAGTCTTTAAAGACTCCGGACCCAGGTTGGTCGCAGCAAGGAAAACCTGCTCAGGTGGAGATTCATTAATGACTCTGCCCTGGAGTGTAAATGTGGTGCTGTTCTACAAACGATGGGGCACTTAATATCGTGTCCTGTGTGTCCTGTTGTTTGGTCACTACAGGAACTGATGGACGCTACCGAAAGCGCCAAACTAGTAGCTCAGTTCTGGGCTGACACAATTTAGATTGCCGCCATCGAAACGCTAAGAAGACGACGAGGCTGTTCTTGTATCCCGGTGGTAACTCACAGATTAACTGTGAAAACGGTTTTGTGGGACGTAGGTCCTCGTTGGTCGTGGTCGCAAACGGTGGTCCTGAGTTCGATTCCCGGGTCGGGCAAAGTGTTATTGGGTTTTCCCATCAGGAATACCTCAGTAGCAGTCACGGAGCCAGGACTTGTGGCTGGTTGATGACGATAGGCTCGTCGCCCCCTATTACATGGGACTTAAACATAACTGGTGAACTGTGGGTGTAGGTGTATTATTAAGTACAGCTCTGCCTAACACTTCGGGAATTATAGGCGTGATGTAAAAAAATATAAATAAATCCAATTAACGAGACCTCGGTCGAGGGTGCGAACTCAGGCAGGCGCATTACTTGACGTAATTTATTTCATCATCACTGCTCTCAAAACGGTGAAGGAAAACATCGTGAGGAAACCGGCATGTCCTAGAGAATTTGAAGACATGTGACATCTACCAACCCGCACTGGGCCCGCGTGGTGGATTATAGCCCATTCCCTCTCATAGAGAGTGGGCCTGTGTACCAGCTGTAGGCACATTATAGGCTGATTATGCTTATGCTATTGCATCAACCGGACCCAAATCCAGACTCCATTGCGGCTATTGACACCAACGACACTATTACTTTGTTTGGCTTTCATAATCATAAACATAAGGCTTTATGAAGAGCTCGTGGCTACATAATAAGAGCCGCTCGGGTCGATCTTTTAAGCCGTGCTTGCCTAAGTTGGCCTGTCTAGGTTGGCGTCGTCTTGATCTCATTGATAATAATAATTTGGCAGTAGGTAAATTATTGCGAGAGGTACTCAAAGTCACTCGGTATCCAATTTTTAACTTTTTTAAATATTTTTGGGAAAAAATATAACATGGTTTAAAAATGATTGGAATCGATTCAGTTACTTATTCTGAACAAACTATAATCAGGTATCGCATATACTTAAAATAATGTTGTATATAAGTCCTTTCGATGTAGGAAGGTGCAGGTGACATGAGATATACCGTTCCTTTTCAATCTTGAACGTTACCTTGATTTATTACTTTTATTTTAATTTTTTATTGATTTTTGGGGTGACACCTACGCCACTAACATAAATATTCTCTATAATTTTCAGTGTCGGCTTCCAAGTGAGAAGCTCCTTCCATACATTGTATGAAGCCTGCTTTGACAAGAACCTTCTCCATACATACTATGTCAAGCATCAGTTGAGTCCAATGAGCGTGTTTCGACAAATTGGTAAAAAACGACCGAAATTTACGGGTAATTTCTACTCTTACTACTTTATTAAAATTAATTATTATGAATAAACATAAAAATGTGGCAATCGCGAGTTAATAGGCTTCTTTTAGGTTAGCTCGTTTCATCGTCGACCTCATCTCTGTCCTCAGGACTAGATTGAGGTCTAGAGTTAGGCCCATTTAATATTGAAAAAAAAAAAACATATTATGGTCAACATGCAGCCAGACACTGACCTGCAAATTGCAAAAAACGTAAGAAAATTACAATTTCATGGTCTACCTTAAGTACTTACTTATGCAAACATTTTTTTATGCAATAGACAAGAATTTAAACGAAGTAAAAACCGTAGAAGAAAGCAAAGCTAAGAATTCTAACGTTTGACAGTTCTAACTTCAAGCAATTACTAAACCACAGATTAAAAATCGTATCTTAAATAATTACTTTTACACAAGTCACTTTGACTTGTTTATACAGGGTGTAAACAGACCCTTCACGAAGCCGTCAACCAAGCATACTGTACATCAAACTAAGTAACTTTAAAATTATTGCTGGTAAACGATTTTTTTTAGGGTGTAAAATCACGTTTTACGGTAGGACTCGATGGAACGCACTCAAAGCATTGTGCTGATGGATGGATTGAATAGTAAGGGGGTCGTGGAGGTGTTTAAAGTAAAACGCTTACATTAAAAACATGTTTTTAAAAAAAAAACTTGTGAAAAAGTTGGAACTTTGATCCTCCTATCTCCGTAACTAGAACGTTCCCAGGTATGGTCTAGAACAGGCTTTGTTAAGGGTCTATTTACACCCTTTAAATACGGGCGTACGGGTGTAAGTCTGCCGTAAAATAACTGTCGATACCGTGCTATACAAACTTATAAATTTTACTTGTGTTTATCTTTTCCAGAAGGAAACTTGTTCGGGAAAGTCCAAATGAGTGAAGTCTACAAACAAAGTGGTCAGAAAATGGCGCTAGACGCTATCTTGGGTCAGAACATGGCTGAAACGTATTTGAGTAAAAAACAGGTAAACGCACAGGCGAAATAAAAGCCGAAGATGTGTAATTTGTAGTAATATATAAAGTCTAACTATTCATACACGAAATATTTTAAGAGTAACTTCTATAAGACGTAAAGTCGCCAGAGCAAAAAAAAAAAAAATCAGTGTTTTTTTTTTTCGAAATTATTATAATTCTAAAAAATGTTGAGAATTTTTGCATAAAACCTTTACTCCCATATTCTAACAATGACACTAGGTAAATACGAAGTAGTAAACTAGCGTAATGGATGTTCAAAAATAAGGAGCTAGTATTTGCTTTGTGGGTCAAGTAATTTTAAATTATTAATTTTTTATAATATTATACTCAGATAAAAAAAAATAATCCCTTGAAATGGCTTCGTTATAGCCGTTAGATGATTCCCTGAAAATATTTCGTGTATGAATAGTTAGACCTTATATATAGAACGGCTCGTGGCTAAAAAATATCATGGAAGGGATAGTGTGTAGAGGACCCCGTGGCCAAATAATAACAGCCGCTCGGGTCGATCTTAACGTTAAGCCGCGCTTGCCTAGGGTGGTCCGTGGATGGGTGACCGCCGATTACAAACCGAGTTTCCTCCGTGCCTCGGAAAGCACGTTAAGCCGTTGGTCCCGGGTGTTATTTACAGTACATCTTTGACGGTCGTTACAGAACAAAGAACGTGACGCTGCAACGTTGCACAGCGCCCGGCAAGATTTTACGTGACGCGGGACATGTTGCTTGTTCCCGCTCCGAGAGCGAACGCACGTGTCCCGCGTCAGTGTCGCGCCATTTGTTACCAAGTGTAGTCGTGTGCGCAACGTGGCATGACAGTAGTATGGGGGAACGAAACCTCTTCGGGCGACATTTCTATAAGCACTGAAATGACCCCCCCCCCGCTCTGGGCGGAGCGGAAGGGAGTGTCAGACTTGTACTGACTAAAACCCATCCATGTTCCTTCTTTGCCCTTTGTGTTCCAGGGCCGCGGTATCTCTTTCGAACAGTCCCGCAGTCCTGGCAGGCATCGGCCCGTGCGGACCCCTACGTGGTTGCTGACATCTCTTTGAGGCGCGCGTGGAACACGAACGCGCCGTCGACACGGCCTGTCGTCATAAGACGGCCGGACGGCGAGCTAGCCCATAACTCGCCGTCCACAGGCCCGCGCCTACGGTGGCCGTGGGCCACCACGTGACCCCCGACGCCCAGGGCGTCTCCCGCGGCGGCTGGGACGTGAGGCTCTTTCCCTCTCACGTTCCACCACCTCCTTCATTAGCATGACTGCTTCGCAGAAGGAGGTGACGGCTTCCCATTCCCTCTCGCTCCGGACCATGGCTTGAACCAGGGCCGGGCGCGAGAGGTCGCCGTGACTAGTGTGGCCTGCACATTGTTCCGCGACATTCCACGTAGTTGCTGAGGGACATGTTGCTCCATTTCTCCACTAGTGTATTCGGGGGTTAAAGATTTATAACATGCGATGACTGCGGCGCCTCCACCTTTAGGGCCGGCGCTCACTGACGGCATGGCACGGCAGGTTGTGCTGCGGCATCCCGTGGCATTCTCCTGAAAGCCCAGCCACTCTGGCATCAATCAGTTTTGCTCCGCGCGGATTCGAAGTTGGAAGTTCGAAATTTGAACCTTATTTCAATTGTCTTAGCAATCATAATTCCTCGACAAATGGCGCGCCGCGGCAACCCGTGGAATGAAACGGCATGACACGACATGCCGCAGCATCCCGCGGCACGTCGCGTCATTTCGCGGCATCATGGTATCGAAATAAAGTAACATATAATTCTAAATCATTGAAATAAGATTCAAAATAACTTGATTAGTAATAAAATCCTTAGCCATGACACGCCGTGCCGTGCCGGCAGTGAGCGCCGGACCTTAGTAACCATGTCAGTTTGAAAATTTATTCTAGTTCCTGTCTCGAGGTCATTTCGCTGCCAATGCTGACTACCCGACGACTGCCTTAATGCGAGCCACGTTCCACTATGTCAACACTGCACCACAATGGATTAAAGGGAACCGTGGTGATTGGGAGGTCTTAGAGAGTGTAAGTTTACGCCTGTGATCCCCGAAGGATTAGGCAGAGGTGTACCTAATATAGTACACCCACATTTCGCCAGTTATGTTTAAGTCATCATCCCAGGAGAGCCTATTGCCATCCACCGGACACAAATCCAGACTCTGTGGTTGCTACTAAGAAATTCCTGATGGAAAAATCTAAAATCACTTTGCCCGACTTGGGAATCCAAAACCAGGACTTCATGCTCAGCAGTCGCGCTTGCGACCACTACACCAACAAGAAGTAAAAAACAATATGGCGGCGTTAGTACTGATTGTATGTACAGACGCCAGCACATCAAGCTTTCAAATTTATTTAATAGATTTTCAACTTTTTCGCTAAAGCATTACTTTAAAGTTTGATTGGGAAGATTTGACAGTTTCGGGTAGCTTGATGTACTTGGTGTACCTTCAGATCCTTGAAGAGCTAAACTGTATTACTGTCCTTGAAAAAATTCAACAAACCTAAGTACTAACAGTTTACCAGCGAGTGTGGCGCCATCTACAACTAGCTTTGCCTGACTCTCCCAATTTATTCACCCGCAGGGCTTGCGACGACGTGTGCACGCCCTTAACACAGTTGTGACAATTTTCACGGGAGCGCACGGTCTTATGACACTGCCTGATAAAAGAGGTCGTATGCAAGAGGTGTACCTGCATGCAGACGCGAATAATAATCTGGACGTACCTGTGCCAATGTATTTTTATAAGGTGAGATTTTTAAAGTATTAGGTAAAAGTGCGTCAAAAGTCCGCACTCGGGGTCTGTCAGCGAGCAATGGAGCGTAGTATCCTTGGAGTTAAACTTACTGATCGTATAAGGAATTTGATACTGCGTTCCAAAGCACAAATTGCCGATGTAGGTCACACGGCTGCCAAGCTTAAACGGGACTGGGCTGGCCACATCTGTCGCATGCCGGAGGAGCTATGGGCTAAAGTAATAACACAATGGGTCCCAAACAGCAGCAAACGGCAACGCGGCAGGCCCAGAAGGAGATGGCGGGACGAACTCGACTCTTTTAAAAAATATTGGCAAACAACAGCACTGGATAGGGATAAGTGGAAGGAGGGAAGGGAGGCCTTTGCCCTGCAGTGGGACACAAATGGCTGATAATAATAATAGGTAAAAGTCAAAAATGTAAGCTGGGTAAAATGTAGCACCAACACGCTTCTGAGCGTGCTGTCGGACAGAGTGGACAGCTAAATCCAGAGGCATTGGTCACTCATGCATGACCAAAATAATAATTATAAGTATCTACCTACTAAAATAATCTGGACTTGTATCAATTAATGTGTGCTTGGTTGGTCTGAAATAAATATTTTCAATTTCAATTAGGGTGTGGTGTGGTTCGTGTGTGGTGGGTGTGTGTGTGTTAGTGTCTGTGTGTGTGTGTGAGTGTGAAGTGTAGTGTAATTACAGAATTATAATAATTAAAATCATCAATACAACTCTTTAAGTTCATTTAACCCCAAGGAATTTTCTGAATGCGTGACTCATTTTTCATCAACATACAACCTGACACTGACCTGCAAATTGCAAAAAAACCTAAGAAAATTTGAATTTCGCGATCTACACTAGCGCTTCCACCCTAAGCTCCACTTGGTATCGTGTAGGTCTTCTGGAGTTTGAACGATAAAGTCAGAATGGCGAATGACATTGTGAGGAGAGTGCTGTTGGTACACTTCAACCAAGTTATCTGTGCGAGCGGGAAAACACAAAACTAAAATAAATGTACCAAGTTTGACATATCGATGTATAGTTTCTTGACAAGCAGCGCCACCTTGCACTGCAAACTTAAAGAGGTCATACTATAAATACAGATTTATGAAATTGTCTGTGGAAATTGAAAAAATTAAATGGCGGCGTTAGTTTCTTTCTTTTTTTTCTTACATACCTACCTACATGAACAGCTAGACCCGGTACAAACTACCTGTAACCCCTTTAGGCCATACTAATATTTGTTCCGTGCGGGATTCGGACTCGCAAAACGCAGCGCAGCAGCCAATCGCTCAGCCACTGCAGCAACCGAGCCGTCAGAAAATTAAATTTCTTTTTAATTTTCAGCTTGTCTACGATCCTGCGAACAAAAAGGCAGTTGTCTTCATCTCAATCAATTCCTCATTTTATAATCAAACTACAATAAACAGTTTAATGTTCTGCGAAAACATTTGTGAGGACAACTTCAATTCTGAATACTCGTGGCTAAGATGGAGCTCGAACGATGATACGTTTAGTTTCTGCTGCGACTACAACGAATTCATTCAAGAAGTTGGTTATTTGCCAAAGCTAGATGTGGAAGGAAGATTTTATTAAGGACAAACAACACACGGTCGGTTTGTACATAATGGTCTGCTCGTGGCCATTTTCCCGCTAGATGGCGCTGACGTCAAAATAAAAATCACCTGTCAAAACTGATTTAAGTCAGTCTGGACTGACTTTTGAGCTTTTAAGGTAATTTTTTGCTGCAGGAGTCATCGATCAAAGACATTAAAAACAGAAATTAAATTTAGAATAACTATTATGTAAAATGCAATTAAATGTAATTTTTTATACCTACAAAATTTGTACGCCGTTATTGGCAAAAAATGGACGCACACAACATCTATTAATTCAATACCTTGCATATCTGATTAGTCAGTTTATGTATAAGCATGTTTGACAAATAAAGTATCTTTTACCTTTTTTATTAATTTAAAATTTGTAAAACATAAAATTAATCTTTTCCTTAAATTTGCCGCATGTCATTATTTACCAGAATTTTAACCCTACTACCGACACTATCGAATGGTGTAATACAGTGTGTATTTTTTTTCAAAATCAATTGCTTCGTTCCTGGCTAGGAATATTGATTTTTCAAACATTCAATGATGCAGTTTTAATTTTCATCAAAAGCGGGCTAGGGACTACTTTGAGTATTTTTTGGTAATTCTCATAGTTTGTGATTTGGCCATCCAACCCCACTTGAAAAATTTACTCTGTATTGTTTCATTACTTGCTTCGGTGAAGGAAAACATCGTGAGGAAACTAGCATGCCTGAGAGATATTTCTCGACGGCATGTGAAGTCAAGTCAGAGGCCCATGGGCGGCATAAAAACTTTGACTCCATGTTAGGCACTAACCAGACGATAATGAAGAAATGGTCGCGAAAAAATAAAAAAAAAGCACCAATACTCCATATATTATGGTCATTGCATTTTCGATAATTAAAGTTATTTTAAAGTATAATCATTTATAAGTACAGAAAGCACATCAAGCTACCCGAGACTGTCAAATTTTCCCAATCAACCTTGAACCTAAAGCTTTAACGATAAAGTTGTAAATCTATATTAAGATGGAGGGTAGCCCGCAAAATTGAAATTGATTGTAAAATGAGTCGCGCAAGTAACAAGTATGTAGTTACAGAATTTTAATAATCAATACAACCTTCAATAACTATTCCATAAAAAGGTCATTCAATAGGGTTAAATGAACTTAGAGGGTTGTATTAATGATTTTAAATGATTATAAATCTGTAACTACATACGTGTTATTTGCGCTACTCATTCTACATCAACATACAACCTAACACTGACATGCAAATTGCTAAAAACGTAAGAAAATTTGAATTTCGAGGGCTATCTTGGCGCTAGCTTGATGTGCTGGCGTCTGTACACACGGCGGCACATCAAGCTATACATAACCAGTATAACCTGACTTCGCTTTGTATGAGCTTCCCGTAAGATGAGAGATCAGCTTAATTTGATTTTGCATAGCTTGATTGGCGAACATCGGTACCTATAGGTATTTTTTATAATTTATTTCAGTATACTCAGTGTAATTTAAAGTGTAGTTACTATACTTACTATTAATGTCCGAGTCTTATAGCCAGTCTCACCAAGAGTGTTACTGTTACCCAATAACGGGGTTCAGATAGGCAGTCGCTCCATGTAAAATACTGGTATCCAGCCGTATTCAGATAGACTGGAAGTTGACCCTGCAGAGTTGGGTTGGCTGCAAAGCTGACATGATATTATTTGCGTAGCAACTCCACGAACCACATATGTTTTTTATAGAGAAATAAAACAAAATATAGTACGTTGTTTCTTTAATTTATATGAATAAAGTTTTTAAACAAAAATAGTTTTATTACCTAAAGTTACGTTTTTTTTTTTTTGAGATTTTACATTTGTCCTGTACACACATACAAACATACATATTATGCATACATGTAATAACAATAAATGTACACAGTGTATGGGACATCGTGATGCAAACTATTTACCAAAGATTCAGTAAAAAGGCTGCTGCCCGACAGCTGTCCGGTTTTACTAATTACGATGTTAGTTCTTTATTTGTGTTATAGATGGCGCTGTTGTAACTTTTATAATACTCTTAACTTGATTTTTAGTTTCTCATTTGCGCCATAGATGGCGCTAGCGTTTTTTTGTCACTTGGTTATGGCCACTACAATAGCTTGATCTATTATCATATACTGAATTCATGGTAACAGAATGTATCACGGTCTCCCTTACAATGTGTAGAATAAAAAAAGAATCAGACAATTTTACTATTAATATTATGTAACTTAGAGACTATGGTATAATATCTATAAGGCGCAAGTCCCACAGCAGACGAAAAGCGACTTGCTATCGACTGTTTTCTCGCTCAAGAAACGTACCGACGCCAAGCACATCAGGTTACTTTAATCTGTCAAATTTATTTAATAGATTTTTAACTTTATCGCAAAAGCATTAGGTTAAAGGTTGAATGGGAAAGTTTTACAGTTTCGGGTAGCTTAATGTGCTGGCGTCTGTACAATATATTTACGTCCCGTGTCAGCAAAAGAGATACATTCAGGGTGTAAACAGACCCTTCACGAAGCCGTCAACAGAACATTCTGTACATCAAACTTAGTAACTATGCAAAAATTGTTGCTGGGAAATGACTTTTGTATTGGTTGTGAAAAATCAGGCTTCACGGTAAGACTCAATGTAAAGCACTCGAAACATTATGCTGATGGATGCATTGAATAGTACAGGGGTCGTGGAGGTATTTAAAGTAAATTTAAAACTTGTTCTTTTTTTAAACGTTGCAAATTTGACTCATAACTGCACAGGTATATTCCAGTTTAAAAAAAAAACAATCACAATGGCGGGAAAAACAAGTGCCTCTCGGCTTCGTTAAGGGTTTTTAAACACCCATTATAGTAATAGTGGATCGCTAACTGTTTACACTGACGAGAACTCGTATCAAACAAACAACTCATTATTAGTGCTAGTTTACTCGCTTCTCGCTGGCAGTCGGGACTAGTGCGTAAATGTCACATCGGGCTATAGAAAGAGACAGCCACACAGCACAGAGTGACAGATACATCGCTCTACGAACACGAACTTTTTCTAAAACTCGATGGTATCTCCGAGCCACTCATCGGGGCAGGCCAAGCGAAGATTCGGGAGGTCTATCACTGCCACTGGCAAATAAATATCAACCTTGCTCGATTTCAAATAAAGTTCAAAATAAATCAACTTATTTTACCCCTAGAGCATATCCAAGGGAATAGGTGCGCGATTCTCAGCTTAATTTATTTTGAACTTTATTTTAAGTAGAACAATGTTAACACTCGTTTGCAGTAGCCTATCAGTCATGGTGAACGAAATTTAAGCAAGTCTTTGTTACTAACAACTTGTTTCTCGCAACACAAAAACATGTTGCAGCAACAATGATGATGATATTTTAAAACCAAATCATTTTAAGAGTAACCATGGAATTTCTTGCCGGTTTTTCTCCATAGGAAACGACCAACCCGAACCGTGCACTTTTTCTCGACGTTTCATAAGTGTCCATGTAGGTCTATGTAAAATAAAATATTTTGATTTTTAATGTTGCGCAACTTGTTGTATTCATGTTGCACAGAGCAAGCAATCGCCGCGTCGGCAGCGGCTATAGACAGCAGTACTAATAACATTCGAGACGCCTAAGAGCGTTGAACACACAATTACTACCCGCCATTTTTTTTTTGTGAATGGCATTTTGCAGGTCAACCTAGGAGGTTGTCGGCTGCTTAACCGGACTATCCTGTGGGTGCCTTGAGTGTAAGGCTTCCAGCCAGGGGCAAAAAACTTACAAACTAAGCCTCGGCTTAGGCCTCGCTGGGGGAGGACAGCAAAGGGACAGACTGGATCTGACAGACTGACAGCCATTTATAACCGTCAGTTTTTATACGTCATTCGCGTCTAAGTGTGATACGCTTGAATGGGGGCCATCGCGCATGAATTCGCCGCTAGAGGCGTTCGTGTAGAGTAAGATCTTCAGAAATGGCAGGTGTCATAGTGTGTTCGCGCGTTGAGCGCATTTTTATCACGTATTTTTACTAAATTTTGGTCAAGATTGAGCCATCCTTAGCCTTACTTTACTAACATTATAAATGCGAAAGAAAGTTTGTTTGTTACCTTTTCACGCCTAATTCGATCATCTTGATTTTGAATGCGAAAAAAAGTACTGTTCCCGCGGAAAACAACAATAACGTTCTTATGATAATAGATGGCGCCACGTGTCTTTCGAATCATGATTGAATTATAATATTACAAGCGGAGTCCAACCCGAATTGATTGTCAAATTCTAAATTAACGCGAGCGAAGCCGCGGGCAAACCTGATAAATTATGACTTGAAGATTTTAAGTAGCAAGTTAGGACCTAATTTGTTAGTACTTGGAAAAAAATGATATTTAAATGTTTCATGCTTGCTAATTTTAGGGAGAATATTGTAAATAGATGTATCTAAAGTTTACACTATGTTGTTACATGTAATAAAACAAAAAAAATATGAAGTTATTGTTTACAATAGAATTAATGACAGGACCTTACTCGACAGTGGCGCCATCTAGTGAGCTCAAAAACGATGTCCTCATTGTATGAAAATTGTTAACAATGCCCTACAGCGGCCGCCGAGGCGTCTCCTGCTCTATGGTTTCAAGTCAAAATATAAAAAAAGTTTATTTTTCAAATGATTCAGTTCAAGCATTAAACAATATATTATATTATACATTAAAATTATCACATTTTGTACGATGCTTAAATTAAGTACGAATACAGGTACATTAATTAGGTGTTAAGGAATGATCAAACTGAGGCGAATCCTGAGCGGGAAGCGAGACGCGACAGCAAGGAAATCATAATGTCACGCCTGCCCCCGTAGCATGACCACCGTAGACAAGGATTTCTTTGACGGAAGAATCGACAAAATGACAGATTGTGTCGAAACAATGGCAGATTTCTTTGCACTGTCTGTCATTTTGTCGATTCTTCCGTCAAAGAAATCCTTGTCTACGGTGGTCATGCTACGGGGGCTGTAATCTCTGATCAGGCAGAGATGTTCACCCACATTTCGCCAGTTACACTAAAGTCCCATATAATAGTAGGCAGAGCTATTACCATTTAACTTTTGAACGTCAGAGCATAAACGCACACGCGTGCCCACCACGCTAAGCCACAATTTCATCTACCAATTTGTCACATATTTGTGTCGTTGGGAGTACAGGGCACGTGCTTGCTTGTCACGTATATGTGACAATGACGTTCAAATGGCTAACCGGGTACAAATCCTTACTCCGTGCTTGTACTGAGTATTTTCTACTGAAAAAACCCAATAATACTGCCTGAACTGAGAAAGGAACCTTCATTATAAGCAGTAGCCCTAGCGACCACTAGAAAATCAAAGCAGGCACTAAGTGTGTTTGTTTTAACCTTTTGTACGGCATTGTCATATACAACATTAGTTTTAGTATATGCGAAACCTGATACACGTGTCTAGTATTTTTATGTAAAGAATCTATGTACAAAATTTCAAAACTGTATCATGAAAAATCACAAAGTTATAAGCTTGTTCTGTTACCTAGTTGTCCGCACAAAAACTCGGTCACCACGCAGAGCGCGCCTCCAGCGTCGCCTTGAGCTCATTGATAATAATAATTTGGCAGTAGGTACCTAAATTATTGTGATAGGTACTCAAAATCGGTCGGTGTCCAACTTGTAACTTTTCTTAAATATTTTTGGTAAAAAATATAACATGGTTTAAAAAATTATTGGAATCGATTCAGTTACTTATTCTGAACAAACCATATTCAGGTTTCGCATATACTAAAAATAATGTTGTATACTAGACAAACAAGCGCGTGCCCCTCGACGCCAAACGACACAAATATGTGACAAAATGGTAGGTGAAATTGTGGCTTGACGTGTAGAGCATGCACGTGCGTTTATGCTCGGGCCTTCAAAAGGTTTATGATGTGGAAGTAACGCGTCAGTCAGAACACCTCCATACAATTTACTTAACACAATCGGATCGGTTGAACGATCCGCATCCCGCGTTTGCCTCAGTTTGACCAGACCTTTAATGTTCAGAGCTTTAGAAAGAGACACATCACACAGATATAAGAGAGAGACGACGATATACAATGAAGTACTCTTTCCAATACTCCATGTGCTTAGAAATACAGTGAGTACGCTTCGAATTTATACTCTCCTGGTACACCTGAGAGTTAAAGCGCAGGCCACACCGCTAGCGCTAGCTACCGAGCGAGCGAGCCGGGCGAGCCGGGCGAGGCATCGTTTCACCTATCATACTTTGGTTCACATCGCGAACTAAGTGCCGAAACGACGTATGAAAAAGGCTCGCTCAGCTCGCTAGCAGGCGGTCTGCGCTTCATGCAGAGCAGGTATGACTGTATGAGTGAGAGACGACGATATACAAACACGAACTATTTACTAAACTCGATGTTTATTAGCCTTTTGAACGCGAGAGCATAAACGCACGCGTGTGCCCTCCACGCCAAGCCACAATTTCACCGCAAATAAATACAAAAAGAATAAGGAATTCCAAAACTATTTTAATTGTTTATTTCGTGCTATAGTGCAACGCAGTTTTGTCACAAATTTGTGTCGTTGGCGTACAGGGCACGCGCTTGCTTGTCACGTATATGTGACAATGGCGTTCAAAAGGCTAAAGGTCAGGGGGCTGTATTCAGGGTGGAAGGGACACCGACGCGAAAACGGTTATTAAAAAAAAAATAGCTGTTCCATACATTTTGACCATGTAGATATTGCACTTTTGTAGGAAACAGCTGATTTTTTTTAATAACCGAAGAAAAATTTCTATATGCAATGCTCAAAATGATGTACGGAATACGTGGTAACCGTTTTCGCGTCGGTGTCCCTTCCACCGTGTATGCTCAGCTTGTTTTTTTTTTTAAATTTTAAAACTACTTATTTTTCATAAGGCTAAAAAGATTGAGTATCCATTCGAAATTACACCGCCGCATCCCTGCTTTCAATGATCGCTGACAAAGCTTGTCTATCCTTCTTATTTTCGCAAGCAGAAGTGACCAAAGCCATCAAATGCTTATTCGAGTACTCAATCCTTTCTAGAACAAACTCCTCTAAGCCCTTTCGTGGCAAATAATATGCCTTTACATACCTATCGACATACTCTTGGTACGGAACGGGTTTCAACCCTGAGATCTTCTCCAGTTTCAAAAACAATTGCCTGTAATCTAACTGCATTAGACCCCGGCCTCCGTTCGAGCATTTTGTCGCGTTAGAAAACCCTTCGACAAGCAAATGCACTATGAATTTCGATACCATACTCCATATTGCGTTTAGAACTTCTATATTTAGTGTGACTTTGCTTGCAACGTTTTCTAGACGAAGCGCGAAAACTTGTATTTTTCGGATTATCATGTCAACGTAAGCGCTATGTTCTACAGCTACGTTTTTGACATCCCATTTTACTTGTGACATGGCTATCAAAGCCGTGCGAGCATCAACCGCTTTAGAAGCTGAACACATATACACGGGGACCCTCAAATCTTGGACAACAGCTAAAGTATTATCCTTAAAATGTTCTAAAATCATCCTCTGATGAGGAGCGACTATAGACTCTAAATACGGTTGCAAAATCTCATATTGCTTCGACAGAAAAATCACACTTTCAGCCGCAACAATTCTTTCTGATAGACCGTGCAAATTTTCTTCCGAAGTAAAATTCAAATGCTGAGGTGGATCAGGGCAAGGTATCTTCCCCTCAACGGCCCCACAATTTTCCGTATCGATATTGTTTCTTATTCGCTTTAAAACAGAGTTTAATTTTGAGCTGTACAGAGTGGAAGATGCGACGTCTAGGTCAGCGGTGAAAAATAAATGGACTGTGAAGAAATAGTAGTCGAAAAGTTGGTTCATAAGCATCACGACTTCTAATGAAATCTGGGGTAGATAGCGACAGATCTGTAGATACTGCCCGCAGTGCCTTAAAACTGATAAAGTCGTATTAGTGACTATGACACTATCTTTAACCTTACTAGGACTCTCATTAGGTTCCAACCGATCATTTTCATCGACGAAATCTCGTTTCAATTCGTCCGGTTCGTCGTCTTCCGAATCGTCACTCACCAATTCGGGTTCCAAGCCGAAAATATCATCATTCGTTATATTTTCGTTTCGAAAGATCTCGAAAGGAGTATGACTCGTATTTTGCTTAAAATACTTCGCTATATAAACACTGTCGTCTTGAGAATGTACTGAAGATGCGCCGTCGGAGTGCGTTTTCAACAACGACGTTTCAGATCTGATATTGAGATACTTTTTAAACTGTTTAAATTCTTGCAAATATAACAGATTGAACGTCGATTTAACAGGACACTGCTCCCATCCTTCATTCTCCAGAAAAAGCTTCAATTCTTCCATCCTTCCCCGATGATAGTTCTTGATGTATAAAACACTTTGAGTCTTAATGAAATCTTGGAGCAAATCTGATTTATCGCCGCAAAAAACCTCAGCTACTTGCGTCAGCTTTCTTAGTACGCCAAGCATTTGAATAAACTTCTCGAAAGGATACTCTTCTAGTCCTGAACTCTTCAGAAACGTCGAGACTTTAGCTTGGACATCATTCCAAATTCTGACAAGACCCGCTTTTAACTTCTGCCGAATATATTCTCTACTAACATTTTTCTCTATTTCAAAAACGTTGTTGGATATTGGGATAGCCTCTTCTTCATCATGTTTTGAATGCCAATCGACAAGTAGATAGTAACTTCTCATGATTAAAAACAAATTTTCACACAGATTTAACAAGCAAATTGGAGCTTTATTAGCTTGGACAGATTGACACATTTCCTGAAATTTCATATCCGTGCTTTCTCCGACGTAGTTCTTCACTGCTTCTATTGAAGATACGTTTACAGCTGAAGAATAGTGCATATGCAATTGCTCCATAGCTGCTTGAGTCTTACCTAACAACGCGTAAGCTTTTCTTAATTTCCTAAATGTATTTTCATCGAAATTGTAACATATGCTTGCCAGTACTGAGTCTAGTTTCTCCTCAGTCATATCCAAAGTGTCTTGGAGTCGAGTTGCCAAATCAGCTATGCATGTGTACTCTTTATGACTACTAGCAGCTTTTTTACTTTTCAAAATTAGCTCTATGGCTTCGAAATATTCTTTTTTTACTAAAAGTTCGGCTACATCTTTTTCTACACTTCTCAAACTTCTGAGCAACTCAAGTGACTTTAAAACAGACCTGATGATTTGTCGTTTTCTGAAGTTTGCTAGGATGACAAAGGTGGATATTGTTAGATGATTGGATGCTGCTCTTAGCTGGACCCTTGCTTTCTGGCAAGTCTGTAATGTCGTTGAAAGCTGGTCGCGTATATTCTGAATTTCTTTAAATTCTCTATCACAAGTGTCTCTTTGTTGAGATATTAGGTGGAGAGCTTTTCCTGATACTACCTGTGGATACAAATGAGATGATTTTAGAATGAGGAATTTAATTTAAAAAAAATATATATATATTATTCTATACTGAGCTGGACTCTTTCGCAAAGGATTGGCCTACAATCGCACTAGACCGCGAAATGTGGAAGGAGGGAAGGGAGGCCTCTGCCCTGCAGTGGGACATAGGCTTATAATAATAATAAATAATCTATACTAATATTTTAAAGAGTTAAAATTTGTTTATTAGTTTGCATGTAGGGGGTAATCTCCGGAACGAATGAACCAATTCTAAAAATTCTTTCACTGGCAGAAAGCTACATTATTTGTGGGTCCTATAGGCTATAAATTATGTGTATAATGCATATTAGCCGAAATATTTTTTTTTTTTGCGAAAGATGTTGCGGGCGAAGTGCTAGCTAAACATACAAGGTGTAAACAGACCCTTCACATACCCGTCAATCAAGCATTCTGTCCATCAAACTAAGTAACTTTACGCAAAAATTATTGCTAGGAATCGACTTTTTTTTTTGGGATGTAAAATCACGTTTTAAGGTAAGACTCGATGGAAAGCATTGTGCTGATGGATGCACTGAGTAATACGGGGGTCGTGGA
Organism: Noctua fimbriata; assembly: GCA_905163415.1. Lineage (NCBI taxonomy): Eukaryota > Metazoa > Arthropoda > Insecta > Lepidoptera > Noctuidae > Noctua > Noctua fimbriata. Next base: position 7,793,900 of record LR990949.1, on the reverse strand, counting down.
AGTATTTAAAGTAAAGTTATAACATTAGAAACTTGTATAACTTGTGAAAAAGTTGGAACTTTGATTGACCAATATCTCCGTCAGCAGTAGGTTTCCAGATATATTCCCGAACAAAAATATGATCGCAATGAAGAGGAGGATAAGTGCCTTTCGGCTTCGTTAATACTATTTTTACACCCATTTTTTTTCCTTGTAGACTGTTAATGCATTTTGCAATTATTTTTCCTGTTTGCTGCTACCTGTACCTGAGTGACTCGTGGCTAAATATAAGGTCTATCTTTTCATACACGAAATATTTTCAGGGAATCATCTAACGGCTATAACGAAGCCATTTTAAGGGATTTTTTTTTTATCTGAGTATATTTTTATAAAAATAAATCATTTAAAATTATTTGACCCACAAAATAAATACTAGCTCCATAATTTTGAACATCCATTACGCTAGTTTACTACGTCGTATTTATCTAATGTTATTGTTAGAATATGGGAGTAAAGATTTTATGAAAAAGTCTCAAAAATTTTTAGAATTATAATAATTTCGTAAAAAAAAAACTATATTTTTTTTCGTTGCTATGGCGTCTTTACGACTTATAGAACGTACTCTTAAAATATTTCGTGTATGAATAGTTATACCTTATATAAACAGCCACACGAGTTGAACCTCATAGTTAAGCCACGCTTACCGAGGTGGGGCTGAGGATAGGTGACCATTCGTTAAATACCGAGATTTTCTTCGGAAAGCCGGTGAAAATGTTGGACCGTTGTGATGTCGATCTTGGACAGTTGTAACTAGAAGCTTGGATGTCTGACAACTAGTCTTACCAAGGGGTATCGTATGACCAAACTAGCTCTCTCCTAGCCTAATGCTCTTGCCTAACTGTGTCTCTCGTCCGCGTACAATTGTTATAAAAATATGACTTCCCAATTTGAATCGGATTTTGCTAAAAATTTCATTTTTTTTTGCGCGGGACCCAGTGGTTTTTCTATTATAAAAGTAGTCTAGGTTACTTCTTGTAACATCTGCCAGTAAAACTCCCAGTAAAATCGTTCATTAGTTTTAGTATATGCGAAACCTGATACACGTGTCTAGTATTTTAATGTAAATAAACTATGCACAAAATTTCAAAACTGTATCATGAAAAATCACAAAGTTAAGCTTGTTAGGTACCTAGTTTTCCGTACAAAAACTTGGTCACCACGCAGTGCGCGCCTCCAGCGTCGTTTTGAGCTCATTGATAATAATAATTTGGCAGTAGGTACCTAAACTATTGCGATAGGTACCCAAAGTCGCTCGGTATCCAACTTCTAACTTTTTAAAATATTTTTGGGAAAAAATACAACATGGTTTAAAAATTATTGGAATCGATTCTGTTACTTGTTCTGAACAATCTATATTCAGGTTTCGCATATACTAAAAATAATGTTGTATATACTTGGGTATGCAATTAGTTTTTTTTTGTTAAAAGTACCGTATACAGGATGGCAACATTCACCGGCCAGTAAGGGGAACGATCTTAACCATTGCAGCTACACGAAAAGGTCTTAGGAGACTGTCTAACATTTTTCGTAAAATTTTGATCACCATTCTCAGATTTTCAAAAAAACTGTACAGTTATGCAGGTAAGATAAAGGTTTATTTCTATTAAACATACGTTTTTTTATACTGTGGGAGACTGGTGCCTAAGCAAGACGAAAAGCCTGCATTTCAGGACACTAGAAAGAATGATGATACTGATTTAGTTTACCTGTTGTTGCCTCTTCAATTTAGCAAACATGCGTTCTATTTCATCACAGGAAGTCGCAGGCGCATGCTCTAGGACGAAACGACCGGCATCGAACTCCGACGGGGGATGGAAGTATACGTTCTCTATCTCGCGGAGTACCTGTGAACAATGGTTTAAATACAGGGTGTAAACAGACCCTTCACATAGCCGTCAACCAAGCATTCTGTACATCAAACTAAGTAACTTTACGCAAAAATTATTGCTGGGAATCGACTTTTTTTTTTGTGGTGAAAAATCACGTTTTACGGTAGGACTCGATGGAAAGCACTCAAAGTATTGTGCTGATGGATGGATTGAATAGTACGGGGGTCGTGGAGGTGTGTAAAGTAAAAATCTTACATTAAAAACATGTAGGTACTTAAAAAAAAAACTTGTGAAAAAGTTGGAACTTTGACCCCCAATATCTCCGTAACTAGAAGGTTCCCAGGTATGGTCTAGAACAAAAAAAATATCGCAGAGACGGGGAGAACAAGTGCCTTTCGGATATATTAAGGGTCTATTAACACCTTTTATAGAAAACTGATTATCAAATAAAGATTCATTCACATTCCACACCGGTTTTCGTCAAAGATCATCGTTATTTTGCAGCTCTAAACAAGGAAAAGGCTAGGCAGATGATGATGTGTGTGATGTTATGCTCACCTCAAGATCGGCAGCGGAGTGCGCGACGCTCAAAGACCGCGAGTTGACTCCTGGAGGCCCACGCCTGATCTCGATTCCCTCTTCTGATAACATTGCTTACAACTGCGGATAAAAGAGATAATATTCAAATCAGGGATGTTATGGAGCTTAGTGTCATTGTTAGAATATGGGAGTAAAGATTTTATGCAAAAAGTCTCAAAAATTTTTAAAATTATAATAATTTCATAAAAAAAACACTCGGATATTTTTTTTTTCGTTGCTATGGCGACTTTACGACTTATAAAAGTTACTCTTAAAATATTTCGTGTATGAATAGTTAGACCTTATATACTTATTCTTTACTTTATCCATTCAGTCTGTATGTTAAACAAAATATGATTCGCCACCGTAACACGTATGTATTTAAAGAATTATAATCATTAAAATCATCAATACAACCCTCCAAATTCATCGACTCCCATTGAATGTCTATTTCAGAAAAAGTCATGATCGCGAATCACAAAACCTGACACTGACCTGCAAATTGAAAGAACGTAAGAGAATTTGAATTTGGCGCTTCCACCATAAAATAAAGTATATTAAAATAAATTACACACACTCACTGGCACTCAATATACAACATTAGTTTTAGTATATGCGAAACCTGATACATGTGTCTAGTATTTTAATGTAAAATGTAAAATCTATGTACAAAATTTCAAAACTGTATCATGAAAAATCACAAAGTTATAAGCTTGTTTTGTTACCTAGTTGTCCGCACAAAAACGCGGTCACCACGCAGCGCGCGCCTCCAGCGTCGTCTTGAGCTCATTGATAATAATAATTTGGCAGTCGCTCGGTATCCAACTTTTAACTTTTTTAAATATTTTTAGGTAAAAATATAACATGGTTTAAAAACGATTGGAATCGATTCAGTTACTTATTCTGAACAAACTATATTCAGGTTTCGCATATACTAAAAATAATGTTGTATAAATAATTGAATATTCTCCCTATTGGCTAACAGGTACAATACAATGCTAATGACACAGAAAATGCAACATTTCTATAATTTTATACAGACACAGCATGATTTAACATTGTTACAATCACTTATAACCATTAAGGCATGTACAGTTTATTCTGCAACTTTTCAGCTTGCATTACGTTTAGCTATCCTAATATTTAAAAAGTTATGTGTCACTTTGACTAGCAATAACAACAACATCACGCTTTGTTCTGTGCGAGTGATTTTAATACTCTTTCTTTTTTTTTCCTTTTTTTTTTTGTAAGTCAGTTTTTTTTAAGTTTTTTATTCCAGTCTTATTAGTTGTGGTATGATGGTATCTCACACAAATTCTTGTTGAGTATTCATTTTTTATTGTTACTTAAACTTATTAGCAGATCATCCACATATCCGTAGTAGAAAAATAATTTAGTGTGGCTTCTCGTTCAAATAAACAAGTACCATTTAATTAAAAGTATCAAAAAACCTGACTACAAAGTGTATTATACACCTATTGTATATCTATACTAATATTATAAAGCTGAAGAGTTTGTTTGTTTGAACGCGCTAATCTCAGAAACTACTGGTCCGAATTGAAAAATTCTTTTAGTGTTTGATAGCCCATTTATCGAGGAAGGCTATAGGCTACATAACATCACGCTACGACCAATAGGAGTGGAGCATTTATGAAAAAGATTGCAAAAACGGGGAAAATCCAAACGCAGACGAAGTTGCGCGGGTCAGCTAGTAATATATATTTGTATTTATTTGTAGCCTCTTTTCAATTTCCTTCATTTTAATACCCTACCCTATAGGTTTGGTTGAAAAAAAAATGTTAACGACTTATACTATTTAGCGCCAAAAATCCGCCATTTTGTTTTCTTTTTAATGCCTACCTAAGGACACTTGGGTTTTTGAGAAGAATCTAATAATACCTTAATTGTTGAAATCCATCCAGCCATTTGGAAATTACGAGGTAATAAAGAAATGTACAAAGACACATACAAGATACGCGCGAAAATCATAACCTTTCCTTGTCAGTCGGGTAAAGAAGAATCACTTCGATTAGATCAGTAATCACGGAGTTATGAGATATGAACATTAAAAAAAAAACTCCTCCTTTTTATAAGTCGTTTAAAAAGGCCTTATATGAATGTTATAGCAAAACTAATATAATTATTATCGATTGGGAAAATTCATTCAAGTGGATTTTTTTTTTTTTTTAAATCTACAAATGACCCCTCCCGCTCTGGGCGGAGTGGAAGGGAGTGTCAGACTTCTACTGACTAAAACCTATCCATGTTCCTTCTATGCCCTTTGTGTTCCAGGGCTGCGGTATCTCTTTCGAACAGTCCCGCAGCCCATTCTTGTGGCATGAAGACAACACAAATCAATATTATGCACAAAGTTTAAGGGTCCATTACGCGGCTGGCGCGAGAGAAAATTAGGTATTGAAGCGCTACTCACACAGCGATAGACGCGGTCGCCCCACTCACACACACATCTATGATCGCATAGTGTTCAAGCGGGGCAGTAAGCGCGTACCTAACACAATAATATTTTGAAATATATTTTTATCTAAACTGAAAATTTTGTTTTGTTTGGTTGAAGGCGCTAATCTCAGGAACTACTAGTTGGAATTGAAAAATTTTTTTTGTGATGGATAGTCCATTTATCGAGGAAGGCTTTAGGCTATATAAAATCACGCTACGACTAATAGGAGCGGAGCAGAAATGAAAATTGTTAGAAAATCGGGAAAAAAATATTCCTTTTGAGAGCTTCCGTTGCGTGCGCTGCGTAAACGGTTAAAGTTACGCCAAAATAATATATGACGGAATTGTTCCCCTTAAAAAGTTCTAAAAAAGTCCGCGACAGCATATGTCTATCTTTTAAGGATGACTCAATATAACCCTTTTTATGACAATCAAATTTGTTCTAAAATAATGCATTATTTCCGAAGGTGTAAAAATAAACATGATATTAATCCTTATCCAAATAAATACGTTATTCATCACAAGTATTCAATTTTAAACAAAATTGCGCTTGACATCATTTGTTTTCAATTCCTGATTTCCAACCACTGTGCGGGGTATCTTGTGTGCGTACACGCCACTATTTGCCGCGTACTTTTTTTGCTAAAAAGCGACGTGCTCTCACATCGAAATCCAGCGGACGACTGAGCTCTGCAATTCGATCTCGAACCTAGGCCGGATAAAATACGCCGCCATAGTAAAATGTATGGAGATTTTGGGCCTAAAAATTCGGTTATCTTCCGAATTTTTTACGCAAAACAAAAATGTTTTAAAAAACAGAAAAATGCAAACGGTTCACTGTTCTTTGTTCTCTTTATTTGTGTATAATATTAATTAGGTGTCTGCTTATTTACGGCAGTGCTTTTTGCGCGTTTTTAGTGATTTTCAATATTTTTTTAACAATTCCAGCCCGGTTTATCCTCAATCCGTTTTTGTAGACCCCGGTGAAACTCTTAAGCTACCCAGACCTTTTTTTTCATGGTTACTATTTTAAGTTTTATATATAAACTTGTGACAATGCCATAACACTATTTCCTATTACTGACCCTTAAATCATATAGAAGAAACTACCCGGAACACTGTGAAATACCAACATAGTTATCAGTTTTAATTAACTAGCGAACCGCCCCGGCTTCGCACGGGTGCAATATGCAACATTAGTTTTAGTATATGCGAAACTTGAAACACGTGTCGAGTATTTTTATGTAAAGAATTTATGTACAAAATTTCAAAACTATATCTTGAAAAATCACAAAGTTATAAGCTTGTTCTGTCTGTCTGTTACAAAAGCGTGGTCACCACGCAGTGCGCCTGCGCTCGGACCTCTAATGTCTTCAGGTCATTGATAAATATAATTTGGCAGTAGGTACCTAAATTATTGCGATAGGTACATAAATACTTACACCTCTAAGTTCAACATCCAGTTCAAATGATGCATCCCCTTGCTCTCGGAATACCAATGTCGCTCGGTGTCCAACTTGTAACTTTTTTTAATATTTTTGGGAAAAAATATAACATGGTTTAAAAATGATTGGAATCGATTCAGTTACTTATTCTGAAAAATCTAGATTCAGGCTTCGCATATACTAAAAATAATGTTGTATATATATAAACCTTGCTCTTGAATCACTATCTATTACTGAAAACTGCATCAAAATCCATTGCACAGTTTTAAAGATCTAAGCATACATAGGGACAGACAGCGGTAAGCGACTTTGTTTTATACTATGTAGTGATTAACCTGAGCCAACAAAATAAAACTTCATTACTTACACAATTTTATTACCTAACTTATCTAATACTAGCGACGACCTTCGTTCGCGTTTATTTTTTTATGTTTTTTACAATTTGCAGTTCAGTGTCAGTCTGCATCATCATCTTCTTGCCCTTGATCTATTCTACTTGTGGTTGGCGCCATACGTTATCGTTTTCCATTCTCTGCTGTCACAGCATCATTTACTCCTTTCTCATTCATATCATTATTCACACAATCCATCCATCTTTTCTTTTGGCCTTTCTCTCCATCCATCATCGTTAATATCTATTACTTTTTTAGTAATATGCATATCATCCCTCCTCACATGTCCATACCAAGATAGATGACTTCCTTTAATTCTTTCTGTAACTGTGCCACTTTCAAACATCGTCTAATATACTAATTCCTTACTTTATCTAACTTTTTAATATTAGCTGTTGCCCACGACCTTCATTCGTGTGAAATTATTAAAAAAAATATGACTTCCCTTTTTTAATTAATTTTGTTAAAATTTTCAGGGGTTTTATTTTTTTGCACAGAACCCTAAAAGTTAGACCTTACATCAGCTATCTGCCAGTAAAAAGTCCCGTCAAAATCGGACCAGCCGTTTCGGAGATTAGCCTGAACAAACAGGCAGACAGATAGCCAAAATTTGAAAAAAAAAGTGTTTTTGAAATCTGTTTTGATATTAGAAACAGACATTTCAATTTTATTTACTTGTATAGATGTGTCTGTTTTTACTTACAAGGAATAGATAAATGGACGTTTTCGTTAAAAATCGGAACACGTCTGTTTAGTGTCTGTTTGAAATTCATAGGTAAACACTATCGACCAAATAAACTTACGGTACCTCGATTTGAAAGAATTTCTGAGTTTTAATCGTAATATAGTTGTTATGTTATGAGAATAATAAGTTTTAATATAAATAAAGTTAACTAAAACGTAAATACTGACCTGTAAAGTAGTATTCGCTGAAATATTTACAGAACCACTTTGCATTCAAAGTGCGTTCCATTAAATGTTGGTTTCTTGAATATTGTTCTGGTATTGAGATAATTAAAACTTATTGATAAGTATTTACACTGTTTTAGAAGTACGTATCCACATTAAAGACCTGACAACAGTATTTTTTATGAAATTAGGATAATCTGTGTCCTTTTCATGCAACTGTAGGGGAAAACGAATGGGATGACAATTTGACAGTTGTTGACATTTCGACTTTGACAACTTCTAGTGATGTTAAAACTATTACAAGTGATGTCGAAGAAGTCTCCAAATCTCGGGTTAATAAGCATCATAGTCTTGCTTTACTCTTTTCCTCTACTTCTTGACACGCGGGCACTGACCGATGAATGACATTTGCTGCCATAGAGGAAGAAGCTCTAGAGTTGGCAAGAAGCGAATCGCTGAGTAAAAGTTTCTACCACTTTTTGCGGGGGGCGAGGTAAACACATATAGCTGATATAGCACACTACAGGAGTTTGACAATCACACGCAGAGTCATGCATCCTATTGCTGCAAATGCACACGAAGCAAAAACAAGCACACTATAATGAAACTCACACATATAAATTAGCGTTTATGTATACAACTCACAATTACTTTCCTACGATAATAACAAAAAGAACTTGTGATGTCGCACAACCAATAAGTGATATTTAATTCTTCATCCACGAATGAATGAACGAAATTAAATTAAATTTTCTTTTCTTTTACCTGCGACTAATTTCACAATCAAATAAATCTGTACCTTCTGGTACAAATAAATTTAATTAATGTATTTACATTTTGTGGAATTGACTTCTGCAGCCCTATGTATCACAAACTCTCAATACAACATAATCTAAAACTACAGTACTGTCAAATTATTGATTAATTGGCTTAGAAAACGGGTTCTCTTATCCATCCTGATTTATTGCAATCGGCATCTTCTCAGTTCGTTGAACGCAACTTACGCCGTTGTAGAGTATATTTGTAATTTCAAAATAACAGCTTTTATCAGAATGTTCATTAATAAAGTATATAGACATAGGCATCGACGTCGTGTAGTGTGTGTAGTAGACTTTCCCCAGGATCGGCGTGGCTCACGCAGCTTAGAGTCAATCTTACTAACACTAGGGTATAAGTTTTCATTGTTACTAACAAATATGCAAGCGATTCTGAAATAAATGTTTATTCATTTATTTATTTTTTTAAACGGTACTTTTAACAAAAAAAAAACAATTATTAAAATTCTTGTCTGTTTATAATGAGTAATTTGCTTTTATTTTAGAAACAGGATTAAGGTTCCGTGCAAGAAAAATTATAACCCTTGAAATTATTAACAAAATCTGATTCAAATTATGAAGTAATATTTTACAATAATTTCACGCGGACGCAGGACGCGAGCTGCGTCCTTGTGAAATTATTATAACACGAATCATATTTTAATCAATATACAACTTGACACTGACCTGCCGTTGGTACCGGCTGTCATTTGCAGTTCTGCCAAGAACTGCATAGATGTGGCCCGAAAGTCTGACCACCAGTCTTACCAAGGGGTATCGTATTACCCAGTACAAACTGGGTTGTGGAGGTCAGATAGACTGTCGCTCCATGTAAAATACTGGTATTCAGCTCCATCCGGTTAAACTAGTAGCCGACCCCAATATAGTTAGTGGAAGACTAGGCAGACGATGTTGGTCAAGATCACATCAACACTTATAATCGACTCGGACTTTTAGTATTCTTTTCTATGTTAATCACTATTTTGTAAATGACGTTTCATAACGTTTCTTTACACGCGTGTGATAAACGAGAAATCGAGCAAGTGTTAATTTATTTTTGATTTTTGCCTTATTTTCACAATTAATAATTGGGAAAACTAATATTTCTCGATAAAAGTCCGTTAAGATTCGTCAAAAGTTATGAATAATTTAATGAATGAAACTATTGTTTTAATTAAATTTTACATTTTGGCTGCACGTTTATAAAATGCCAGTGCCACCAGTTGTAATTCCAGTTCGAAAAAAGTAGTTGTGCTTGACGTCATGCGAGCGATGAGTATTTAGCGACAGTGGTTTCATTATTTGGTGGTGTTTTAGTGGACTTAATATTGATGTTTCTTGTGAAATAACAAAAATGGAGACCGAAAGGATGATAGAAGACACCATACCACCCCAGGTAAGCCAGGAAACTTTAAATGGAACAACCCTTAATGTCATGATGTTCCGTCCGCCATATTTACTTTTACCATTATTCGCTTGGATTATTTTGTGTTTTTATGGCCAATCTGATAACAAAAGTAGTTTTGGAAGGTTTATTATTCTCCCCAATTACTTGAACAATGCCAGTTAAGACGTAAAAACTATGCTACGTGTTATAGATTTAGTACAACGCCTCGTACTATTTTTTTAAGCCGTCCTGCAATGCGGATCTTTAAAAAGATATACTTTTTTGTATATTTCCTGTACTCATTGTCGGGGTCTGTTGCGTGTAGCGCTTAATTGTATGCGTTAACATTACTTTCGTGTCGGTATTGAGCTGTTTATTTACATCCACGACACCAATCGGACGCTAGCAAAGCTGTCACGTTTCACAGGAAATCGTCGAATAAAAACTTCTTTTTCATCATTATAGAGCGTTTTCATGTATTCAAACCTTCATTGTGACTCGCATAAACGAACCTCCTTTGATAAACTTAGTAATACAAGCGAACAAAGGAGTATTTAATTCAAAATGATGTTTGTGCTACTTTCCATACATATTTCGCAATACTGATGCATTTTACAGAAGAAAGAGTTAGCATTGTGATATAACATTATCCTGCCAGCATTTAATTAGTAGCTTCAAGATTATCAAATGATCTGGTTCAATCTATGCATGAATTAGATGGTAATCAGAAAAAAAATACACTTTTCACTTTAAAACTAATACTATGTAATACATACCTACATCTACTTTATTCTCTTCGCTAATAAAAGGCTATTGAATAATGCAAAAATGCTATATTCATGTATCTATGAACCATTTATTCATGTATGATTGTTAAGATTTTTTTATATATAAAAAATGCACCGACATGACAAATAATACCTGATTTTCCTTGAGGTAAACTTAAAAGTAATGCCTCCAAAGCATTTTACTATATCAAAAGCCTATAAGAACTCATGATTAAGATGAAAATGGCTAATAAAGGAGTGAATTCTAAGAAAATGACTAATCTGTAGTATGTGTTTGAGTAAGAATGTGAATGGCTTAAGAACCGGGGAGACTGTTGAAGTATTTGCTTCAACAGTCCCCACACACAATAATATTATTATAAAGTAGGGTAGGTTCAGTCACAAGCACCGTATGTAAATACTTAATAACTTTTAAAAGTGTCTTTCTCCTACTGTTCTGATTAAAATTTATAGTATTCCGGAACTCATATTTTTATGAAACAGATCCTATCTGCAAGTAAATATAGTAATTTCTCACGAAAATTGCTTTTAAGTTTTTATGTAGATATAGGGTTGAGGTATCCTTGTGGATAAAAACCCCCCAAAAAAAGGTCTATTCATTAAAATCAAAGCATTTATTTCAAGTAGGCCAGTCATTTCAGACAGGCTCTTTTAAACTGTTGAATAAAGTAAAGCTACAGTCCCAATCACAAGGCATAATAACTGTGAAAGTACTGTAGTTGCCAATCCTAAAGCGTAGATCTCCAAGAAACTCCATGGACACTCTTTTAAAAATTTTGTTACAAAACCAATTCAACAATAAAATAAATTATTCAATTAAGATTTGACAACTAAGACATGACCAGTCCCAACTGACAATGCGCGTTCATGAACATGACACATCAGTTGAGTAGTGAGATAGTCCCAATCGTAGTGAAGTTTCAATTTACTAAGAATTGTTGATAAACTTTTGAACGCCATTGTCACATATACGTGACAAGCAAGTGCGTGCCTTATGCGTCGTAGTGAAGTTTCAATTCATTAAGAATTGTTGATAACCTTTTGAACGCCATTGTCACATATACGTGACAAGCAAGTGTGTGCCTTATACGTCGTAGTGAAGTTTCAATTCACTAAGAATTGTTGATAACCTTTTGAATGCCATTGTCACATATACGTGACAAGCAAGTGTGTGCCTTATACGTCGTAGTGAAGTTTCAATTCACTAAGAATTTTTGATAACCTTTTGAACTCCATTGTCACATATACGTGACAAGCAAGTGCATGCCTTATACGTCGTAGTGAAGTTTAAATTCATTAAGAATTGTTGATAACCTTTTGAATGCCATTGTCACATATACGTGACAAGCAAGCGCGTGCCTTATACGTCGTAGTGAAGTTTCAATTCACTAAGAATTGTTGATAACTTTTTGAATGCCATTGTCACATATACGTGACAAGCAAGTGCGTGCCTTGTACGCCAATGACACAAATATGTGACAAAAAATGCAGGTGCACCATAGCACTAATTAAACAATTAAATAGTTTTGAAATCCCTATTCTTTTTGTAGGTATTTGAAGTGAGATTAAGTCAAAATTATTTATTTGCAGAAGATGTGGTACAAAAGATATTAAAATAATCATGTTTCATTTTTTTAACTAAATTCCCGACAGCCGAAACATAACTAGTGCAATGATACATTTCGCCATTAACATTACTTGGCATGCAAACATTAATGAATAAGATGCTAATTTCAAAATTTCCTAATTGAAACAAACATTAAATTAGGTAACTAAGTGTGTTTCTAAGTTAAACATTTAAAACAAAGCAAAAAAATTTTTAACATAACAATAATAAAATATTTTTTTTAATATTATACAAACACAACATCATATTATTAAAATATTTTTTAAATGTATTTTCTTTCTTTCTTTCTTCTTTCTCTAGTGTTCAAAAAGTTAAATAGTAAATTAATACCTGTTAATTTCTGTTAAAATATAAGTAAGTTTTTATTTAAATACTTCCAGACAAAGCTCAACAAAGAAGGACTTTTGCTTTCTATACTTGATGTACCATAAGTATAAACAGTAGTATTTTATTTATGTAAAGGCATATTTTACTAATTTCAGAGCCACTTTAGTCTTAATTCTCTGCCTGTAAAAAATATATTGTAATATATATATATTTATTTATTATATTATTTTTATATATTTTCTTTCTTTTCTCAACATTTTTATTCAAATTCTTTTAGGAATCTTCACTATGTTATCTTCCCAATTTAATATTAACAGAAAAATATGCACAAAGGTAATGCTTAGTTTTAAAGAAATCTCTCCCAGCATACCTGAACAAAGAGATAGATAATAAAAAGATGTACCTGGACAAAAAATGTAGGAGAAAATCCTTACTCCAAACACTGTTTTAAGCTTTCATGGTTTACAACTAAATTTGTACTGTCACTTACGGGATATCTTCCGTGATTGTTTATTATTACAGCAACAGCGCCGAAATATCGGGAGCTCAAAATAATGAACAATCACGGAAGATATCCCGTAAGTGACAGTACAAGTTTAATCCTTACTCCGTACTAATAATATTATAAATTCGAAAGTAAGTTTGTTTGTTACCTTTTCACACCTAAAACCAATGAACCAATCATCATAAAAGTTTGCATATACGTTGTCAGGTGTACAGAAACGGACATAGGGTACCTTTCGTCCCGAAAATAAAAACTGTTCCCTAGAAAAATAACAATAACGTTCTTATGATAATAGATGGCGCCACGTGTCTTTCGAATCAATATTATAACAAGCAGAGTACAACCCGAATGCATTGTCAAATTCTAAATTAACGCGAGAGAAGCCGTCAAAAGCTAGTAGAAGAAATAACACTAGAAAAAGAAATTCATCAGCTGACAATTTTTTGTGATTATGATGTTGGTTTCATTGAGAAAGTTGTTTTGTTTAATGGTCTGAATCACACAGCTCAATATGACCACAGTTTTCAGATACATGTTGTATACTTACATAAAGTCATACATACTTCTATATACAAGGTGGAAGGGCCACCAACGCGAAAACGGTTCCACGTATTCAATACATCATTCTGAGCCCCCTACATACATTTTGACACGTGTAGGTATTGCACTTTTGTAGGAAACAGTGGATTTTTTTTTAATAACCAATGAAAAATTTCTATATGGAATGATGTACTGAATACTTGGTAACCGTTTTCGCGTCGGTGTCCCATTCTTTCTCACACTTGTATTCTTTATGTAAAATTAATATGACTCATCATTTTCCTTAGTCTTTATGCTGTGTCATGTTATTATGAAGAAAGTCCTGATAAATATTGTTTGTTTGTACAACTCATAAATAATATAATAGCTGGTATCGTCCCTCTGCAGGTCATAGGCCTCTACTCATACAATGGTAGGGTTATGTATACCTACTAATATTATAAAGATCTAAAATTTGTTTGTAAGTTTGTATGTAGGGCGTAAGCTTCGGAACTGCTGTTCCGATTCCGAAAATTCTTTCACTAAAGGGAAGCTACATTATCTACGAGTGTCATAGGCTACATTTAAAACTTTCCTGTGGGTTAATTTGACTAAATAACGGAAGCGAAGCCGCGAGCATAAGCTAGTCTTTTAGTAATTTGATAACTATCATCTGGACATTTTAACTTTAACCAACATACATAAAATTCTCGCTCTTTTGCACATGAGGGTAAGGGTGGTAATCGGTTGTCGTGGTATGATGCGGAGGAATGAGGAAAATGTCGTGAGGAAAGTTTTGAGTATGAATGTGGATGAGTAGAGGATGACCAAAGAAACGATGGATAGACTGTGTAAAGAATGATATGGCTAGAAAGGAGGTATCTAGAGATGACGAGTAATAGAGAAGTATGGAAGAAGAAGACATGCTGCGACGACCCCCAAATGAATTGGGATAAGGGCAAGAGAATGATGATGCACATGAGGGTAGGCAAAAACTACAGAACGCTACCTGCTAAGATCATTATAATTCACCCTTTAATCACAATTTTTACAGTCGAAATCAAACCCCACACTACACAGGCTCGCCGCCGACTATACTCTGACTCAACTCACAGTAATGCATTGAAATGTGAGGTGTATATCGTGCTCCTTACGGTAGAATTTTCAACGTTAACTTGAAGAAATTTAAAAGTAGCTGTACACTTTCGCCGAGGTAGGTAGGACGAGTGTGAGAGTGTACAGCTCAGCTAGGAACACTGAAGCTAGACTAGCGGTCCTGTAACACTCTCGCCCTGCTTCAGGAGTGTCTCAGCAAGAGTGCACAGCTACCATGAAGGCGCTAACCCACCGCGATGCACGCTGTGTACGGGCACGCGGCGCATTTCCACTACAGTACACGCTACACACCAACAGCTATGTACAACAGTAGCGTGCGTGGCCCACCGCAGCACATTCGTGGGTTAATATTCGTGTATAGTGTGTACCGCATGCACAGCGTGCTTGGCGTTGAAAGCGTTGAGCTATCTAAGCGCCTTATTCCAGCATGCCACGCATGTAGTAATTACGTCATTTGATGCACAGCATGTACGTGGTTTGCAGTGGACATAATCACATACATTTTCTTGCAAAGCGAAGCTTAACACGCGTAGCCTATCCGTGCGCCGCGGTGGGTTTGCGCCTTAACACGTGCGGTCCACGCATCGTACACTTGTTTGTACGCAATTTGAAGTTGAAACGGTGTTGGATTGAAGTCCAGTCTGTGTCATGTCCAAGACCTTAACCTTTTGAACGAGCATATAAGAGCATAAACACGCGCGTGTCCACGCCCATAATTTCACAGCAAATACTTAAAAAAAGAATAGCGATTGCAAAAGTATCTAATCGTTTATATCGTGTTTTATAGTGCACCGCATTTTTTGTCACATATTTGTGTCGTTGCATACGGGGTAAGCGCTTCCTTGTCACGTATATGTGACAATGGTGTCCAAAAGGTTAAATGTGTTTTTCTTTCTTTCTGTCTTATATATTGGTTATGTTACGTTACAGGTGACGTCGATCACATGCGTGGACTCTGGCGTGCGACCGATGCCAAGCAGCGCCGCGTACGCAGCTGAGAGGGACGCCTGTCTCAACTACTTCACGAGATGGAACGAAACGGATCAGGTATGGGATATGTTCTTCTAGCTTCACCCCCGCGATTTCATCCCCTACTGCTTGGTGACCGTCCGTCACGGCTTTATGAGATAGGACGAAACGAATCCGGGGGCCTAAAATGACCGCTTCAGCAGAATTATATTCGGATAATAATATGAATCACGTTAAAATTCTTAAAGTGGTCACAGATGGAGTTAATAATATGAAGCGGCCATATTAGGCCCCCAGGTATGGAATATGTTGGTGGCCCCCGGCCACCGTAGGCGCGGGCCTGTAGACGGCGTGTTATGGGCTAGCTCGCCGTCCGCCCGTCTTATGACGACAGGCCGTGTCGACGGTGCGTTCGTGTTCCACGCGCGCCTCAAAGAGATGTCAGCAACCACGTAGGGGTCCGCATGGGCCGATGCCTGCCAGGACTACGGGACTGTTCGAAAGAGATTCCGCGGCCCTGGAACACAAAGGGCAAAGAAGGAACATGGATGGGTTTGGAATATGTTCTACTAGCTTCACCCCGTTTCAACCCCTATTGCTTGGTAGGTGACCGTCCGTCACGACGTTTATAAAAAATGGAACAAAACTGATCAGGTTTAGAATATGTTGTGGGGTGTACTAGTTGTACCCCACGGTCACCGTCCATCACTTTACGAGATAAAACAAAATGGATCAGACTGATGAACATGATCTCAGGCAAAGTGTTATTGAGTTTTTCCATCAGGAATTTTTCAGTAGCAGCCACGGAGTCTGTAGTTGTGTCTGGTTGATGGGTATGCTAGCCACTTGAGCATATGATAGAGCAGCACACCAAAGCTCTCGACAACCATCCTAGAAAGCCATCTAATGCGGTCGCTGTGGCCGAAATCGGCTAGATGGCATCATCATCATCATCATTTGTGCCCAGTGGATGGCACTTAAATGTAACTAGCGAAATGTGGGTGTACTATTAGGTACACCTCTGCCTAAGTCTTCGTGGATTACAGGCGTGATGTTATGTTATGTTAAAAAAATTGTACGTAGTAAAAAGTATGTTAGAACAGCAAGTCTGACCGTAAAATATTTTCCCCGTAATTGTGTTTTAGAGGTCAGATTATTTACTTTCTGACCTCTGCCCCCAAACTCGACGATTTTTGATAACTAATGACATTGATTACAAATCATTGTCACGTTCAAGTTTATTGAGGCAAAGACTAAAACATCATGCCTGTATTCTCCAAAGATCATCATCATCTTCCTGCTCTTGTTCCATTCTACTTATGGTTGGCGCAACACGTTTTCTTCTTCCATTCTCCCCTGTCAGACGTCGCGGCATCGTTTACTCCTTACCTTTCATATCAGTCTTCAAACAATCCATCCATCTTTTCTTTGACCTTCCTCTCCCTCTCCATCCATCAACATTCATGTCCATTACTCTTTTAGTCACATGCGTTTCATCCCTCCTCATTACATGTCCATACCAAGACAAACGACTTCCTTTCAATATTTCTGTAACAGGCGGCCCTCTTTCAAACTTCCTCTAATATAAGGTCTAACTATTCATACACGAAATATTTCCATGGAATCATCTAACGGCTATAACGAAGCCATTTCAAGGGATTATTTTTTTATCTGAGCATATTTTTATAAAAAATAAATAATTTAAAATTACTTGACCCACAAAATAAATAATAGCTCCTTATTTCTGAACATCCATTACGCTAGTCTACTACTTCGTATTTACCTAGTGTTATTGTTAGAATATGGGAGTAAAGATTTTATGCAAAAAGTCTCAAAAATTTTAAGAGTTATAATAGTTTTGTAAAAAAAACACTCGGATAATTTTTTTTTTCGTTGCTATGGCGACTTTACGACTTATAGCAGTTACTCTTAAAATATTTCGTGTATGAATAGTTAACCCTTATATACTCATTCCTTACTTTATCCATTCTTGTCACACCACACATCCTAGAAGAATACGATAAATAAAACGCCGTCGCATTATAAAAAAAAAAAGAAAAAAAAAAACAAATGAAAGTGCATGATGTGTATATTACAATTAGACATGTTTTATCAAAATAGGTGTAGCCATTTACTAGATTTAGAGGATTAAAAATCGAATACTTTCAAATATACCCAAGTGGGGTATCAAATGAAAGGGCATGATGTGTATATTACAATTAGACGTTTTATCAAAACCGGCTCAGCCATTCTATTGACTTTTCAAATGTTTGTTCGCTTTTCTTTGTAGCGATGGGGGTTTTTTCAATTTATTAGTTATTTAAACTATACTATTTTATTTATGACTGTGTAATAAAATTTGTGTTTTATTTCAGGTGGAATTCGTGGAACAGCTGTTGGCGCGAATGTGCCATTATCAACATGGTCATATCAATGCCTATCTAAAACCTATGCTACAGAGAGATTTTATCAGCATGTTACCTAGTAAGTTTCTTCTACATTATTTAATTTCTATCTATTATGTACATTATATACAGACTAAAAAGAACTAAAGTAATGATAAAAATAAGAAAATATAAACATCTAAACAACGACGACAATAGGACACTTAGGCGTCAAAGTATTCCTCCGCATCGCTGTCATCTGGAAACGTGCCCAGAAGACTGGCAGCATTGCCACGCTGAATAGCAATGCTAATTCTTTGGCCAAAGAAAGAGCCAGCCCTCTGGTCACGCGAAGTGTCGACCAGTCGGCGAGAGATTTCCTTAAAAAGGAGACGCGCACTCGGTCCCCATTATGTTTAATAATAAAATGCTGTTTAAAATGATAAAAACTACAAACACGACAAAAAAAAATATGTTGTTCAGTACAAAACTTCAATACCTACTCAACCAAAATGTATGGGACAGCTGTTTTTTTTTTTTCGCGACTTTGATGCTTGTCTCATGGAGAAGGTTGTTCAGTTTGAAGGTCTGTATCAGACCCTCAAAAATGACCACATCTTTCTGGTACACGCTGTAACGCATCATGACCACAAAATGAACAGAAGAAATAAAAGAACAAGAATGAATAAATATAAAAGTAAATCTCAAGTCACAATCAAGTGGCTAGCAGTGGCGAAGGTTCCATACAACTCGATTCCTACCGGCTTCCCTTTGAAAAATGGCACAGTCAGTATTCTATTGACAAATAATATAATCACATTAAAGATATGTACTCCGGCTTACCTCTTACAAAAATTGACCCTTCGCTACTGGTGTCTAGTATGTATTACGTTCAAATAGTTGAACACTTCCTCCGTGCCTCGGAAAGCACGTTAAGCCGTTGGTCTCGGTTGTCATTTGTAGATCTTTGTCAGTCGTTACAGGTAGTCAGTTGCGAGAAAGTCTGACAACCAGTCTAACCAAGAGGTATCGTATTACCCAGTACTAACTGTCTTGTGGAGGTCAGACAGGCAATCGCTCCTTGTAAAATACTGGTGTTCAGCTGCATCCGGTTAGACTGGAAGACGGACCCCAACATAGTTGGGAAAAGGCTAGGCAGATGATGAATAAAATGCTTTTGCATAAGTTTTGAGTATCAGAGGTGTGACCAGAGTAGGTATCAATGGCTTACAATGCGAGGCAGTATGTTTTTGAATCTTTGGCTCTGTGGGTCCACATCCAAACTTCTCTGTGGTACAGACGCCAGCAAATCAAGGTACCCGTAACTGTCAAATTTTCCCAATCAACCTTGAACCTAATGCTTTAGCGATAAAGTTGAAAATCTATTAAATGACAGATGTAGTAGCTTGATGTGCTGGCGTACGAAGTTCGTACTAATTCGGCAACATGAAGATTACCGAAGCGCAAACCTTTCCTAGTTTAACTGTATAGCGGTTTACTGACTAACATCGAAAAATAAAAATAAATGCTCAGCGCTTATTTTTTGCGGACGTATGTGAATGTATTTTTTTTTTTAAATATATTTATTCTGTGACCACATAGATTTCGCATTGAATAGTAATAGGTAGACAAGTCGCAATAACATTTAAAATTCAAAACATGGTGTCTTAACAAATCTGAATTTCAATTGCTGAAAACAAACACTTAAGGTGGACGCGTCGGGGCAGCCCGCGAAAGTCATGTAACTAATACAGATAAGCATGTAACATGGATAAAATATCAGGATCTTTAAGAAACTATCTCATCATCTGTCTAGCCTTTTCCCAACTATATTGGGGTCGGCTTCCAGTCTAACCGGATGCAGCTGAATACCAGTATTTTACATGGAGCGACTGCCTATCTGACCTCCACAACCCAGTTAATACTGGGTAATACGATACCCCTTGGTAAGACTGGTTGTCAGACTTTTTGGGCCTCTGACTACCTAACGACTGTCAAAGAATTATAAATTACAGCCGGGACCAACGGCTTAACGTGCTTTTCCGAGGCACGGAGGAAACTCGGTATGTAATGGGCGGGCACCCATCCACAGACTAACCTAGGCAAGCACGGCTTAACCTAAAGATCGGCCCGAGCGGCTGTTATTATTTAGCCACGAGCTCCTCTTTAAGAAAAAATCTAATAAAAAAAATTTCTTTGGGAAAGTTGTTTGTTATCATGAGTACAATCACGTGTTTAAGTATCGGTCACTAATTACCAGTCACCCTATACAACATTTGTTTTAGTATATGCAAAACCTGATACACGTGTTTAGTATTTTTATGTAAAGAATCTATGTACAAAATTTCAAAACTGTATCATGAAAAATCACAAAGTTGTAAGCTTGTTCTGTTACCTAGTTGTCCGCACAAAATCGAGGTCACCACGCAGCGCGCGCCTCCAGCGTCGTCTTGAGCTCATTGATAATAATAATTTAGCAGTAGGTACCTAAATTATTGCGATAGGTACTTAAAATCTCTCGGTGTCCAACTTTTAACTTTTTTAAATATTTTTGGGAAAAAATATAACATGGTTTAAAAATTATTAGAATCGATTCAGTTACTTATTCTGAACAAACTATATCAGGTTTCGCATATACTAAAAATAATGTTGTATAACCTTGTATTCAGAGTTCAGATAGGCATGTAACAGATAAAATATCAGGATCTTTAAGAAAGAAACTATCTACCCGACAAGTTGTAATGTGAATTTTTGTTTCTGAATTATGTTTTGTTTTTAAAAATAAATGCTTGACGTGGGAGCGTCAGGTTTTTGAAATTTGCAGGTCAGTTTCAGGCTATATGTGAAACAAAATATGATTCGCGACCGTAGCATGTATGTAGTTACAGAATTATATTCATTAAAATCATCAATACAACACTCTAAGTTCATTTAATCCCATTTAATGACTATTTCATGAAAAAGTTATTAAATGGGATTATATGAACTTAGAGGGTTGTATTGATCATGGTATAATAATATACTTCGCCTGGTATTCTCTTCCCACGATGGCCCAAGACTACGTCACGATAAGTGTTACCATTGATTGTCCTTTTCAGTAAATTTGAACTTTCTCATTTATTGAACGAAAATAAAATAAATTACTAACTAGTTTAACTACTTAGTAACTCGTGTGATTCATCTATTTAGTTTTAAATTAGTTTACATATTGAATTATTAGATCATATTTGCTTTGTTAAGTTAAAAAATGCATTTTGCTCGGGTAATTCAATCACACACCGTGGCAACACATCGACCGCATCGCAACTGATGACGTATTCTTTGGCCAATCACGTGACCCAGCTGTCACGGGAAGAGAATACCTGGCGAAGTATATTACTATACTATGGTATTGATAAGTTTAATGACTATAACTCTGTAAAGACATATTTATTACATGACACTGATCTGTAAATTGCAAAAAAAAACTTAAGAAAAGTTAAATTTCGCGGGGTGACGCTTCCACCTTAAGTTATATTGAAATATGATAATCATATACTTAAATCAAGGTTGTAAAGGTGATGACTTGTTTTTGAAGAGTACAGCAAAACAACGTCACGCTAGTTTTCCCCAGAGGTGATGGTAGAGGTGTATAATAAGTGTAAAAGTACCCTTAACGAAGCCGAAAGGCGCTTGTTCTCCCCGTCATTGCGATCATTTTTTTGTTAAAGACCATACCTGGGAATCTTCCAGTTCCGGAGATATTGAGGGACAAAGTTCCAACTTTTTCAAAAAGTTTTTTTTAATACAAGTTTTAATGTTATAACTTTACTTTAAATACCTCCACGACCCCCGTACTATTCAATGCATCCATCAGCAAAATGTTTTGAGTTATACGTTACATTGATTCCTACCGTAAAACGTGATTTTTAAATCAAAAAGAAAAAAGAGTCGCTACTTAGTTTGACGTACAGAGTGCTTGGTTGACGGCTTCGTGAAGGGTCCGTTTATACCCTGTATTTAGCCATGGTCACTCATTTTTGAGTCCAATGTAACGAGGAGCCCTGAAAGTGTCTAACATGAAAAATTGCCAAGATTGACTGTGTTTACATGAAAAATTGCCAAGATTGACTGAACTTTTAATAAAGAAGATCTCTGAAAACCATCACGCCCATAACCATCTTTAATATACCCACATAACGGCATTTAGGGGTACCGTATTACCCAGTACCAATTAGATCGTGTGGGTCAGATAGGCAGTCGATCCATTTAAAATTCAGCTGCATAATACGGTTAGACTGGGAGCCGACCCCAACACAGTTGGGAAAAGGCTCGGCAGATGATGAGGACACTTTCTTTTGCCCCTGGGTAGAGGCCTTACACTCAAGGCACCCACAGGATAGTACGGTTAAGCAGAAGCCAACCTCATAGGTAGACCTGCAGTATCTCAGTCAAAAAAAAAATACTTATACAACATTATTTTTAGTATATGCGAAACCTGAATATAGTTTGTTCAGAATAAGTAACTGAATCGATTCCAATAATTTTTAAACCATGTTATATTTTTTCCCAAAAATATTTAAAAAAGTTAAAAGTTTGACACCGAGCGACTTTAAGTACCTATCGCAATAATTTAGGTACCTACTGCCAAATTATTATTATCAATGAGCTCAAGACGACGCTGGAAGAGCGCGCTGCGTGGTGACCACGATTTTGTGCGGACAACTAGATAACAGAACAAGCTTATAACTTTGTGATTTATCATGATACAGTTTTGAAATTTTGTACATAGATTCTTTACATTAAAATACTAGACACGTGTGGTGGTTTCGCAATAAATAATGTTTTATATATAAAAATACTTATAAGTTTCTTTTTATTTTTTCTCCAGAAAAAGGTCTAGACCACGTAGCAGAGAACATCCTTTCTTACCTTGACGCTAGCTCCCTCTGTGCGGCCGAACTGGTCTGCAGAGAGTGGCTGAGGGTCATCTCCGAAGGGATGCTGTGGAAGAAGCTCATTGAGAGGAAAGTGCGGACTGATTCGCTGTGGCGAGGGTTGGCGGAGCGAAGGGGATGGTAAGTCATGGCTTCTCATAAAAAATTGAATGGTCTTTTCACAGATATTTATCACCTCTGACACCAGCAACTCAATGGCAAACTTACCTAAACATCTATACAAATAAATCAAATTGAAGGGTCTGTTTGTAATATCAAAATAACAGCTTTTTACTAAATGCATATGAAAGTATATACGGTAACAAAAACAAAAACACATTGTTTTTTAAATTTTTGTCTGTATGTCTGTTTGTTCCGGCTAATCTCTGAAACGGTTGGACCTATTTTGATGGATTTCTACTGGCAGATAGCTGATGATTATAAAGTCTAACTTAGGTTTCCTGTTATAAGTGTTAATGAAAAATAGTTAGTGTTCCGTGCAAAAAAACCAAAACCTGCCCGCTGTTGCCCGCGACTTTCGTTCATCAGCTAGCCAGTAAAAGTCACGTCAAAATCGGTACAACCGTTTCGGAGATAAGCCGGAACAGACACACAAAAATTGAAAAAAAAAAAAAAATTACTGTCGAATCTAAGAAAGAAAGAAAGAAAATATATTTATTTGCCGCAGGTACATGACGTGCATCACACAAAATAAAAAATCATCCAAATATTCATATGCATTCAGTAAAAAGCTGTTATTTTGATATTACAAACAGTCACTTCAATTTTATTTATTTTGTATAGATCATTATAATTTATATTCTTTATCATGTCCTAAATTTAAAAAAAAGATTATCTATTTAACTTTACATCCCTTGTAAGCTTCAATTCTCTACAAAAAAAATAGTAAGAAAAATCCCTCAAATCAAATCAAATGATTTATTTTGCTTGAATATGGGTACACATTAGGATGAAACAACAATATAGCTCAGGACCATATCCCTAACAGGTGTGCAAAACTAGTACATACTATAATTAAAAACTAAAATTTAATAAATCATGGTGAATTGGAATGTCAATGATTACATACATTACATTCTGACGTCCGAAATTAGATTAATTACATTTTTCATGTCAGTCAGGAATTTAAATATATTATATTTAAATATAATATATAAGGTCTAACTATTCATACACGAAATATTTTAAGAGTAACTTCTATAAGTCGTAAAGTCGCCATAGCAAAGAAAAAAAAATTATCTAAGTGTTTTTTTATACGAAATTATTATAATTCTAAAAATTTTTGAGACTTTTTGCATAAAATCTTTACTCCCATATTCTAACAATGACACCAGGTAAATACGAAGTAGTAAACTAGCGTAATGGATGTTCAAAAATAAGGAGCTAGTGTTTATTTTGTGGGTCAAAAATTTTAAATTAGTTATTTTTTTTATAAAAATATACTCAGATAAAAAAAAATACCTTGAAATGGCTTCGTTATAGCCGTTAGATGATTCCCTGAAAATATTTCGTGTATGAATAGTTAGACCTTATATAAATTAATATATTATATTTATCAATTTAAATTCTTATCAATCAAAAATTCGGCAATTAATTCTTGTTCCTCTTTTTCTCCAGGATCCAATACCTATTCAAACCGAAACCAGGTAGCCAGCATCCGTCCCACTCGTTCTACAGACAGTTGTACCCCAAGATCATCAAAGACATACAGTCGATTGAGGATAACTGGAGAATGGGCAAGCACAACTTACAGGTGAGTTCCGTAACTTGATGGGTGTAACAAGACTCTTAACGAAGCCGAAAGGCACTTGTTCTCCCCGTTATTGGGATCATTATTTTGTTCTAGACAATATTTGGAAATTAGGGATGTCTCGGAGGTAATTATATCGAAACCGATTTTTTAATTTGGTTTTTCGGAATCGGAACCGGAATCTGAACCGGAATCGGATGCAAATGCGTTAGGCAGGTCTAATAAAATAAAATTATACACATTATTCATCAGTTATATTCTTATTACATAACATCACGCCTGTAATCCCCGAAGGGTTAGGCAGAGGCGAACTGATAATAATAAATATAGAGTGTACTATTACACCCATATATTCTTATTATCAGTTCACAAAATAATACAGGTAGGTGTATACCTGAGTGTTGAAAATAAAAACAATCGAATTTAAAATCTTAAACAGTAAAACATCCGATATAATTCCGGTTAAAATTTATCGGAACCGAAATCGGAAGTTCCGAATTTTCGGAATCGGAATCGAACATCCGTAACATCTCTAGTCTGGACCATACCTGGTCTAGGAACCTTCTAGTTATGGAGATATTGTTGGAGGTCAATATTTTAACTTTTTCACACTTATACTGTCACTTACGAGATATCTTCCGTGATTATTCATTATTTTGAGCTCCCGATATTTCGACGCTGTTGCAAGCGCCATGATCGCGGGATGATAATGTCTCGTAAGTGACTATAAGTTTAATTTTCATTATCGTGTGGTTAGTGCCTAACCTGGGGTCAGATTTATATGCCGCCCATGGGCCTCTGACTTGGCTTTACATGCCGTCGAGAAATATCTCTCAGGCATGCTGGTTTCCTCACGATGCTTGCCTTAGTTTAAGAGCGCTTGTACAGAAAGTGGCCAACGACAAATTTTTCGCTGTTTTGATTAATTTAGCAATATTACTGTATGGAAATAAGAAATATGGCTAACTAGTGTACTAAAGTATTGATTATGTAATGCAATAATTAATATCGTAACACCGAATATTTAGTTTTAGATGTAAAAAAAGATAATATTTGGAAACTTTCTAAAACGGTTACAACATCAAATATGTGTTTTCATAGCAATTCATTATTATTATTCTAGTTCACTAGTTAGCCATATTTCTTATTTCCATACAGTAATATTGCTAAATTAATTAAAACAGCTAAATATTTGACAGCTATTTGCGACGTTGCCAACTTTTTGGATGAACACTCTTAATTTTAAACCGTGAAAGCTTAAAACAGTATTTTTCACAATTTTTAATGCTTCGTTTTCTTTCCACAGAGGATAAACTGCAGATCAGAGAACTCTAAAGGCGTATACTGTCTTCAGTACGACGACAACAAGATAGTATCTGGTTTAAGGGATAATACAATTAAGATATGGGACAGAAAAACGTTGCAATGTGTCAGGGTGAGTACTTGTTTATCTACAACATTATTTTTAGTATATGCGAAACCTGAATACAGTTTATTCAGAATAAGTAACTGAATCGATTTCAATAATTTTTAAATCATGTTATATTTTTTCCCTAAAATATTTTAAAAAGTTAAAAGTTGGACACCGAGCGACTTTGAGTATATATCGCAATAATTTAGGTACCTACTGCCAAATTATTATTATCAATGAGCTTAAGATGACGCTGGAGGCGCGCGCTGCGTGGTGATCATTTTTTTGTGCGGTAACAGAACAAACTTATAACTTTGTGATTTTTCATGATACAGTTTCGAAATTTTGTACATAGATTCTTTACATAAAAATACTAGACACGTGTATCAGGTTTCACATATACTGAAACTAATGTTGTATATCGTCGTTAACTGGTCTCGTGGTCGCAACGTTTTCGATTCCCGGGTTATTTTTACGGTTCCGTACCTCGGTCGGCAAAAACGGAACCCTGGATCACTTTGTAGTCTGTCTGTCGGTCTGTCAAAACTGTCGTCTTTTTCTCATTTCATAATTCTAGGTCAACGGCTCCTTATACCAAACAAAACGTCTAGGGTACTCTATAGGTTTTGATTAATAATAAATTTCTTTATTGCCCTAAAAACAGGGTACAGAAAAATGTGAGACCCTGGCTCCAGAGCTAGGTTAGAGTACCTGTATTTCAGGAGCTAGTGACTTCTTCTATTTAGGTAACAATAGGGCAAGTTTTATGCAGAAAAACATAACAAAATTATTTTACTTAAAATTAAGTGTAAGGTAACATTAAAACATTTAATTACGCACTTATATTATAATTAGAAAAAATAAAATAAAAATTGGGGTGGAGGTATGTGAATGTGCATTCGGGCGTTTGAGTGTGTGTGGGGGCGTGGTGATTCCCTTGTGAAATCGCAAAACATGCGACATAAACATCATCTTTCATCGCGTTGACTTACAAGTTTGATTTTTTCACTGCTCCAAGGAAAGACCTGAAATACCTAGGTATTTCAGGTCTACTATATCTATCATTTTGTCGATTCTTCCGTCGACAAAACCCGTTTCTACAGTGGTCATGCCACGCGTGCTCGTGGCAGACTCCCCATATCTGTCCCCCGTAGGGTGCCGGAGATCCATTAATAGTGGATAGCTATAGCCATACTGTTTACATATGCTCTATTGCTTTCGCGCTAATCACCGGCGACGAGACAGATGCTAATGGACCCATTTTTCGGTATGGAATAAAACAAATTATTTTGCCGACTGAGGTTCGAAACTCGAAAAAAATGCGTGATGTTTTGTCGTGGATCCTCGTTTCGGCGGTATAACGGTACTGCGCGGACCCACGTTCCCGGCATACCAAATGTTAAGCTATGTTATTTTTATTATTACAAGCTTTTGTTTAACTTGCCTTTATTCCCAACCGATTGAGTTGTAATTTTGCATACACGTTCATTTTGGACGATAATGCATGGTTACCTAAGTGAAGTCATTCTAAATCCAATATGGCGAACTCCCAAAGATGACGAACTAGTAATTGTTATGCACCCCCATGATATGGGTACCAATTAAAACGTTTTGCACCTTTATTTAAAAATCAACGGGACCCTATTACTAAGCCTCCACTGTCTGTCCATCTGTCTGTCAGCGGGCTGTATCTCATGATCCGTAATAGGCAGTCGAAATTTTCACAGAATATGTATTCTGTTGCCGCTATAAAAACAAATAATAAAGGGGGCTCCCTTTAATTTTTATTATTACACTACTATAATTAATTTACATTACTACGATAATAAACCAAGAAAGAGAACCAAGGTAACCGACGTAGCCCGAAGAATAGCCAAACTTAAGTGGCAGTGGGCAGGGCACATTGCTCGCAGAACGGATGGCCGATGGGGCCGAAAAGTTCTGGAGTGGCGACCGCGAACCGGAAGACGCTGCGTTGGAAGGCCTCCCACTAGGTGGACCGATGACCTGGTGAAAGTTGCAGGGATCCGCTGGATGCGAGTCGCACGGGACCGGTCAATGTGGCGACACTTGGGGGAGGCCTATGTCCAGCAGTGGACGTCTTGCGGCTGAAATGATGACTACGATAATACGGAACACGCGAATCCGACTTGCACTCGACTGGTTTTTTTTTAATGTTTTTTTTTACTATAAACTTTCTCTCGATTATGTAATATTATTATTTATTTGGGAAAAGGCTAGGCAGATGATGATGATGGTGTAATATTATTAATTATTTTTATTTCCTTTATTTATATTTTTACAAATTATTTACATTTTTAAATATTCCTTAAAAAGCAACATAAAAACATTTACAAAATATAAAAAATTGTAGCCCACGGGTATCGGGAACAGGGTCCGAGCTACCGGCGGTCAGGGATCCAGAGAGAAGAACCTCCTAACAATATGAGCCGTGTCTAGGAGTACCGCTTTCTGAATCAAGCCCTTGATCCAGCTGCCTAACGAGAGCCTCCTCCTCCTTATTTATTTATTAAGACAAGGTTTACAGAAATCTTAAGAACTATGCCCCACAAAACCGAAAAACCCTAAAAAAACCTGAATTAACCCTAAAAAAACCTTAATTAACCCTAAAAAAACCCTAATTTACCTTTGCTTCATCCCCAGGAACTACAAGGTCACACGGGCTCGGTGCTATGCCTGCAGTACGACGAGCGCGCCATAATCTCGGGGTCGTCGGATAGCACGGTGCGCGTGTGGGACGTGAGCACGGGCGCCATGCTCAACACGCTCATCCACCACTGCGAGGCTGTGCTGCACTTGCGGTTCTGCAACGGCATGATGGTCACCTGCAGCAAGGTGAGGGGTTAGGAATTTAACTGGAGTCGTTTTTTGAGGGGACTGAAAATGGGTCACTAGGGATCCTTGACCTCGAAAGCATAAACGCACGCGCCTGCCCTCCACGCCAAGCCACAGTTTTTCCTACCATTTTGTCACATATTTGTGTCGTTTGGCGGCAGGGCACGCGCTTGCTTGTCACGTATACACATAGACAAATGTGATCTAAGGGTTAAATTACCATACAGGGTGTAAACAGACCCTTAACAAAGCCGTCAACCAAGCATTCTGTACATCAAACCAAGTAACCCTACGCAAAAAATATTGCTGGGAAACGACTTTTTTGGATGAAAAATCACGTTTTACGCATAAACTTCATGTAACGCACTCTAAACATTGTGCTGATGGATGCATTGAATAGTGAACGGCTCATGGAGATATGAAAAATAAAGTTATAACCTTAAAAACTAGTATTTAAAAAAAAAGTTGTGAAAAAGGTGGAACTTAGACCTCCAATATCTCCGTAACTAGAAGTTTCCCAGCCCCCGTAGCATGACCACCGTAGACAAGGATTTCTTTGACGGAAGAATCGACAAAATGACAGATAGTGCAAAGAAATCTGTCATTGTGTCGACACAATCTGTCATTTTGACGATTCTTCCGTCAAAGAAATACTTGGGTATGCTCCAGATCAAAAAAAATATCGCAATGACGGGGAGAACAAGTGCCTTTCGGCTTCGTTAAGGGTCTTTTTACACCCTTTATACAGGTTGTTAAGACCACTCTCAGACCATAAAACTGAACAACCCTTGTTCGACCCAACGGGGTTTTTTTGCGTTTACTATGTTACACATTATCAAACCGTTTTGGGTCACTTACCCGATAATTGCCTCTTGCAATTTCCCATACAGGGTGGCGCCGACAATACGACAGTAAATGAAAATACTAGTAATACTAGTTCATAGGAATATTTTTAAACTATTAAAAAAATATAAATTCAAACCAACTAAATTTTTTTTTTTTTTTTAAATTCTGTATGGTCTTACTCTTGACCTCAATCTAGTCCTGAGGATAGAGATGAGGTCGACGATGGAACGAGTTAACCCAAAAGAAGCCTATTAACTCGCGATTTAAATAGATTGGGGTCATATGAACTTGGAAACACCGACGCAGGCAGGGAATTCCACTCCTTGGCTGTGCGCATAATAAATGATGTAGCAAAGCGCTTCGTGCGAATGTGTGGAAAATCGACAAGGTATGGGTGATAACCTGCAGTACGTCTGGACTCCCGATGGAAGAAAGGAGATGGTGGAATGAGTTCGTGAAGCTCTTGAGCACACTCACCGAAGTACAATCTGTAAAAGACCGACAAACATGCAACTTTGCGCCGATGGGCCAGGCTATGAAGCCTAAATAGCTTAAAATTGTTATAAAAAAGTAACACCATTTATTATTGTTGGTTTACTAACCTTAGATATAATTTGCATTAATTCGCGCCTGGAAATAAAACTTAAAGAACGAATTTGGCAAAGGATTTTGAATTAGCAAATTGGCAGCATGTGTTTAGTGTTTATAACGATGTGGGAGTCGTTAGTCTGTCGGTGCTAGCCTATTAATCTACATCAAGTAGAAAATGGTGAACATGTAAAATAATGCCCTGTGACTAAACTACTATATAGATATATTTAATTGATTTTTTGTATGCAGACTGGGAACGTCATGAAAGCAAGAATTGCAAAAAAAAACAAAAAAAAAATGAATGAATTGTGTATTATATTTGTATTCCATTTTCACTTCTTCTTTTACACACTATGTCTACATCTCTTTTTTTAGTATCTCCTTTCGCAGGTATGCTGGAAGAGATTTCTTTAGAAATAAGCATCACCTTTGTGCTATTTTCTGTTCCTTTCTTCTTTTCTGTATTTAGTGTGAACATAAACTGTTAAATAAATAAATAAAGAAAGAAAAAAAATATTTGTCGGAGTGACATGACGTGCATACAAACAAAATAACTTTACAATAATCAGCAGAAAAATAAACGCAAAAAAACAATGAAACGATGAACTATACGCAGTTTAATTTATTGTCGTATTGTCGGCGCCACCCTGTATATTTAAACCCATATTTAAAACAACATTCCCATTGTTCCAGGATCGTTCGATAGCAGTATGGGACATGACTTCGACGACAGAGATCATGCTCAGAAGAGTGTTGGTCGGCCATCGTGCCGCCGTCAACGTCGTCGATTTCGACGAGAAATATATTGTCAGTGCGAGTGGAGATCGTACTATAAAGGTAACTATGTTAAAATAGATGGTGGAAGGGGCACCGACGCCCAAACGCATACCACATATTCCAAATGTGTTCCAAATGTGTTTTTGTTATAAAACAAAAAACCCATTTTTTTTTCATTTTTTTGTCTGTCTGTCTGTTTGTTCCGGCTAATCTCCGAAACGGCTGGCCCGATTTTGACGGGACTTTTACTGGCAGATAGCTGATGTTATAAGGAGTAACTAAGGCTACTTTTTTTTTTAATAATAATTAGGGGTCCATGCAAAAAAAACCCTTAAAATTGGTAAGTAACAAAATCCGATTCAAAAAGGAAAGTAATATTTTTTTTAATAATAATTACACGCGAACGAAGGTCGCGGGCAACAGCTAGTAGCCAATAAATTGGGAATAATCCTATATATTTTACGCGTTTTGATTTATTGACGTCTTCGATACTTACGTTTAAAAAAACGATTTAATTTCTATTAATATTTCTCCTCCTCAGGTATGGAACACATCGTCATGCGAGTTCGTCCGCACGCTAAACGGCCACAAACGAGGTATCGCGTGTCTACAATACCGGGACCGACTAGTCGTGTCCGGGTCGTCCGACAACACGATCCGACTGTGGGACATCGAGTGCGGACAGTGTATACGTGTCCTAGAGGGGCATGAGGAGCTCGTCAGGTGTATACGGTGAGTTTTTTGGTTAAAATGTGGGCCACTTTCGGTCACTAGGTAGGCCATCTTCGGTCACGAGGTGGGCCATCTTCGCTCACGAGGTGGGCCATTTTCGGTCACAATGTGGGCCACTCAGTCCCAGCGTGGGCCATTTTGAGTCTTAATTTAGGTCACTTGTGGCCATAATAGAAGTCAGTTTTGGGAAAAACCTGGGTGACATTTTAGGTGTCGTCTTGGTTATGTGATTATACACCGAGACGGACTGGTTGTGTCCAGCTCGT
The DNA here is from genome assembly GCA_905163415.1 of Noctua fimbriata. Classification (NCBI taxonomy): domain Eukaryota; kingdom Metazoa; phylum Arthropoda; class Insecta; order Lepidoptera; family Noctuidae; genus Noctua; species Noctua fimbriata. The sequence goes on along the minus strand of LR990949.1, from coordinate 7,761,647 downwards.
TGGACAACACGATCCGACTGTGGGACATCAAGCGCGGACAGTGTATGTGCCCTAGATGGGCATGAGGAGCTCGTCAGGTGTATAAATTGAGTTTTTGGTTAAAATGTGGGCCACTAGTCACGAGGTATGTCGTTTTCGGGCACGAGGTGGGCAATCTTCGGTCATGAGGTAGGCCACTTACGCTCACGATGTGGGCCAGTTTCGGTCACAGTGCGGGCTATATGGGAAAATCGAAATTGGAGTCACTTGCTAAATAGTGATGATGATGATGCCATCTAGCCGATTTCGGCCACAGCGACTGCATTCGATGGCTTTCTAGGGAGGTTGTCGAAAGCTTTGGTACGCTGCTCTATCATGTGCTCTCAAGTGGCTAGCATACCCAACTTTGGCCGTTAAACTCCGAGCACAAAGCGGACATGTCAGAACACCATTGACGAAATTGTAGGGTATAGCTGCAGGTGGCCTAGTTTTAAGGTTATCACGCTTTAAATCTAGCTGCGACCTTCTTCACTCTTCGAAGGCGTTGACCAAAATAGTATCACAATATTAAAACTTTGAGTGCATGTAGGACCTTGTCACTTCAAAATTTGCTTACGATTTACCTATTTTAATTCCAAACCGACTTTGTCCACAGATTCGACAATAAACGGATAGTAAGCGGCGCGTACGACGGCAAAATCAAAGTGTGGGACCTCCCCGCGGCGCTGGACGTACGCACGCCGCATCAGGAACTATGTCTCAGAACATTGGTGGTGAGTGGTGTTCCTTAATTGCATTACATTAAGAGGAAAGGCGGTCGGAGAAACTTTAGAAAATTAGATATTTGAAGATAGTGAGCGCGATTTCGACATTGGTGCGATAAGGACAACTGCAGATCCGACTGAATAACCTAAGTAAAAAGTCATAATTCGAGGTTTGGCTCTCGACTGTTTCCTCCTCCAATATTCGACCAATTTAAAAGATATTTCATAAACTGAATAAAAAGGGTATATCCTGTGTCCCTGTGTTTTTCATTTTTCATTAATAGTTGTCAAATTTGAACACTAGGCCTCTTTTGACAGTGATCTAAATAGGCAATTTTGAGGATTTTGTAAAGGTTCTAGTGCTTATAAAGATTATGTATCATCAAAAAGGAAAACATAGGGACATAGAAGAAGTTGATATTTATTTTACTGTAAAAAATCATTGCTTTAAAGTCATAAACCAGAAAGAAAACAGACGAGAGCGTTTGTATGGAGAAAAGACCACCCGCATTTCCTCTTAAGGGAGTAATCACGAGGGTCGACGATAGCGTCAAAGTCGTGGGAAACACCTGGATGAGGGAGATGCAGGACCGAGAAGTGTGGCAGAAAAAAAGAGGAGCGGATGATTCCGGGCTGATATGATGATGTTGAACGGAGTAATCATAATTATCGAAAGGAGACGAATAACGTCCTGTTCGCTTTTATTGCATGGGCTTAAATCTCTTTTTGTGTCAAGCCAATGGAGAAGATGCCATATAAAAAGCAAAATTTTAAAATTTTAAAAACCCCCATCGCTACAAAGCAAAGCGAACAAACATTTGAAAGTCAATAAAATGGTTGAGCCGGTTTTGATAAAACATGTCTAATTGTAATATACACATCATGCCCTTTCATTTGATACCCCACTTGGGTATATTTGAAAATATTCGATTATTCATCACCACTTTCATCCCCCATATCGAGTAAATGGCTGCACCGATTTTGATAAAAACGTATCTAAGAACCACCGCTAAGAAACTAGCTTTGAAATAAAAAAATGCTTCCAAATCGGTTCACTCGTTTAAGAGCTACGGTGCCAGAGACAGACACACACACACATTGCGGTCAAACTTATAACACCCCTCTTTTTGCGTCAGGGGTTAACAAATAATTAAGAGCGTTTACGACTTACGGCATTTCATGCAAACTTTCAAGTCTTTTTTTTTCGAAGTGATTGAACCGATTTTTACTGACACTATACGCATAAGCAGGATACATAGGTCTAAAAGTTTTTAGAGAACATTTTCGAAATGTCTTTTAAAAAAAAAGATAATTGGAAATATCTGTTTCTATGGAAATATTAAAATCGGTCTAGCTGTAACATTATTTTTCGAAAATGAATGAATGGCACCAATGCTCTCGACACATAGTATCCTAGATAATAAGCAAATACCAATCTTCCCCAATGTGACCACGCCCATTGCCACAGGAGCATACGGGCCGCGTATTCCGGCTGCAGTTCGACGAGTTCCAAATCGTGTCGTCCTCACATGACGACACCATCCTCGTGTGGGACTTCCTCAACTACGGTGGCGCGTCGCCTGCGCCCGCGCCGCAGCCGCGCCCGCGCACGCCCGACCACGACCGGGACAGAGAACATGACCTGTATGACTAGGTGAGATTATTTATTTCTTTATAAACATACTAGCTGTTGCCCGCGAAATTCGTCTGCGTGATATTAATATAAAATAATAATCTATTATCTAATAATATTCTATTTGAAGAAGGTTTTGTTAACAATTTCAATTTTGTTCTGTATGGTGTCCGGACGTAAAGAATAGCACCATCCCATATCTTCCCGTGGGTGTCGTAAGAGGCGACTAAGGGACTTACCAGTGAATGGGCAGCAGCGTTCTCTGTGATTTTTTTTTATAACAAACATACTGCGATCGCCAACCCGCCTGCCAAGCGTGGCGATTATGGCAAAACCCCCCTTGGGGAGGCCTGTGTCCAGCAGTGGACGTCTTTCGGCTGAAATGATGAATGATGAACAATTTCAAGAGTTTTAATTTTTCTACGTCGTTTTATAAGAGCTGAAACTTTTTCTGTGGTTTAAAGGTATCTGGCAGGGGTTTTCCACTACACAAAGTGTCTGGCAGTGGAGGAGGTACATCATCATGCTAACCCTTATGTAATACTAGCTTTTGCCCTCGACTTCGCTTCGCTTTCTGATTCGAAAGACATGTGGTACCATCTATTATCATTTGTTTTCCTCGGGAACAGTACTTTTTTTTGGTATGAAAGGTACCCTATGTCCGTTTCTGTACACCTGACAACGTATATGCAAAATTTCAGAATGATCTGTTCAGTGGTTTAGGCGTGAAAAGGTAACAAACAAACAAACTTACTTTCGCATTTATAAAATTAGTAAGGATAAAAAATCACATATTAATGTATAACGTGACTTAGCAGTTTTTTAGTACAACTTTGATACCTGATATCTGCCAAAGCTACCAAGACCGACTTTTCTTAAAATCCAATTGTTCTTACCTATAGTAAGGTCCATAGAAAAAGTTTTAGCTTTTGTTAAATAACGTAGGCCTGGCGTCGCATGGGATCTTGATCCATATAATTGTGTGTAGTGTAAATTCTAATGCTTGTTTTATTTTTTCTGTTCCAGTAATTTATAAAAATAAGGACAAATATAAGACTTCTTTTACCAAGAGGCAGCCCCGCGCCGCCTTGTGACTGGTGTCACAGCAAGGACTAAACGCGTTCACGACGAAAAGTTAAGGAAACACAACACTTGGTCGGCAACATTCGGACTTATCATATGCAACGATTATGGGCGAAAGGCATTTGTACCACCATCGACGAGAAGAGGACTTGAAAAAACGTTGTTTGTTTGATTTTTCTCGCTCGCCGTGTGAGCAGTCAGCGATCTGACTCACGGAACGGCGTGTGCCGCATGTTCGATTCCCGCACGGAACAAATATTCGTATGCCATACAGCACCGTAGAAACGGATTTTGTCGGCGAAAGAATCGACAAAATGACAGATTTATTTTGCTGATCTGCCATTTTTTCGTTTCTCATGTGGTTTTGACGACGGAAGAATCGACAAATAGACAGGATACTTCTGTTGATCTGTCATTTTGTCGATTCTGGACGGATTTCCTCGACCGAAGAATAGACAAAATCACAGGTTGCTTTTGTTGATCTGTCATTCTGTCGATTCTTCCGTCGACAAAATCCGTTTCTGTGGTGGTCATGCTACGCGTGCTGGTAGTTGTTCCGGGTCTGGCTGGTTGTGTATGTGATGTTAAACACACCATACAGGAGAAATCTTTAGAGTGGGCAACGTATAAAAATAACACAGCTTGTCGTTCCCGAAGGATTTTGCAAAGTGTAACTATTAGTACACCCACGTTCTGCCAGTAATGTTTAAGCCCCATGTAATAGGGGGCGAGCCTATTAATTCTGGGTGTAAAGGGACCCTTCACGAAACCGTCAACCAAGCATTATGTACATCAAACTAAGTCACAGTTCGCATTTTTTGTGTGAAAAATCACGTTTAAGGGACTAACCACACTTATACAGTTCTTTTCAGCTTTTGTCCATAGAAGACAACGGTTTCGTATGGAGATGCGTACGCATCTGAAGAGACGCGAAAAGCTGAAAGGATGCGTACGAATCTCCATACAAAATCGTTGTTTTCTATGGACATAAGCTGAACAGAGCTGAATAAGTGTGGTTAGTTCCTTAAGGAAGGACTCTTAATGTTACCACACATGGGTCATGAAAGTATTTAAAGTAAAGTTATAACATTCAAAACTTTTGACCTTCAATATCTCCGTAACTAGAAGGTTCCCAGGTATGGTCTAGAACAAAAAAATGATTGCAATGACGGGGAGAACACGTACGTCGTTTCGTTTAGGGTATTTTTACACCCTTCATATAGGGTGACTGGTAATTAGTGACCGATACTTAAACACTTGATTGTACTCATGATAACAAACAACTTTCCCAAAGAAACATTTTTTTTTTAGTCATTCACTCTTATCACATTAACACAACAACCGTATAAAATTCGCGCACGCTCGCCTATGACCTATCAGCTGTCAGCTGCGTGACGCCGTTAAAAAAAAATGTTTCTTTGGGAAAGTTGTTTGTTATTATGAGTACAATCACGTGTTTAAGTATCGGTCACTAATTACCAGTCACCCTATATATCTGTGATACGGGACTTATAATCTTTTGCACGTTCCTTGCGGTATTCGCAATTTAATCGCTTCCTCGTCGATGGTGGGGTATATGCCGAACATATAAAGGTTTTCTAAAGATTATTTATAATGAAGCGAGGTTGTGCGTAGTTATTGAAATAAATATAAAGCTAAGTTTCGTGATTCTGTATCATAAAATCATCATCTACCGAGCCATCTCCCGACTATGTTGGGGTCGGCTTCCAGTCTAACCGTATGCAGCTGAATACCAGTATTTTACATGGAGCGACTGCCTATCTGATCTCCACAACCCAGTTAGCGAGTACACACGACGACCAATCAAGATATACAAAACCAGTATAAGCGGATCTCTCATTGTATGGGAAATCTATACAAAGCAAGGCCATTTTATGCTGGAAATGTATGGCGTGTTTACCACTTTCATGATTCTGTATTACTTATAACAAATTCAAAGTCAGTCCACGCTCTCTTGACGTTGATTTCCACCAAACAGTTCGGATCGGAACGGATTTTAAATCTTTAAACGATATTAAATCGTGTACACAGTATTTAAAGTCTATATTACATCCGTTCGCTTGACGTCGTATCCTACACGATAGGAATGAAACTATTTAACTAGGCGCAGAAACGAATACGTTCGCAAGCGTCGGTACGGAGCCGATCGTATGCATCGACATCATGCCGGATGCAAACGGCTGTCACCGCATCCGTTCGTATCCTTTCCGATGCGATGGAATGGATGCGATTCCGTTTGGTTTAAATCATCCTTTAGAGAGAGAAGGCCTGAATCCCAACAGTGGGGACGTTGTAGTCCAAACAAGATCTAATGTCTTTGTATAATTTGAGAGTAAAAATCGATTATTATTTCCTGTAATTATAAAAACACTTTGAAAACATCGCCGCGATTTTGTTCAACATACAACCTGACACTGACCGGCAAATTGAAAAAAAAAAACAAAAAAAAAAGATTTTTATTGGCGCTTTTACCTTTAGCTTTATAAGTACTGTTCAAATGATTTAAGAAGAGCTAAGTGAGCATCAAATTGTGATCTGTATTGACTAAATTGGGTTGAGGAGATTATTTTGGATCTGGGGGCCTACCATAACGTCTTAAAGCAGGAGTAATTCCAGTGTGGGAAAGAGATGGCGCTAGACGACCTGTATAGCTCTGTCTCTTTCCCACACGTGAGTTACTCCTACTTTATGACGTCATGGTAACCCCCCTGTTCTACTCAAAAATGTTCTAATACTCGGAATTCAGTAACATTAGGTGAGGTAACACGTTAATTGTCACAACAGGCGACGTCGGATGAAGCGGCCATTTATGCCGTGGCCGTTCACGCGACGTCGCGTGATGGTGCTTTACAATAGGGTAGTTGACTAACCAATCAATTGTCATACTTTTTAAGAGCTGTCAAAACGTGATTCCCCCTTATATTTTGAATGGCAATAGCACGCTATGACGTCACTATTTAATCAACTCAAAGACTCAACTATTTATTAATTTCAAAGCAACTAAAAATCCAATTTTGCAATTAATTGAAAATTAATCGGGTTTTCAGGTCTAAAATGAGGTATGTTTTAGAGAAGTTGTGTCTTGGAATTATTGTTTAATGGTGTCAACTACCCTATTATGTACAGTCACGAGCACCAATATGTATACCCATTCCTAAATTTAAAAGCAATTTTCGCGAGAAATAACAATTGTAACTTGTAGAAAAGATCTTTTTCATAAAAATATGAGTTCCAAAATACTATGCTAGTAACAATATGCTATTTTAATCAGAACAGTAGGAGAAAATCACTTTTAAAAGTTGTTAAGTGTTTACATATGGTGCTCGTGACTATACAAGCCATAAAATAGCGGCCGCGTATTGGATTCTGGTATTCGTTTAAGCCGCTAGGGAAGGGAATTACCTATTTATTAGTGGCCGTGGCCTGCGGGTAGCCATCTTGCATTTGTCTCGAGCGCGGCTGTTTTTTATTTTGACTATCTATGTAAGTTGGCAACGAACGTGTTAAATGAATGCGCAAGAGTTTCTGGGCGTATCATACGCCCAAAAATTCTTTGAGTAAGCAAAAGTATTGTTTCATTTTTTAACCTGGCCCATCTCTTTTGTTATTTATCACCTTATTCTGGCATTATTTCGCTATGACAAAATGAACTTAATGCTTAGAAATTTAGAATGTATTTTGTAGTGCCCAAATAACGCGGATATTTTAACAATATGCTAGCTTACAACTAGAATTACGTTGCAACGTTTTCGTTTTTTTATCAAACAGTCCGATTCTTTACCATTTGTTTTGTATTTTCTATACAATAAGATCTAATATCGCTCGACAAACTAGTCAATAGACGCGGTCGTAAGACAGTACTATCAAAAATATCAATCGTGTATTGTTACAAGTACCCGAGCGTAAATGTGCCACATCGGGCTTTAGAAAGAGACGGCACACAGGTATGAGTGACAGAGACGGCGCTCTACAAATCTGGAGATTGTTCTAAAAGTCGAAGTTTCATATTTACAGCCAGGTACTATGTATCAGTTTCTAAAAACCAAACCAATTAAAACAAAACAGTCAAAATGTTGGGAACAGCTGATATTTTTAAAACTACCGATGAATAATTTCTTTGTTTGCGGGGGGGAGGGGGGGTGATGTACTGAATACGTGGTAACCGTATCGGTGTCCCTTCCACCCCGTATATCTGAATAAGTAAGTCTATTAACCTGCTGTCAAATATTATGTTAAATGTACTGATTGACTGCAAAAGCATAATCGCAAGATCAGTCTGTATTGTTCCCTCTGGTGGGACACAGGCCTCCTCTCTGTAAGTGGGACTCTGTGATTAGTTGACCTTGGGTTAATTATTACGGCAAGTAGAATGCCCTAAAACCTTTTGAACACCAGAGCGGAAAGGCATCGGCGTCCCCTCCCACACGAAGCCACAAATTATTAAAAAAAAAATAGGGATTCCAACATCTTGTCGATAAACAATTAATCATTCCTTTATTTTTTTAAATAAAATATCACTGGTAACATCATTTTTTTATTTGACACTATTTCGTATTATACTATCAAAAACAGCAGTTACAAAGTTTTAAAAAATTACGTTCTATTGTCGGCTATATCCAACCGTGTGTGGTAATCGGTTGTCGTGGTATGGGCATGTGATGCGGAGGAATGAGGAAAATGTCGTGAGGAAAGTTTTGAGTATGAATGTGGATGGGTATATGAGTAGAGGAAGACTAAAGAAACGATGGATGGACTATGTAAAGAATGATATGGCAACAAAGCAGGTGACTGATGAGATGACGAGTAATAGAGAAGTATGGAAGAAGAAGACATGCTGCGCCGACCCCCAAATGAATTGGGATAAGGGCAAGAGAATGATGATGGCTATATCCAACCGTGGAAATCAAAAGATTAAGCAGTGCAAGCCAAGCTTTTGAGGGTGTACGGAGTACCACCACTGACTCTATTCAAAACCATTTCGATGGTGGAAATTTATTGCTATTGAATTCTGAAGTTTCGATGCTAAGCCGAAAAACAATCACGATCTTTAACATTTTTGATTTGACAACAGATTAAATTGAAATGGTTCTTAGAAACTGACTACTAAAACACATATTGAAGTACATACGATGACTTATCAACCTGTATATTACCAGCATAAGCTGAGCTTGTATTTTATAAGCTTACCATACAATGCAACCTCAGTTTATCCTGAAAAATTATAAGTTGATAAGTCATGATGCTTGTACTGACGTACTTTAAACAGGGCTGCTTTTAGTGCTTTAAAAAACTTTGTAGCATGACAATATAAGTAACTAAATACTTTTTGGTTTACAGTTTTTTTTATACAATATTAGCGACCCGCCCTGGCTTCGCACGGGTGCAATATATATAAACCTTCCTTTTGAATCATTCTGTCTATTACTGAAAACCGCATCAAAATCCGTTGCGTAGTTTTAAAGATGTAAGCATACATAGGGACAGACAGCGGGAAGCGACTTTGTTTTATATTTTGTAGTGAAGTGTGAATAAGCCTCCTACTCTGTATATTCAACATAAACATATAAAAACGTAATGTCACACGAAAACAAATATTAACATTTTGAACGCATGCGCAGGCCAAGCCACAATTTCACCGCAAATACCCACACAAAGAATAGGAATTCCAAAACTTGATATATCATTGTTTATTTCGTGTTATAGTGCAACCGCATTTTTGTCACATATTTGTGTCGCGGCACGGGGACGCGCTTGCTTGTCACGTATATGTGACAATGTCGTTTAAAAGGTTAATGTGAATAACCTTTATTTGAAGTCAGTTAAAACAATAAGATTGAACTGAACTGCTTCACAGTCTTCGATTTTCAAAAGATAAATTCTCAAACTATCTGTAAAATAAGCTAACCAGAGGTAGTGAAGCAAGGGTTAAAAGTTGTAGAGCTAAAGTTTTTCAAAGGTCAAATTAAGTTAGCTAGCGAGACAGCAGCCGTGATTGGGTCGATATCGATTTTAATTTTACATTTTAAAATAATTGTTTCTGCTTGAAAGTTTTTTAAGCTTACTAAAAAGGCTCTGTGTTATCAAGGACTATGACAAAAATAATGTAAATATTAATTTGTACTGATGAGTAATGTCTGAATATAAGTATGGTCGGGGGAAAATACGAATTTCTTTAAAAAAAAAAATAGTCTATCCGTGATAAAATGTGCGCGCGACTGAATTATGTCGTCACATTATCTCGTGAGCTGGTATACATTCTCAGTGTTATCGACGCGAGAAAATGGGACGGTAAAATTTTGTCGCGATACGCAGTTTTAGTTAAAACTACCATTTCTGAAGTATTATTTCATTGTAAACTTATTCTAATATCTGACTACCCGTAACGACTGTCAATGATCTACGAATGACAGCCGGGACCAACTGCTTAACGTGCTTTCCGAAGCACGGAGGGGTCTCTGTATGTAATGGATGTTCATTGGTCACCCATCTACAAACTGATCTCTGCAAGTTTAGATTAACCTTGAAGATTTACCCCTGGGGATGTTTTTGTTTAGGTATGAGCCATTCAACATGTTCTGCTAAAATAGCATGCAAGCTACTTGTATGCGAGTTTGTAATCATAATTTTATATTTATTCAATGGGTTTTCCACGACCATACTGACTATAATGTAATTACTAGATTAGATGAAAAAAAAACTAGTTTTTTTTCTGTTCATATTTTTTTTTTGTTCTATAAAGTAATTGCTAGATTATATTATTATTGTTTTAATTAAAAGTGTTACGTGTGCGATATTCAGTGGATTTTTTTTAAAATAATTATTTTGTAAAAAATAAAAGTGAACTAGCTTAGGTGTAATGTTAATAATAATAAATGTAAATTTAATAAAAATGGGTAGAGCGTTTTTAGCTCTTTTTTAACTTAATGATAAAAATGCTGTTTTTGCTATTCACTGTGTTTTTATTTTATTTTAGTTCTATTTGAGAGCCTATCGTTTTAGTTTAGTTCCTCTTAGTTTAAAAAAAAATGCTAAAATAAAATATTATGCAGAAAATCGAATTTTGCTTACAAGTCGATGATATCAATTTACATTATAATTTAGTTTACGAAGTTGGTCCCTTGAAGAAAGTTGATCAATTTGATGGTGTACCACATCCTTAAATATGAACACACCTAATACATGGTGTAGATAACTTTCGGCTGCTTTAAAGTACTTATCTTTACGTGGATAGCCTTCGTCCAGTGTACAGTAACTGCCATTAAAAGGAACAAAAAACGCATCTACCCGCAACTTATAAAAATGCCTTGCCCGAAAGTATTTAGTGACACAATCGTAAGTCGTAACTAATAGTAGTCTAAATAAATATATGGATGATATTTCTGTAACCGGATGTCTTTTGAACGCCACGCATTTTAATTTATATATTTTTTTGAATAGATTTTGTGCTAAATGGACCGTTTTTACCAAAAATATAACCATTTTAGAATAAATTGATTGTTATGTAAGTTTTTAAAACCTATTTCATGATAATTTTATCGTTTCATTCTGAAGAAAAAATATTATCCAATCTGAGTAAAATAATTTAATTTCTTTATTTAATGTTTTATTAAAATCTGCTTAAACATGGTCCATTTTGTACTCAAATATATAAAGTAATAAATAAATGCAGGCCTTACAACTTAGAGCATTTGAAAGAGTGAAGAAAAAACTGATTTATTTGCCAAGAATCTTGGTAATAACAGCCATAAGGCATAATCTACCTACAACATTCCCACTGCTGGGACAAGGTCGCTTCTCTGTGCGAAGGCCACCACACGGGACAAATGCGGGTTGGACATAAGAAAGCCATCACCATTTTAAATACTCTAAGTTGTTAATATAATCAAGGCTTGGCGTTAAAGCAATAAAACTGTGCCTAAATCTCTTGTGTTAAGAAATAATAACACTTGTCACAGAAAAGTAGAAAACTGACAGTTGTCATTTTGACATTAGACGTCAGATGAAAATGAGACAGATGTGATTAGTTCTTAATTTAATGTCTGCATAATCAGGCTATTGAGTTTAATCGTGAAATAATGGAATGAGGTGATTCTTTGTAATTGATTCTGGAAACTGATGTAATTTGAGTTGTGCTGTAGGCACAATTAATGTTAAGAACTGCATGTCTACGCTGAATCTACTAGCAAGCTCACTAGGAATGTCAAAAAAAATTGCAAATAAATCTTGCTAGTAGATTTTGCACTGATATTCGCAAAACTAAACTACCTGTTAATAAAAAGTGCTTTATACCATCCTGTGAAACTTGAGCTAAAATCTGGGTGGCAAAAGGTTTTGAATCGGTTACACTTGCGAATGCTTTTTTCAATAAAACGTAGCCAAAACATGATATCACTTAAAAAATAAAAAAACTATGTACCAACCAGCACTGGGCCCGCGTTGTGGATTATAGCCCATTCCCTCTCATAGAGAGGAGGCCGTGTGTCCCAGAAGTGGGAACATTATAGGCTGCTATGCTTATGTATTATTTTAAGTGAAATCAACAATTGGCAACTTACGTGTGACGATTTAGGCCCATTTTCCGCTCGGATTTTTTCTCATCCAAAACTCGCCACGATTGAATTTAGTGTTAAAATCCAAACATATACGCTTTAGAATTATAATAAATAAACAGATTGTATAATTTTGGCGCTAGATAGCTAATTTAGAGTAAGTAAAATACAGATTATATTTGAAACTGTCAGAGCAAAAATGCCTTTTTATTTATTAATAAATTAATGCGAGCTTGTTCGTGTCGAAAAAACATAACAACATCCATATTTCACTTGTTAATAGTGTAGCATTCCATCAGTGAATTTTTTAAATTAGTTCAGCAGTTTTGGAGATTACTTCCAACATCCAAAGTTATAAACTTCCTCTTTATATTATTAGTACTATCTTAGTACCAGAACTTCCAAATACACATTTTTGGGATAGTACGCACCTCGGTCAATCAAGCTATACAAAACCAGTTTATGCGGATCTCTCATTGTATAGAAAATCTTTACAAAGCGAGGCCAAGTTATACTGGAAATGTACAGCTTCATGTGCCGCCGAGTGTACACATACTAGAAATTGTGTATACATTGAGGCAGCGATGACCTCTTTCCATCACAAGTCCCCAGTGTTCTGTCCTGACCTCGTGATTTGTAATTTTGACATTTATCATAGCTGGCTTAATTCTTTTTTTGACATACGGACAAGTAATAGAATGACAGATGACATTTTTCCTTTCAAGCTACCCTAAAAATTGGTCAAAAGTTACAAAAAAAAAAGCAGTTTTGCTCTAATAGCTTCGCAAATCAAAACACGTACCAGTTATCGTAACTATGTGATGATAAAAACACCAATACGGCGTTCAAAAGATTTATAAAAAAATATATTAGTATTACAGTTAGAAAAATTACCATTAATGTAAAAATAAATGGGATGTTTAAAATGCAGTTTGATAAGCTCTATAGTTACATCGAGGCGGTCTTGTTTGATGATTAGGCACCCGTCAACCTTCACTATCTTTTTCTATCAGTGTGTGCTAGAAAGAGACAACTTAGGTTTACAGTTGTCAAACTTTCTGACATATAAAACAAATGTTTTAAGGTGGACGTATGTAAGAAATATTAGAATTTCGCGGGCTACCCTGGCGCTTTCACCTTAAGGCGTCATTTGCAAGTTTTAGAAGCAATTATTTTATTTTGTCTCTTTCTAGTTTTAGTCTGTACTTACAGATTCATAGGATGGCCATATTTGTTTTTTTTTATGATTGAGACAAAGTACTATCTATGAAACTCAAAAATAGTCTCCGCGACTGCGGCAAGGCAAGACCAAAATGACTTAACCTTTTGATCGCTATTGACATATATACGTGACAAGCAAGCGCGTGCCCTGTACGCCAAACAGTGCCCTGTACGACACATGTCACAAAATGGTAGGTGAAATTGTGGCTTGGTGTGGAGGGCACGCGCGTGCATTTTATGCTCTGGCATTCAAAAGGTTAATAATTATCGTAAACCCAATTGAGACTTGGTCTTTTCTTTCACTAATCTATAAAACCTGGATAAGAGGGACCCCCATTTTTCTAGCACAAAATGTGACAAGATCAGACATTTGTCACAAAGTTTCACGAATCTCTAGTAAAACGTTCAAAATTAGGCATGGATCTCTTATGACTGAACTTGTACACGATGTAAACATGCCTTTCGAAATGTTTGCGGTTTTAGAGGTCTTTTAACTTAGCTAACGCTGGGGACGTAGTCATCATAATTATATTTTTGTTATGACTCAGTTTCGTATTTATGTATGGTTGCCCTCGTAATTGCTTAGTTGACCGTCACTTGCACGTTTTTAATACTTTCAGAATTTTACTATTGAACCTAAACGCACAACCAAACCGGATTCATGAGGTGCCATTGACAACATTGCCTACAACTCTTGATCGTGGTTTAGAGGTGCTAATCTCGTTTAAAACATTGGTCAAAATCTGCCTTAGTTAAGTTTCAATTTACTCTGATGTTAAAAGTGTCAATGCACTTACGAGGTCGATTATACTTGTGCGTAGTTCTAACAAAGGCGACAACGCGAGTCTTCCATTCGTTCTATGGTTTGTTAAGATGTTATGCAAGATTTTTTAAGTCCAATGATCCATTTTGTACAAAGACTATAAACATTGGCATTGTGTAAAAATATTAGTTTTGTATGTATTTAAAAAATAATTGCAGCGATACTTATTTAATTTTAAGATTATCGTTTTATAGAAGGCCTGTTTGAGTGGCCCAGTATCAGTTGTGATTTCGAACCCAAGTAAGCACCTGTAAATTATTTCATCGTTAATGCTCTCAAAAGGTGAAGGAAAACATCGTGAGGAAACCGGCATGTCCTAGAACTTTAAAACCTAAAATTCGAAGACATGTGACATCTACCAACCCGCACTGGGCCCATGTAGTGGATAATGGATACTGTCTCTCCTTAGAGAAGCCCAGCTGTGGGAACAATAAAGGCTGATTATTCTAGAAGGCCTTCCACGGTTGGTAGATAAGTGACCGATGTGAGAAGTTCTCATTTTGAAAATAATAAACAATATCCAAATGCAAAAATAATTTGATGCAAAAGATTTGGTAAAAAGCAAAAATCCGGTTGTTTTAAGTATATTCGATGTTATAATAGTTCCTTGGTTTTTTTATATAATTTTTTGTAAACCCAGCTTTTATGTTAATTTAATTTAAATTGTATGTAATTAGGTTTATTCAGTTCTTTTGTTTACCGTTAAAATAGTAATTGTGGTGTATTATAATCCATATGAAAGTTATATACAGTTTTTTCGTAAAAATGTGAATTCAATCATTGGTGGTTAAAAAAAACACCCTGTATAGAAAATTCTACATTTACTTTTTATTCAATCTCGAAAACATGCTACAAGAGTCATGATAACTATGGAACCACACTTATTGAAACAGAATCGGCTTGAGCCGGGAGCAGATCTTTATATACGTGCAATAAAAGTGAAAAGATCGACGCGGTGTCCAGTCACATCATCCGAACCGCAACGTGGCTAATGTCGATTTTTTTTGTTTATATTGTATGGAGATAACACTCATTCCGATCGGTTCAACCCGATTCCGCGTCGTCAAGTCTGGTCACTTCCTTTTGTGATGGAATCTAGTAGATCATCATCTGCCTAGCCTTTTCCCAACTATGTTGGGATGGCTTATATGGAGCTACTACATATGTATGGATTATAATATTCCTTCTCAAACATAATTACACACATCATGTATATTGTTTATTCCGAATTAGCGCAATCTTTGTATATATTGCTTGTTTACAATTAAATTAATTTAATTTATTCATTGGTTTTATGTTTTTTTTTTACCTTTTAATTTCAGTTCTTATGAAGCCGTTTTCTGGCCTTCTTGAATGAGAAGAGAGAGTATCCTCATGCTTTAGTTATTTTACCTCTTCTTCATTACGTGTCAATGGAAATCAAATTTTGTCAGACCAGTTCTTCTTTCGTGTTGATGGTACTTGTTTAGATTTCTTGGGCCCAGTATGAGGCCACGGTAATCGCGGCGTCTGTATGTACTCTAGGCCCGGTTAAGCAGGAACAGCCTTCTAAAGTCGTACTGCGAGGGGTCAGATAAAAAAAAAAAGGATGTAGCTGTCTTTTACAGCAACCATAAAACAACGACACAATAAAGACCATCTGTCAGTGGAGGTAAATGATATATAAAAGAACTACGTAAGCGTTCATTTAGAAAAACCTTGTTCATAAATACTGGGTAAGATTTATATTTATTATATTGTTAAAAAAAGTGGAAGAAAAGGCCAGACGAGATATAAGAAACTTGCAAGCAGCTAATCGCGTCAATACCAATGAAAAGTCACTCTTTTTTGCGAAATTCATGACCTCGTAGAATAAAAGTTGTTCAGTTTCATGGTCCGAGACAGCACACGATAGATCTTGCGTTTATTATGTTACATCTAATATAAAAATTGAATATTTAAAAGCATTACGTAGACTCCTTACCTTTGTAATAGCTTTGCAGGCTATTAATCAATGTAGATAGAATTCAGAAACTGCTCATTAAAAGAGACTGCTTCGATGTGGCAGGAGGTACAGTCCAGACAAAAAGAATAGTACAGAGATATTTCTCAGGCAAAAATGTAGGTTTAGTGCAAAAATGGCGGGAAATGTATAAATTGTGGATGTATATATTTATTTTTTAAATTTTTTTACTGGTCGTTTGTAAAGGCAGTGCCGTTTGATGCTATAGATAATTTATATCGATTAAGATAGATAGCTAGTTGAGTCGGGAAGGCGAAAATATATTTAGAATAATGATTATTAATTTAATATTGTATTTGTATGCTGCTTAATTTCAGTCGCAAGCTAAGTTATGATTATTTTAGTAATTAAGCCTTCTGCTTTATAGCAATGAGAGAAATGATTATTTTAGTAATATTTTAGATATTGTATCATATAATTTTATCGCTTATTGTAGTTCACCGCTGAATAACGCAAAAGCATTCAGCAACAACAATTTAACACAAAGAGCTTCCAATCCACCACTGTAGTTACTAGAATGGAGCATAGATGGTAAAAACATATTCCATCACAATATTCTTCCATTTCTCAACATCACAACACTATTTATTTAATTCTTGCTTGATCGAAGTTTAGGTAGATCATAAAATCATATAGGTAACTACACAATAGTGGACCAGCCCACATGTAGATTCGTTCGTTTAACGCCTTTAGGTACACAGTCGTCTTAGCAATGATTGCATAAGTATGTAATATCAACTAACGGTTGTGTTATTTTAACTAATGTTCTAGTAGTACTTAAACTGACATGAAATTCACACTATGTCAAAGAACGATACAAGTTTGATTAGGGGGGCACGAAATACTATAATTTATAATTTTGTAAAAAACGGCACTGATTTGTCACTAGAATAAAAAAATGTCTTAATATGTTTTTGCCTTCCGATTTTCATGGTACCATATCACCATGACGCTGTTTTGTCGCGTAAGATCAGTATAAAATCATAATAGACTGCTTTATCGGTTTGTAATATTGTACCTACTTTATAAATAAATAAATATTGTGAATTGTAAATAATGAAAATTTCTTTATTGATAAATAAATAAATGTCTATTGTAAGCTGCAGTTTTATTTGTGATTTGTGGTTAAAAAAGAAACGCTTATTTACGAACAGCTATTTGGAAGTTCAATCACTATCCACCGATTATAAATTATAGGTATTGTATAAACATTGGCAGATATAAGCTGAACTGCCGGAAGCTACCGCACTTGCAAACCACAATAGTAAAGCCGCCCTAATCACTATGAAGGACCGCAGGGACATAACTGGTTTCTATGAAACTACTAGCTGACCCGATAGACGTTGTTCTGTCCCGATCGAGGATGACGACAACAGCATCACTTACCGGGTTCAGATGTAGTTAAGAACAATTCAGGTAACACAAAACGTGTCAACAAGAAAAGTCATCATAATCGATCAAGTCGTTTACCTCTCGTCTCGAAGAGAAGAATTGCGGACACACCAGAATTGTATAAATAGAGAAGATTTATCATAAAAATAATAATTGATTTAAATATTGCACGTTGGACATCCCTACAACTGTCAAAATACTGCTGGCGTCGCGTTGCGTTCCATTAAAGAACTATTGATATTAATAGCTTTTTTGTCGCCTATCGCCGTCATTCTACATAACTAAATGTGTGACAAAAAAAACGCTACAACCAAGAAAGACATGGAACGC
The DNA here is from genome assembly GCA_905163415.1 of Noctua fimbriata. NCBI lineage: Eukaryota > Metazoa > Arthropoda > Insecta > Lepidoptera > Noctuidae > Noctua > Noctua fimbriata. Next base: position 7,743,850 of record LR990949.1, on the reverse strand, counting down.
GCTGTATTGATTGAGGTTATTACAGAACTGAAAAGCTCGACTGTTTTTTTCGTAAAACTATGTTATTTACGTGCTTTAAGTTTCAAAACTAGTTAAAAGCACTTTTATTTTAAAATTTATGTTATATAATGTCTGACGTTGAAGAACCGCCGACGAAGATGTCGAAGTATGAAGAGGTATGTGTAATAACATTATTTTTTTGCATTACTTTTGTTATTAAAAGCCGCTTAGAGGCGTAGTCGGACAGTTTCTGCATTAAACATATTCTTCTATATGATTTCTTTCTGAGTTTAAACTAGCTTGTAAAAACAACTTGTTATTTTTCTTGAGGTAGAAAACATAGAATATGGTAAAAATGCATCTGCCTAGCCTCGTCGGGGAACAGATGTAAGAGACACATATATACAAAACTGTTACTATGAATTCAGTACATGATTCTTGACTCACAAGCATTAAAATACAGTGTGCTGTTCCATATATCTTTGGCCTGCATCAGTGTGTATTGTAAATAATGTTATTGTTGCAGTATTTAGACCCAGAGGAAGGCGAATGTTTGGAAGAAGGCCAGGAAGAGTGGCTCAGCGATGGAGTCCTGACTGATGATGACTATGTTCAAACAGTAAGTGCTGGCTGTGTTTTTTTTCTATGCACATAAATAAAACTGAAGTGTCTGTTTGTAATTTAAAAAACACAGCTTTTTACTGAATGCATCATCATCATCTCCCTTACCTTTCCAGTCTAACTGGATGCAGCTTAATACCAGTATTTTACATGGATCGACTGCCTATCTGACCTCCACAACCCAGTTAGTACTGGGTAATACAATACCATAAGACTATTGACTACCATACAATATAGATAAGACAGGTTGTCAGACTTTTTGGGCCACTGACTACCTAAAGTATAATACAGTATGTATAACAAAATAATATTTTTTTAAATTTCGGCTGTCTGGTTGTTTGTTCTGGCTAATCTCCGAAACGGCAGGACCGATTTTGACGGGACTTTTACTGGCAGATAGCTGATGTTATAAGGACTACCTTTATTTAAGCTACTTTTATTTTAGAAAAAAGAAAAGGTTACCATGCGAAAAAAAAAATACTCTTGAAATTGCTAACAAAATCTGATTCAATTAGGGCAACAATATTTTTATATGGACGAAGGTCCCCACTACCTTCGGTCACGTGAATTTACAGTAAAAACGTGAAAAAAACAGCTATTAAATAAATAAAATAAAAAACCTTTTATGCATCATACATTACAATAATTTTTCAATTTTGAAATAAAATACAACAATTCAATTTTCCCTAGATTAAATTAATTACATTAATTAACTTATTAATTAATTAATTTACATGCATTTGTATTGTTTGTTATTGTTAAATAAATAAATAAAAAAATGTAAAACATTTATTTATTTAGCTTAAGCTTATAATTCTATTAACATACTTGCGATAATTTTTTTGTTCTAGACCATACCTGGGAACCTTCTAGTTACGGAGATATTGGGGGTCAATGTTCCAACTATTTCACAACTTTTTTTTTTAAATACATGTTTTTAATATACAATATTTACTTTACACACCTCTACAACCCCCGTACTATTCAATCTATCCATCAGCACAATGCTTTGAGTGCTTTCCATCGAGTCCTACCGTAAAACGCGATTTTGCACCCCAAAAAAAAAGGTGATTCCCAATAATTTTTGCATAAAGTTACTTAGTTTGATGTACAGAATGCTTGGTTGACGGCTATGTGAAGGGTCTGTTTACACCCTGTGTATTACCAGCTGTCAGCGTTGAGGAGTTTTCTGATGCCCTTTTTCTGATTTAAAACTTTTTAATTAATTCTACATAAAAATTTAGAAACATAATCATAATAAAATTTTCTATGTTCTTATACCAGCAAATATAAAGATAAAAAAATTCCTTGATGTATTAATCAAATACTTCATTTTTTTTTATATGCAAATTTTTTTATTCTCTTTATTTATTTCTATACAAATTAATTACATTTCTAAATATTCCTTAGAAAAAACAATTGAACAAAAATTGTAGCCCATTGGTATCCTTAACAGGGTCCAAGCTGCCGGCGGTCAGGGCTCCAGAGAGAGGAATTTTTATTCCTTTATTCATTTTCTATAGATATGTCAGTATCCTATAGATATGTTAATCCAGGTTATAAATCATCTGATTTCATCTAAAACTGTTCAGTAGTTTTTGCGTGAAAGATTAACAAACATCCATCCATTCTCAGATAATAAAAAGCATATAAAGTACCTTGTACACGACACAAATTTTGTTGGAAATAAACACTTAAAAAATATGATACTGAATCATTTCGGTTTTATTGCATATTTTTTATAGATATCCAGAAATAATATTCTGGATGACTTTTGAAAGATGCTACAGCAAGTTCTGAAGTTTATGAGGTGACATCATAATTATGGTGACATGTGCGGTTTCTGCCAACATTCAAGTAGGTGCAAAAAGAGTTTTAAAAACAAAAAAAATGTTGAAAGTGTTGGGCCGACCCCAAGTAACATGGGACAACGGCAGGAAAATGATAATCAAAGAAGCATTACTTAAGTACGGCATCACACGTCACCTTTTCTTCAAAAGCTATTAAGAAATCCCCCAATAGCACTTTACTCGACCTGGGCATCGAAATCAGGACCACACGCTCAGCAGTCGCGACCCCGAGACTAATGAGGCGTTAAATGCAAAATTATGTAGGGTACTGAATCCATGGTAATCTATAGTTTCTGACTCGCTTCCCGTTCATTCAGTAAATCCTATACTATTAAATGAGCAATATTGGTATACACCACTGTTTTTTAATTAGTACAAATACTTAAAGGGCTTAGAGAAGGTCTTGTTATTATATATAAAATCACTTTATTCATTTTCTAAACATATAATTTACATTTTTAAATATTTCTATGTAATTAAATAAAATAAAACATTTAAAAATATAAAACATAGTAGACCACCGGCATCAGGAACAGGGTCCGAGCTACCGGTGGTCAGGGCTCTTGAGAGAGGAACCTCCTAACGATACGCGCCGTGTCCAGAAGTACTGCTTTCTGAATCAAGCCCTTGATCCAGCTGCCAAGCGAGAGCCTCCTCAGATGTTGGTCGAGGGTATTGGCTATTAAGCCATTGGCCGACACGACTATCGGCACAATGACTGCTGTACTCACGTCCCATATGTCGACAACCTCGTGAGCCAGATCTAGATATTTGAATTGTTTTTCTTTCTCTGCTTTCACGAGGTTCTCGTCATGCGGAACCGTTATATCAACAATCATTGCGCGACGCTCCAATCGATCTATCACCACAATGTCAGGTTTATTGGCAACAATAGTCCTGTCAGTGACGATAGATCGATCCCAATACAACGTGATATTACCATCATCGAGAACTGGGTCGGGCACATACTTATAGTATATATGGCACTTCTGATTCCACAAGGTTGTACTTCAAAGCAAGTTGCTGGTGGATAATCCTGGCAACGAGGTTGTGTCTATGTAAGTACTCTCCGTTAGCCAGACGAGAACACCCAGAAATAATGTGTCGGATCGATTCTCCCGGACGGTGGCATGCCCGACATATGTCAACCGTGCCATCCTTCACAATGTATTTCCGGTAGTTATTCGTCATCATAACTTCGTCCATTATTGCACAGACAAAACCTTCGGTTTCCCCGAATAGGTCACCGAAACGCAGCCAAGCTAAGAAGCTGACGCTAAGAAGTCTACATCGGGTCCGTGTAGAGCCCGATAAAAGCGTCCGTGAAGCTCCTGAATTTTTATTATTATTATTTATTTAAAACTATAATCATCTACTTATAATTCAAAGAATTACCTTTATTTAAATTTCAGGCTGAACAAGACCAATCTCAAGACAAAAGCGAAACTGCCCTACCCGCAAATGAAGAATCTCAAGAAGCTACTCCATCTCTTGAAGAAAAAGACACAATTCAGACTACGACGGTCATTGGGCAGGTCGAACTGCATGATGGCAGTATCACCCATGCTACCATAACCCATGGCACTGTTGCCCACAGCAATATTTCCCAAGGGAATGGAAATGTAACCCAGAACATTGAGGAACAGTTGAATAATTTGGAGAGCACACAGAATGGAGATGAACTGCCTGACGATTTGGACGCGTTCTTGATCAGGTAATCTGGATGATTTATTTATCTATTGTTGGTTAAATAGGGTGTAAACTGACTACTGACTCTTCACGAAGCTGTGAACCAAGGATTCTGTCCATCATTGTCATCATTTCAGCCGAAAGACGTCCACTGCTGGACATAGGCCTCCCCCAAATGTCGCCACATTGAACGGTCCCGTGCGACTCACATCCAGCGGATCCCCGAAACCTTCACCAGGTCATCGGTCCACCTAATGGGAGGCCTTCCAACGCAACGTCTTCCTGGTTCGCGGTCGCCACTCCAGAACTTTTCGGCCCCATCGGCCATATCGTCAGCGAGCAATGTGCCCTGCCCACTTCCACTTAAGTTTGGCTATTCTTCGGGCTACACCGGTAACCTTGGTTCTCTTGCGGATGTCCTCATTTCTGATTTGATCACGCAAGGAAACTCCGAGCATAGCCCTCTCCATTGCCCTTTGGGTGACTTTAAGCCTTCTTATGAGGCCCATTGTGAGCGAACACGTTTCGGTCCTGTATCCTTACCCTTTCTCTACCTTTTCTGTACATCAAACTAATCAAAAAGAAATCATGTTTATGTATCAAAGTTGAACGCTTATACCAAGTTTCATGTCCGAGCTGTTAACCGTTGAGGTATCCCCTCGTGAGGAGACGATCCTGGTTGCAGGATCAGGTCATGTCTGTCATAAAAATGTATTGTCAGCGGAACCAAAGGTGTGCTCAAAATTTGAGTTCAATCGGAAACTGGGAAGATGGTCAAATTTAACTTGCAAGATTTCGTTACAGACTTATCAGGACAGGTGAAACCAAATAAAACCTTGTAATATAGAAACCTTTGTGGTAACTATATTTTCGAGCCGTTTGGGGTTGAAACTCTGGGGTTTGGGGACCGAGTGCTCATAGCCTGTTTAAGGAAATTTCGAAACGCCTAGTTGACGTGTCTCGTGACCCAAGGGCTGGCTTTTACTTTGGCCAGAGGCTAAGTGTTGCCATACAACATGGCAACGCCGCCAGTCTCTTGGGCTCATTGCCAGCTGACAGCGTTGAGGAGGATTTTTTTGATGCCCTTTTATAGTTTGTTGTTAGTTTATTTATTTTACGTTATTGAATAGTTACTTTAAATTTTTTTTATTTTTTATTTAGCCTGTATTGTCCCACTGCTGGGCCAAGGCCTCCCTCAATTCCTTCCATGTACTCTTTTCCCGCGTCTCCTCAGGCCAGCCCTCGCGGTACGCGTCCAAATCGTCTCGCCACCTCTTTCTGGGCCGGCCTCGGCGGCGCCGTACTTTACATTAATGAATAAATAAATTTTTGTGTCATAAAGCTTGTTATATCCAATTTTTTTTTCTTTTATTTTACAGAAAAACAGACGGCCAAGTCGTTGAAGCGAAGTTGTCTGAAAACTCGCAATTAATTAAGACAACAAGACAACAAGAAGACGATGGAAATGACACAGACGACTTACTGGTATGTTATTTTTTTTATTCATAAAACTGACTTTGTACACACGGCGGCAGATGAAGCTATACATTTCCAGTATAACTTGGCCTTGCTTTGTATAGATTTCCTATACAATGAGAGATGTGCATAAACTGGTTTTGAGTAGCTTGATTGGCCGTGCGTAAATCACAACTTTGTCATCTTTGTTCATTTATTTCTAACTACTTACCTGTTTTATAGGATCACTCTGTTTTTCCTCTGTGTGTCCGTCTGTCAAGACCCTTTTTCTCAGGAACGCGTAAAGGTATCAAGCTGAAATTAATTTCAAATACTCATCTGTTTGGTGCAGTAAAAAAACCAAACTTGTAAGTCAACGCGATCCAAAGATATGACCGTTGATGTCGCATATTTTGCGATTTCACAAGGAAATCATAACCTATAGGGTACTTCCCGTTGACCAAGAATCGTGAAATTTGGCAAGAAGCAATGTCTTACAGCACATGTAAAGGAAAAAATCTGAAAACCGTAAAATTTCAGTTTTTTTCCAGTTTAATAACAAAATATCTACAAGTTTACACGGAACCCTCGGTGCACGAGTCCAACTCGCATTTGGCCGGTTTTTTTTCTGCCTGGGTTCGAACCCACAACTTGCTGCTCGTAAGTCGGGGCCGCTACTGGGACACCCACAGATATAGATAGACCTAGATAACGCAAGTATCACGATCTGTATGAAAACCAAGCGTGCCATTTTTTGACTACCTATTATGACGTCACAAGCACTATGATGGGAAAATCAAACCGATTCAAAGACGCCGCCGCGGACGGCGCCCCCCTCGTCCTACCCCCCGCCATGACGCCCACTGACGTCCGACTAGCGCTATGCTCCGATGCAGACTGAGTTCGAAATTGGCCACTTACGATTTTTGTACGTAAGCTACATAATAATATGGCACGCGGAGTAGTTGCTCTCCCGTTATCTAGGTCTATCTATATCTGTGGGGACACCGCTGCTCTCATCGACTTGTGCCTGGTTGATTACAAGGGTAATGTCATGATATCTGCATCCACTATCTCCGGCGAATTTGGTTGATCTCCACCGTCGTTGTGGAAATCAGATCGGGAGGATATTCCAAGATGTAAACGGCCCCTTCACATAGCCGTCAACCAAGCATTCTGTACATCAAACTAAGTAACTCTACACAAAAATTATTGCTGGGAAACGACTTTTTTTTTGTGGTGAAAAAACACGTTTTACGGTAAAACTCAATGTAACGCACGCAAAACATTGTGCTGATGGATGCATTGCATAGTACGGGGTTTGTGGAGGTATTTAAATTAAATCTATATTAAAAAAAAAACTTGTGAAAAAGTTGGAACATTGACCCCCAATATCTCCGTAACTAGAAGGTTCCCAGGTATGGTCTAGAACAAAAAAATGATCGCAATAACGGGCAGAACATGTGCTTTTCGGCTTCTTTAAGGGTAATGCTACACTCATTATAAAGGGTGTAAATAGACCCTTAACATCTAAAAGGCACTTGTTCTCCCCGTCATTGCGATCATTTTTTTATTCTAGACCATACCTGGGAACCTTCTAGCTAGTAATAATTTTTGCTTAAAATGACTTAGTTTGATGTATAGAACGCTTGGTTGACGGCTATGTGAAGGGTCTGTTTACACCCTCTATGTAGAAATCGCAACAGTTCACAGTCCTATTTCATTTTCAGCGCATGTTAGGCGAAGGTGATCAAAAAGTAAAAAAGAAGACTTTCAAAGTGATGAAGAGTGATAAGATGGATGATCAAGGTTCGAGTGATGATGATGAGTACATATACGAGGTATGTAATGTGTCCGATCCTTAAGAACTGGAGCACACAGCTATTTATAAACTATTTATAAAGTAACTAGCACTTCACCCGCGACATCGTCCGCAAAAATTGAGATAGCTCGGCTAATATGCATGATATAAATATAGTTTATAGCCTATAGCACCCACGAAAGCAAAAGCTCATGGACATGTGCATTCTCCCCACCCTCACCTTTGGAGCGCAAACGTCAGAAGTCCGCACTTGGGGTCTGCCAACGAGCTATGGAGCGAATACTGGGTGTCAAACTTACGGACCGCATCAGAAACTCCATACTTCGCTCCAAAACTCAAATAGCTGATGCTGGCCTTACTGCTGCTAGGTTGAAGTGAGCTGGTCACGTCTGCCGCATGTCGGAGGAGCAATGGTCAAAAATTACCACTCAGTGGATACCAAATAGCAGGAAACGATAACGTGGCAGGCCCAGAAGGAGATGGCGGGATGAGCTGGACTCTTTCACAAAGGATTGGCCTACAATCGCACTAGACCGCGAAATGGAGGGAAGGGAGGCCTTTGCCCTGCAGTGGGACGATATAGGCTTATAATATAATAATAGCACCCACGAATAATGTAGCTTTCTGCCAGTGAAAGAATTTTTAGAATTGGATCATTCGTTCCGGAGTTTACCCCCTACATACAAACTTACAAACAAATTTTGTCTCATAAAAGTAAAGCTAGATTACAAGCTTTTTTGGAATATTTGTTTGTTGGTTTAGGTGAAATCTTGCAATTCAATTTTAAAACGGTTATCTCCAACTGAGCTGAAAGGGGAATGCCAGGCCGCCATAGTGATATAGGCCCTGAGTGCCCACATGTAAGACCGAATGCTAATATTAGTATACACCACAAATAATTTACTGATAAAAGATAATTATTGAAAAAACTCAGAGTTTCCAAATTATAAGGGTTTTTTTAATTTTTAAGTTTTTTTTTTCGATCGGCGCATTATGTAGATAATTTAATTTATTATATTATGTATTGTAAGTCGATTGTAAATGTATATTTAATACATAAATGCATTGGAATTAGTTTACATAAAAGGACAAAATATAAGTAAAGTACAAATATGTGTAAGCGCTCAAGTTAATTTTTTGCTACAAATCTTTAATTTTTCGCTATTAAGGTTTAGGATTCTATTTGAATGAAACTGAGATTGTCTATTTGCACAAAAAAACGTAATTCTTCAATTCTCCTTTATTCAGTACAGCCACAGGACAGAATATCGTTTTTGTTTCAATATTTTTTATTTTTTCAAATATGTTTCCAATTTCTATCGCGTCGTGAATAGCAGGGTTAATTACGCAAAATTTACATAAGTTTTTATAATAAAACAAACTCTTGGGCATTCCTGGGCCTAAAATGGGCATTCCCCTTTTGCATACACGTTTAGTTTGGATGACAATGCATGATTAGCTAAGTGACGTCATTCTAAATCCAATATGGCGGACTCCCAAAGATGGTGGACTTGTTATTTTTATGCATCCCCACGATATGGGTATCAATTAAAAGGATTTACTGAAAAGAATAGGAAAACAAAATGACGTCACACTTACAAATGTTTTTCAATACTAATATTATAATATTAGTATTGAAAAACATTTTTAGAGGTAGAATTTGTTTGTTAGTTTGTAAGTTTTTTTGTAAGGGGTAATCTCCAGAACTAATGATCCAATTCTAAAACTATCACTGATTAAAAGCTACATTATTCGTGAGTGCTATAGGCTATAAATTATGTATATATTTATCACACTTGTGCTAGTTTACTATAAGCTTGTAATGGTTTTTACCATGGTATAATATACTTCGCCGGGTATTCTCTTCCCGTGACAGCTGGGTCACGTGATTGGCCAAAGAATACGTCATCAGTTGCGATGCGGTCGATGTGTTGCCACGGTGTGTGATTGAATTACCCGAGCAAAATGCATTTTTTAACTTAACAAAGCAATTATGAACTAATAATTCAATATGTAAATTAATTTATAACTAAATAGATGAATAACACGAGTTACTAAATAGTTAAGCTAGTTAGTAATATATTTTATTTTCATGCACTAAATGAGAGTCCCTAAATTTACTGAAAAGGACAATCAATGGTAACACTTATCGTGACGTAGTCTTGCGCCATCGTGGGAAGAGAATAGCAGGCGAAGTATATTGTTATACCATGGTTTTTACCATCCATCCCACTTCTGATGACGTTTTAAAAGTAATATTTCGCCCACAGCGCAGTCAAGTTAAAACTCTGAAACTAGCTAAAAACGCATTAATCAAGCGAACTGCGACAAAAGCGATTCCTGAGGACATGAGCGATGGCGACGATGAAACTGATCATGTAAGCATTATTAATTTACTAGCGACCCGCCCCGGCTTCGCACGGATGCAATATATACAACATTATTTTTAGTATATGCGAAACCTGAATATAGTTTGTTCAGAATAAGTAACTGAATCGATTCCAATCATTTTTAAACCATGTTATATTTTTTTCCCAAAAATATTTAAAAAACGTTACAAGTTGGACACCGAGCGACATTAAGTAATTTAGGTACCTACTGCCAAATTATGTTTATCAATGAGCTCAAGACGTGTGGTGACCACGCTTTTGTGCGGACAGCCAGGTAACAGAATAAGCTTATAACTTTGTGATTTTTCATGATACAGTTTTGTTTTTTCTTTACATAAAAATACTCGACACGTGTTTCAGGTTTCGCATATACTAAAACTAATGTTGTATATATATATATATATATATATATATATATATAAACTCTATCTATTACTGAAAACCGCATCAAAATCCGTTGCGTAGTTTTAAAAATCTAATCGTACATTGGGACAGATAGCGGGAAGCGACTTTGTTTTATATTATGTAGTGATAAATCTATTCTTAGTCTAGTGACTGCCTCGGTGGTCTAGTGGTCGCAAGCGCAACTGCTACGTTGAGGTCCCGGGTTCGATTCCCAGGTTGGGAAAAGTGTTATTGGGTTTTTCCATCAGGAATATCACAGTAGCAGCCACGGAGCGTAGATTTGTGCTTGGTTGATGGCAATTGGCTCGGCCCTTTAGACGTGGGACTTAACATACCTGGCGAAATGTGGGTGTACTATTAGGAACACCTCTGCCTATCCCTTTGAGGATTACAGGCGTGATGAAACAACAGCCGGACGGGTCGATATTCAACGTTAAGCAGTGCTTGCCAAGGTTGGTTCGTGGATGAGTGATCATCCATTACATACCGAGTTTCCTCCGGGCCTCGGAAATAGTCATATGCGATTCAGTTCTCCTCATCACATGCCCATACCAAGACAGACGACTGCCTGTATACCTGTAGCGGTACTTCAGCAACGTAGTGGTACTACAGCGCCATCTATCACACAAGTGAAGAACTAACATCAAAATTCTCAATTGCGTTCTTAAAGTTAGCCGCGACTTAAGACCATATACAGGGTAGAAACAGACCATTCACATAGCCGTCAACCAAGCATTCTGTACATCAAACTAAGTAACTTTTTACGCGAAAATTATTGCTGGGAAACGACTTGTTTTTTTGCGGTGAATAATCACGTTTTACAGTAGGACTCGATGGAAAGCACTCAAAGCATTATGCTGATGGATGCATCGAATATTACGGGGGTCGTGGAGGTATTTAAAGAAAAGTTATAACATTTAAAACTTGTATTTTGAAAAAAACTTGTGAAAACTTTGGAACTTTGACCCCCAATATCTCCGTAAATAGAAGGTTCCCAGGTATGGTTTAGAACAAAAAAAATATCGCAAAGACGGGGAGAACAAGTGCCTTTCGGCTATGTTAAGGCTCTATTTACACCCTTTAGAAAAAGTCTGGTTCTGGTGACTACATTTTTATGACACATTATTTACCTTTTCCCCAGTCATCCGACGAGGGCAACACAGTAAAGAGGATGTTCGAAGTGAAGAAAACGCCATCTAGTGGCAAGAAGCCGGAACCAAAGAGACTCATCAAGCACGTTGTCCAAGTTAACAGTACATTAAATAGAAATCGTAAGTTGATATATCTACACGGTGGAAGGGACACCGACGCTTAAACGGTTACCACGTATTCGGCACATCATTCTGAAACTTTTCGTCGGTTATCAACAAGAAAAATAACTGTTTCCTACAAAACTGCAATACTTGCACGGTCAAAATGTATCATCATCATTTCAGCCGAAAGACGTCCACTCCTGGACATAGGCCTCCCCCAAGTGTCGCCACGTTGACCGGTCTCGTGCGACTCGCATCCAGCGGATCCCTGCAAGCTTCACCAGGTCATCGGTCCACCTAGTGGGAGGCCTTTCAACGCAGCGTCTTCCGGTTCGCGGTCGCAACACCAGACAAAAAAAAAAAAAATGGTCAAAATGTATGCAACAGCAGATTTTTTTTTTTTTTAATTTGACCGTTTTGTCCCACTCCTGAGCAAAGGCCTCCCCCCCATTCCTTTCACTTCTCACGATGGTGTGCATTAATTTAAAAAAAAAATACCAATGAATAATTTCTATGGGTTCATAATACTGAATACGTGGTAACCGTTTTAGCGTCAGTGTACCTTCCACCATGTGTAGTAATAATATAAAGAGAGTGCGATTTTTTTGTGTTTGAGTGTGGCAGGATCCATTTCAATGGATGTACCATCGTTTGATACTCGTTATTGCAGCCCCCGTAGCATGACTACCGTAGACAAGGATTTCTTTGAAGGAAGAATCGACAAAATGACAGATAGTGCAAAGAAATCTGTCATTGTGTTGACACAACCTGTCATTTTGTCGATTCTTCCGTCAAAGAAATCCTTGTCTACGGTGGTCATGATACAAGGGCAGTTCTCGGCTCCGTAACAACCTCGCCTGCAGCTCGGGTGTGAATTCCGCCTCGAATGCAATAATGAAGTAATTGAAAAATTCTTTTACAATTTGAATGGTACATGTTCCGGTTGGACATAAACTACTTTTTATCCGAGTTCCGACATCCATAATAATATAACTAAGTCAGTGCGAAAATGACTAGAGCTGTTGACACCATCAATCAATTCACATATTTTTTATGAGCTTTCAAAACGTGATTCTCAACTCCTACTTTTTTTTTTTACTCTATACAAGGTGTAAACGGACCCTTCACGAAGCCGTCAACCAAGCTATATGTAAAAAAAAAAATTAATACTTTTTTTTTGGGGTGAAAAATCACGTTTTACGGTAGGACTCAAAACGCACTTAAAACATTGTGCTAATGGATGGATTGAATAGTACGGAGGTCGTGGTTCTCACATTAAAAACATCTATTTAAAAAATACATTTGAAAAAGTTGTAACTTTGACCCCCAATATCTTCGGAACTAGAAGGTTCCCAGATATGGTCTAGAACAAAAAATGATCGCAAAGACGGGGAGAACAAGTGCCTTTCGGCTTTGTTAAGGGTCTTGTTACACCCATTATAACTCAACTATTTAAACGAATGAATAGTGGAGTGATTCAGTTCAAAGTAACTAAAAATCTAATTTTACAGTTAATTGATAATTAATCGGTTTTTCGGGCCTAAGATAAAATGTTTTTTAGAGAACTTAATGTGTCTTCGAATTATCGGTTACTGGCACAATCAACCAGTGGTATGGAGATGTGATGAAGAGGAATGAAGAAAATGTCGTGATGAAAGTTTTGAGTATGAATGTGGATGGGTATATGAGTAGAGGAAGAGCAAAGAAACGATGGATGGACTGTGTGAAGGATGATATGGCTAGAAAGGAGGTGACTGCTAAGATGACGAGTAATAGAGAAGTATGGAAGAATGCTGCGCCGACCCCAAATAACTTGCGATACTGGCGATGTTGGTAAAATCAACAATTTTTTTTCATTTACAGAAAAATCCGACCAAAAGTTGAACACCAGCAAGCTGTCGTTTACCCACCAAAAAACGATCTCGAAGCCTGGAACTCAACCCATATACCAGAAGCCATCAAAACTAGTAGAAGTCAAAACTCCAACGCCGTTCAAGCCGCTAGACAAAACGACTTCCAGAGAGAAAGTCTCGAAGTCTGAGGGAAAAGACGGTAAAGGGGCTTCCAAAGATGAGTTCGATGAGATCATTGATGAGGAGGAGTTCTTGGAAGAAGATGTCTCTGATATGGACGAAGAAGTACGTATAATAATATCTCCAAGTGTATTTGATGTTCCGGGGTTAAGGAACTGGGTGTAAAGTTCTTCACCCCCCATAGAAAAGGGAGGATCCTCCGATCAGACGGGTGTTATGTCTGGTGGGTTACTGCCCGACAGCCCCCGTAGCATGACCACCGTAGACAAGGATTTCTTTGACGGAAGAATCGACAAAATGACAGATTGTGTCGACACAATGACAGATTTCTTTGCACTATCTGTCATTTTGTCGATTCTTCCGTCAAAGAAATCCTTGTCTACGGTGGTCATGCTACGGGGGTTGTTCTGGGTTCTTGTATAGCGCCTAAGAGCCGGTATCCACCGAAGCGGAGACGAGAGAAGAGGAGATATGTCGTAAATCACCAATTTCTTCTTAGTCGTTTCACTCTTGACAGTGTGGACCTGGTCCTGGAGGCCCACAACTGCAGTCGCTGCCTTCGCGATCCTTTTCCACCGGTTTCTCAAACCACCAATACAACATTATTTTTAGTATATGCGAAACCTGAATATAGTTTGTTCAGAATAAGTAACTGAATCGATTCCAATCATTTTTAAACCATGTTATGTGTTGTCCCAAAAATATTAAAAAAAAGTTACAAGTTGGACACCCAGCGACATTTAAGTACCTATCGCAATAATTTAGGTACCTACTGCCAAATTATTATTATCAATGAGCTCAAGACGACGCTGGAGGCGCGCACTACGTGGTGACCACGTTTTTGTGCGGACGACAAGGTCACAGAACAAGCTTATAACTTTGTGATTTGTCATGATACAGTTTTGAAATATTGTACATAGATTCTTTACATAAAAATACTAGACACGTGTTGCAGGTTTCGCATATACTAAAACTAATGTTGTAGAATTTCGTTATTTACTCTTCTCGTCTCCGCTTAGCTTTAGTGGAAACGGTGGAGCAATGAGGAGAGGTGATGTCTCGTAATTGTTTAGGCTGGTCTTCGCACTAAGTGACGTGAGCGGCGTGGATACACCCTAGCTCTTACACATCTCCTCTGCTCTCCGCTTCGCACATCTCCGCTAGTCTCCGCTTTGGTGGACTCCGGGTCTTACTCCCGGATATGCACGATATCGTCGTTGTAGTTCTAACACTACGTAAGTCATTTTAGGCGGTTTTGACGTTTTGATTTTTGATGCCGTTTGCTAGAGAATCTGAAGACGCGTTGTTTCAGCCAATTACAGAAACAAGCGACTTCTATAACTGATTCTATTTTTTATTTAAAATAGGTACGCCAATATAAAAATGAGAGCGCAACAGGCTTTTGAACTTCGGTAGGGAACCAAAGAACACATCCAAGTCAGGCAATTTAGAATTTAGTTTGTTGTATTGAATGCACATTCTTGATACTGATGAGTGTCTCCCGATGAATTCAAAGTGAACACAAATTATAAAATGATATTGTACCATTACCTTAGAATAAATATGCAGATTTATCAATGTCCTGTAAAATTGCTGTTTTTGACTTACGTGATGTTAGAACTTCAACGATGATATTGCGATCTAGGATTTTTAGTTCTACATTTGCATCAAAGATGGCGCTAGCGATCTTTTTAACACTTTGACAATGCGGTTCGTGAGGCTCCTGGCCAAATAATAAAAGCCCCACTGGTCGTTCTCCATGGTTAAGCAGCAGTACTTGCAGGGGTCAGTCCATCCAGGGCTGCGGGACTGTTCGAAAGAGATACCACGGCCCTGGAACACAAAGGGCAAAGAAGGAACATGGATGGGTTTTAGTCAGTACAAGTCTGACACTCCCTTCCGCTCCGCCCAGAGCGGGGGGGGGGGGGGGTCATTTGATGATTTCCCATCCTAAAAAAAAAAAAAAAAGGGGTCAGTCCATGGATGGGTGGCTATCTACCCTTTTCGGGTAAAGGCGTTATGTTACGTTACTCATTCTCTGATCTTCTTCCAGGAGTTTGGCGAGGACTCGGAAGGCGAGGACCGAACTAGGAAACAGCGCATCATGAGACCAGAAATGATGGATGAAGAGGTTCCGAGCGATGCAGAAAGTCGATCTGAAGATGGAAGTCTTTATGATGTGAGTAATGTACATAAATTTAAGTTTAAAAAGAAAAAAAAAAACAAGCTTTTATTAAAATAAATAGAAGCATCCAAATCCATTCAGTAGTTTTTACGTTAAAAAAGTAAAAAACATCCATCCATCCATCCTCACAAACTTTCTCGTTTATAATAGTGGAAAGTAAGATGTCCCATCTCTTACGTGTTAAACTTTAAAGAAAGAGTCAAAGTAAAAGAGAGTCAAAGAGTATAAGGTCTAACTATTCATACACGAAATATTTTCAGAGAATCATCTAACGGCTATAACGAAGCCATTTCAATGGATTTTTTTTTATGTGAGTATATTTAAATAAAAAATAAATAATTTAAAATTACTTGACCCACAAAATAAATACTAGCTCTTTATTTTTGAAAATCCATTACGCTAGTTTACTTCGTCGTATTTACCTACTGTCATTGTTATAAAAGGAGTAAAGGTTTTTATACAAAAAGTCTCAAAAAATTTTAGAATTATAATAATTACGTAAAAAAAAACCACTCATATAATTGTTTTTTTCGTTGCTATGGCTACTTTAGGCCCTATAGAAGTTAATCCTAAAATTTAAAAAAAAAAAAAACTAATTGTTTTTTTTTTACGAAATTATTATAATTCTAAAATTTAACAATATATTCTAACAATGACAGTAGATAAATACGACGTAGTAAACTAGCGTAATGGATGTTCAAAAATAAGGAGCTAGTATTTATTTTGTGGGTCAAGTAATTTTAAACTATTTATTTTTTATTAAAATAGACTCAGATAAAAATAATATATCCCTTGAAATGGCTTCGTTATAGCCGTTAGATGATTCCCTGAAAATATTTCGTGTATGAATAGTTAGACCTTATATTAGGTCTTATTAAAGTAGATGGACAAATTTTAACACTGCATCTGTATGTCTAACCAAAGATATGCAAGCACAAAAATCACTGATTAAAGTGATTTTATTTTGACCTAAAATCATTGGGTAACTAACATTTTTAGTGTATTTTTGTTAGATGATTTATTTTATTGTAACTATCTAAGGCGTTTTTCTTATTATTTTTCTGTACCATTGTCCTTATTTTGGTGGTCTGAATGATTTCTAAAAGTTTGTCCATCTATTTTAGTGGCACCTTATTATATTAATCAAAATCAAAGCATTTATTTCAAGTAAGCCAGTTACAGGCACTTTTGAATTGTCGAAACAAAGACAACAATGTAATGTAGCTACAGTCCCAGTCACAAGGCTTAAAAACTGTGAAAGTACTGTAGTTGCACATTCCAAAGCGTAGATCTTTATGGAGAAGAATGGGCAAGAAATTCCATGGACACTCTTAAATCAAAATATTGTTACAAAACCTTGGTAACATCATTCTTGTTGAGATGCTACATTATGTGAGAACCATGGTATAATAATATACTTCGTCTGGTATTCTCTTCCCACGATGACCCAAGACTACGTCACGATAAGTGTTACCATTGATTGTCCTTTTCAGTTAATTTAGGGACTCTCATTTAGTGAATGAAAATAAAATAAATTACTAACTAGCTTAACTATTTAGTAACTCGTGTGATTCATCTATTTAGTTTTAAATTAATTTACATATTGAATTATTAGTTCATAATTGCTTTGTTAAGTTAAAAAATGCATTTTGCTCGGGTAATTTAATCACACACCGTGGCAACACAGCGACCGCATCGCAACTGATGACGTATTCTTTGGCCAATCACGTGACCCAGCTGTCACGGGAAGAGAATACCAGGCGAAGTATATTATTATACCATGGTGAGAACGATGTAGCAAGACCTGCACGTATAAATATCGCAATATGATTGCAGGAGCTACCATCATCAGATTCCGATGACTTAGACGATTGGTTCACCTTGGACATCCGAGCGGAACGGGCAGGGGACTACCTGCCGTTGCTAGGTAAGAAGACAATTTGCAACCACACAACAAAACACACACAATAGGGTAGTTGACACCATTAAACAATAATTCCAAGACACAACTTCTCTAAAAAATACATCATTTTAGACCTGAAAACCCGATGAATTTTTAATTAATTGCAAAATTAGATTTTTAGTTGCTTTGAAATCAATAAATAGTTGAGTCTTTGAGTTGATTACATAGTGACGTCATAGCGTGCTATTGTCATTCAAAAAATAAGGGGGAATCACGTTTTGACAGCTCTTAAAAAGTATGTCAATTGATTGGTTTGTCAACTACCCTATTCACAATTGCACAATTCAAAAATAAAAACTATCAATCAAAAAGAAAGAAAAAACATTCAATTTCACAATTTGCTTTTTTAGAGTTCCGTTATAATATAAATTTTCTTAAGTTTTTTTGCAATTTACAGATCAGTGTCAGGTTGTATGTTGATTAAAATATGATTCGCGAGTGTAACAAATATGGCTTTACTGAGTTATAGTCATTAAACTCATCAATACAACCCTCTAAGTTTATACAACATTATTTTTAGTATATGCGAAACCTGATTATAGTTTGTTCAGAGTAAGTAACTGAATCGATTCCAATAATTTTTAAACCATGTTATATTTTTTCCCAAAAATATTTAAAAAGTTAAAAGTTGGACACCGAGCGGCTTTGAGTACCTATCGCAATAATTTAGGTACCTACTGCCAAATTATTATTATCAATGAGCTCAAGACGACGCTTTAGGCGCGCGCTGCGTGGTGACCGCGTTTTTGTGCGGACAACTAGGTAACAGAACAAGCTTTGTGATTTTTCATGATACAGTTTTGAAATTTTGTACATAGATTCTTTACATAAAAATACTAGACACGGGTTTCAGGTTCCGCATATACTAAAACTAATGTTGTATAATCCCATTGAATGAGTTTTTCATGAAATAGTTGTATTGATGATTTTAATTCTGTAACTACATACGTGTTACGGTCGTGAATAATATTTTGTTGCACATACACCACTATATATTAATTAGTACAAATACTTAAAGGACTTATTAGAGAAGGTCTTGTTATTATATATGTAAAGTCTCAATAATATTCATAAACAGCAAAGTTATAAGCGTTTGTTTATGTCCCAAAATGTCACTCAATTTATGGAAATATAGTTTGCCGGGACCTATGAATGGCGACAGGAATGGAAAAGCATTACGTGTAGTATTTTCTAGTGGTAATTGTTATGAATGATTGATTCAATTATGAATTTACCAGTTATGATAAATTTTCGTGGACAATTTTGGGATTTCGTTTTTTTTGACTTTTGTTACACAAATATGATTAGTAACAGGTACGGATAGAGCTCCATTTTTTTTTTGTACTAATTAAAAAATGTGTATAGCCTGAAACTGACTGCAAATTGCAAAAAAACCTAAGAAAATTTGAATTTCGCTTTCACATAAAATACTTTACCCGAATATTTGGCACAGCTCATTATTTTGTCCACATTGTATAATGCATAACATTCTTATTTCTCTCTCAGGTACAAAAGCCCGTGAGCTCCTCCTAGCCGAGCGTCGCCGTGTAAGCACGAAGGTGGCCACCCTGCGGCAGAGCCTCTCTGCCCTCACCGAGAGCGCGCGGCGTCAGGCCGACCAGCTCAGATCCGCCGCAATGGCGTTAGCAGAGATAGATGATACGCTGAGAGCCGCATGACCTTCTGCTCAGCACATCAGCATCTGCCTAGCCTTTTGACTACTATGACTGTATCTATGAGGTCGGTTTTCAGTACAACCGGATGCAACTAGCAAAGGATGTTCCAGAAATGTATGGAGCCTGGGCTAGTACTATGTACACTATATGTAAATATCGCTATATAATACAGTGACCGTTTTTTATTGTTGATTTTCTTTAATTTTACTTTCACAGACCAAATTCACTGGTCAAGGAGAGCAACACAACATAAAATTAAACATGATGGATCGTGTATCGTAATTTCTGAGATAAAAAAAAAACAGAAACCATAAAACAAAGCCGGGGCAACTGAGAAGCAATCAATCAATGTCCGTAGTAGTAAACTGGGTCGCAAAACAAAAACAATCACTAAAAACTCCGCAACACATCCAATTCAAACTTAAAGCAAAGAAATAGTAAAAAACGTGACTGCTTAAAACTGTCAACGTCGTCAAACGTCATGTCAAACACAACTGTCATGGCTGCCCTAAAAATAGGGTTGTCTTATTAAAAAAACTTTACAAATGATCATTTTTGTACGCCTATACCCTCCTTTAAATTAATTTGTTAGTATTTTTATAAAATTCCCCTATTTTTTTCCTATTTATCTATGTAGTGTACATAGCGGTAGCCCAAAATCAAATATCTACTTTTACATTTTAAATGACGTCAATGGGTTGAACCACAGATATAGATAGACCTAGATACCGCGAGAGCAACTACTTCGCGTGCCATATTATTATGTAGCTTACGTACAAAAATCGTAAGTGGCCAATTTCGAACTCAGTCTGTATCGGAGCATAGCGCTAGTCGGACGTCAGTGGGCGTCATGGCGGGGGGTAGGGCGAGGGGGGCGCCATCCGCGGCGGCGTCTTTGGATCGATTTGATTTTCCCATCACTAAATAATGCTTGTTGTTCTGTATGGTGTCCGGACGTAAAGAATAGCACCATCCCATATCTTCCCGTGGGTGTCGTAAGAGGCGACTAAGGGACTTACCAGTGAATGGGCAGCAGCGTTCTCTGTGGTTTTTTTATAACAAACATACTGCGATCGCCAACCCGCCTGCCAAGCGTGGCGATTATGGCAAAACCCCCCCTTGGGGAGGCCTATGTCCAGCAGTGGACGTCTTTCGGCTGAAATGATGATGATGATGAAATAGTGCTTGTGACGTCATAATAGGTAGTCAAAAAATGGCACGCTTGGTTTTCATACAGATCGTGATACTTGCGTTATCTAGGTCTATCTATATCTGTGGGTTGAACTGTCAAAACGCGCTTCCCCCATATATTATGCCAACTAGCTTTTGCCCACGACTTCGCCCGCGTGGATGTCGAAAGATATCTGACGGGAACGTACCGAAAAAACAAAGTTACTTACCTTCACCCCCCTTTTTAACCCTTCGGGGGTAGAATTATCAAAAACGCTGAGACACGTATAAATTAATTTTCAACGTCAGCCTAAACACAAAATTTAAATACCTATCCTAACTTCAAAACTAACGGACTTTCATATAAACTTCCATCCCATATTTTACCCCTTTAGGGGTAGATTTCCCAAACATCCTTTCTTAGTGGATACTTACTCTTCACAAAGAACACACCCTCCAAGTTTCATGTCTCTAGGACCAGCGGTTTGGGCTGTGTGTTGATATATCACCCGTCAGTCAGTCAGTCAGTTTACCATTTTATATATACAGATAGAAGTCTGTGATGTCACTTATTTGTCAACTCAATGACTTGACTATTTATCGATTGCAAAGCAACTCGTCTACCTAGCAGTGGCGAAGGTTCCATACAACTCGATTCCTACCGGCTTCCCTTTGAAAAATGACACAGTTAGTGTTCTATAGACAAATAATACAACATTAGTTTTAGTATATGCGAAACCTGAAACACGTGTCTAGTATTTTTATGTAAAGAATCTATGTACAAAATTTCAAAACTGTGTCATGAAAAACCACAAAGTTATAAGCTTGTTCTGTTACCTAGTTGTCAGCATAAATACCTAGTCACCACGCAGCGCGCCCGCGTGCGCGCCTCCAGCGTCGTCTTGAGCTCATTGATAATAATAATTTGGCAGTAGGTACCTAAATGATTGCAATAGGTACTTAGTCGCTCGGTATCCAACTTTTAGCCTTTTTTAAATATTTTTGGGACGACATATAACATGGTTTAAAAATTATTGGAATCGATTCAGTAACTTATTCTGAACAAACTATATTCAGGTTTCGCATATACTAAAAATAATGTTGTATATTAATCACATTAAAGATATGTACTCCGGCTTACCTCTTACAAAAGTTGACCCTTCGCTACTGCTACCTAGCCTTTACCTACTAAGTTGAGGTCGGCTTCGGCTTGAGGAGCTCGTGCTAAATAATAACAGCCACTCGGGTCGATCTGATCTTTGGTTCGTGGATGGGTGACCACCCATTACATACCGAGTTTCCTCCGTGCCTCGGAAAGCACGTTACGCCGTTGGTCCCGGCTGTCATTTGTAGATCTTTGACAGTCGTTACAGGTAGTCAGTGGCCCGAAAGTCTGACAACCAGTTTATGACGTCACTATTCGGACTACCCTGTATACAACATTAGTTTTAGTATATGCTTAACCTGATACACGTGTCTAGTATTTTTATGTAAAGAATCTATGTACAAAATTTCAAAACTGCATCATGAAAAATCACAAAGTTATAAGCTTGTTCTGTTACCTAGTTGTCCGCACAAAAACGCGGTCACCACGCAGCGCGCGCCTCCACTTTCGTCTTGAGCTCATTGATAATAATAATTTGGCAGTAGGTACCTAAATTATTGCGATAGGTACTCAAAGTCGCTCGGTATCCAACTTTGTAACTTTTTAAATATTTTTGGGAAAAAATATAACATGGTTTAAAAATTATTGGAATCGATTCAGTTACTTATTCTGAACAAACTATATTCAGGTTTCGCATATACTAAAAATAATGTTGTAAAACCCCTATTAATGATTGACGTTCTATCGTACCTGCGGTTAGTAGCAATAATGTTTAAATTCGTCTTATTATTACGTAGATTGTTGAGAAATTTGTCATTTTATGAAATCGAATGTAACGTATTTATGGCGGCTCATTTTGAGCGGCGAAAATTACGCCAAGATACGCTTGTTTAGCTCTTTACTTAATAAGCTTATAATACACCACTGTTATAGTGCTACAAGGATGTTTTGGCGCTTGAAAAACAGTGTCAGGTTTGCGCTTATGGTAAAAATTTGCGAAAATGTTTTATGATTTATATATTGAAAACACAAATGAAAAAATGATTATTTCACGTCAGCATTATCTTAGATTTTGGTCCTACGACAAACACCAAAAGATCCATGTACATAAGTTTTTAACCTTTTGAACGCCATTGTTTCACGTGACAAGCAAGCGCGTGCCCTGTACGCCAACGACACAAATATTTACAAAAATGCGGTGCACTTTAACACGAAATAAACAATTAAATAGTTTTGGAATCCCTATTCTTTTTGTGGGTATTTGCGGTGAAATTGTGGCTTGGCGTGGAGGGCACGCGCGTGCGTTGATGCTCTGGTGTTAAAAATGGTCACTAACATTATCATTAACACTAAAATCGGGATATTTACCATGTTTACTATTTGTTGCAGCAATGATCATGGATGACTTAACTGAACTGTTTATCCGTGATCATGGTGCTTGCAACAGCGCCGAAATATCGGGAACTCGAAATAAAAAACATTTATTTGGCTCATGCCATATGTGGACACAGTATAAAAAAAAAAAAAAAAAGTTGTTAAGCCCATGGCTTAATTGTCAAGAGCCTCGACCAATACCTGAGGA
The DNA here is from genome assembly GCA_905163415.1 of Noctua fimbriata. NCBI lineage: Eukaryota > Metazoa > Arthropoda > Insecta > Lepidoptera > Noctuidae > Noctua > Noctua fimbriata. Next base: position 7,720,651 of record LR990949.1, on the reverse strand, counting down.
GGCTCTCGTTAGGCAGCTGGATCAAGGGCTTGATTCAAAAAGATGTTCTCCTGGACACGGCTCGTATTGTTAGGAGGTTCCTCTTTCTGGAGCCCTGACCGCCGGTAGCTTGGACCCTGTTCCCGATACCGGTGGGCTACAATTTTTTATATTTTTAAATGATTTTTTTTGTAAGGTATATTTAAAAATGTAATTAATTTGTATATAAATAAATAAAGGAAATAATAAAACAAACCTTAAATCTAAACAAAAAATAAAATAATGCAACACTGTGTGCCTCACGGCTGCGTCAAATTGGCCTAGTTCAGCAAAATGTAAATAGTAACATAAATATTCCATTTTGAGTGTTAATGATAGTGATCCATGTACAGACAGCCAGCACATCACGCTACTCGAAACTGTCAAATTTTCCCAATCAACCTTGAACCTAATGCTTTAGCGATAAAGTTGAAAATCTATTAAAGAAATTTGATAGATTGTAGTAGCTTGATGTACTGGCTTCTACCTTAGCCATAATCTTGTGTCCCAGCTATGGGAACATTATGGGCTGAATATGCTCAGCTGGTAGCAGGGTGGACTGCCCAGGGTACTGTAAAGGCCGTATTTTAGGTGGAAGCACCAGGCTAGCCTGCGAAATTCAAATTTTCTTAGGTTTTTTAAAATTTGCAGGTCAGTGTCAGGTTATTTATTTATTTATTTAATGCACAATGTACACAACCAATTTTACACGCTAAGCTTAAACCAGTGAGTACATGACCCTGTTAGGGCGCAGCAAGATAACTTAAAACTAATATTGCAGAGTATGTATTATCTAATAATTATGACTTACAGAGATCATTAGGAACTTTCACATTTAAACATTATGTTAATTAAACTATAAGTTTGAAAATTAATAAAATTAAAATCACAACAAAATCAATAAACATGTCACATAAAATAATAAATACAAATATCTTTTTGACATAAAAAAGAACCTGTATTAAAAGGAACACGTACATAAATATATTGAACTTTATTTTAACATTTTTTAGTTGTATGTTGATTACAATGTGATTTGCGACCGTAACACGTAAGTATCATCAGTTCAGCTGTATGTTGATCGATCAGTCAGTCAATCAGTTTCTTATTTTATATACAACTTTAGTTTTAGTATATGCGAAACCTGATACACGTGTCTAGTATTTTTATGTAAAGAATCTGTGTACAAAATTTCAAAACTGTATCATGAAAAATCACAAAGTTATAAGCTTGTTCTGTTACCCGCACAAAAACGCGGTCACCACGCAGCGCGCGCTTCCAGCGTCGTCTTGAGCTCATTGATAATAATAATTTGGCAGTAGGTACCTAAATTATTGCGATAGGTACTCAAAGTCGCTCGGTATCCAACTTTTAACTTTTTTAAATATTTTTGGGAAAACATATAACTTGGTTTAAAAATTACTGGAATCGATTCAGTTACTTATTCTGAACAAACTATATTTAGGTTTCGCATATACTAAACATAATGTTGTATATAAATTGCCCTGTAAAGCCTGTAGCGACGCTACAAAGAGTACTAAGCAACATAGAACAAAAAGTACTACAGCGCCATCTATGACACAGATGATGAACTAAACTATTGAAATACATCTAAATCCTACATCGCGCAAGTAGTTATCCGCGACTTAAGACTATAGAAGAACCCGACAACAACTGTCGGGCAGTAGCCCACCAGACACAACACCCGTCTGATCGGAGGATCCTCCCTAAATAGATAAATATTACACAACAAACAAACAACAACAATACAACAACGATACAACATTAGTTTTAGTATATGCGAAACCTGCAACACGTGTCTAGTATTTTTATGTAAAGAATCTATGTACAAAATTTCAAAACTGTGTCATGCAAAATCACAAAGTTATAGGCTTGTTCTGTTACCGCACAAAAACCTGTTCACCACGCGGCGCCACCGCGCGCGCGCCGCCATCGTCGTCTTGAGCTCATTAATAATAATAATTTGGCAGTAAGTACCTAAATGATTGAGATAGGTACTAAGTGTCACTCGGTGTCCAACTTGTAAGCTTTTTAAATATTTTTGGTACAAAATATAACATAGTTTAAAAAATATTGGAATCGATTCAGTTACTTATTCTGAACAAACTGTATTCAGGTTTCGCATATACTAAGAATAATTTTGTATAAAAAATATATATATCTTGTCTATAGGGGATGAAGACCTTTACACCCTGTTCCTCACACCCCCAAATATTTTTTTCGGCCGCGAATCATATCTTAATCAACATACAATCTGACACTGACCTGCAAATTGCAAAAAAACCTTAGAAAAATTGAATTTCGCTGGCTACCCTGGCACTACCCCCTTAAATCACCCTGGTTGGCATGTAAAAGCAATAAAATATTAACTTGGATTTCAAAGTTGGTAAACCGATGTGAAAATCTTCACAAGTGAATTTCAACGTGAATATGACGTGAAATCAAAATCAAAGCATTTTTTTTCAAGTAGGCCAGTTACAGGCACTTTTGAACTGTCGAAACAAAGACAACAATGTAATGTAGCTACAGTCCCAGTCACAAGACATAAAAACTGTGAAAGTACTGTAGTTGCCCATTCCCTAACGTAGATCTCTATGGAGAAGAACGGGCAAGAAACTCCATGGACACTATTTTAAATCAGAATACTTTAACAAAAACTTGGTTACATAATTCATGTTGAGATGGTACATGATGGGAGAACGATGTAGCAAGATGTGTACGTTAAAAATGTCCATAGTTTCAACAATTCAAAAATAAAATAATTAATTCAAATAAGCCGTGGCAACCAAGAGATGACCAGTCACAACTGACAGCGCCCGTTCACGAACATGACGCATGGATCAGCACCATTCAATTCAACCATTTTGAAGGGAACTAAATGATCCGACACATGCGCCACCATCAGCGAGACATTTGAGTGAGCATAACATACTCCTAACGTGAGTTATTAAATATACTAATTAAAAATATTGAATGCCTCGTTGGTCAAGCGCGACTGCTCAAAGGTCCTGGGTTCGATTACCTGGGCGGGCAAAGTGTTATTGGGGTTTTCTTTCAGGAATTTCTCAGTAGCCATGGAGTTTAGATTTGTGCCTGGTTGAGTGCAATAGGCTCGCTAATACAAGGGACTTATGACTGGCGAAATGTGGGTGCACTAACCTCTGCCTAACCATTCGGGGATTACAGGCGTGATGTTATGTTATTAAAAATACAGTTTAACAGTTGACCGTTAGAGCATAAACGCACGTGCGTGTCCTCCACGCCAAGCCACAATTTCACCTAGCATTTTGTCGTTTGGCGTACAAGGCCCGCGCTTGCTTGTCACGTATATGTGACTGGCGGTAAAAACGTTAAAATAGTTCGGTCGAGTGTTATATGGTAAACATTTATTTAAAATTCTTATAACATCAAGTACAACATTGAAACTCTATGTTTAACGATTTACGGTTGAAATTCACTTGGGAAAGTTGAACCAAGTGCTAGGGAACACGAAACTTTAATTTTTTATTTAAAATAAGGTAGTTGTAAGTTTTGTAAATATACTGCAATTAATTGAAGCGAAATAAATAAGTTTTTAATTGAAATTCTAGTTTTTTTCTTTGTAACAGTCAGCTCTAAAGATACCCTCATCGTACTTGTTTACACTGACAAGATTGAACTCGTATATTAAATCCCGCAAGGAGCGAAATACAGGGTATTTTTTTTCAACCTCACCTGGAGGGAAAGTACTCTAAATTATTATTATATTATATTATAATTTTATTTCTCAAAAAAGCTTAGTAATATTTTACAGAAAAATAATTTGGCAGTATTTATTTCTAATAAGTGGATGTAGCTACTGCAACCGAACTAGGCAATGCCTGTATTTCAGTTTTCAGTGCCTTTTCCCTGGATATTTTAGCAATAAAATGCCAACAGAGGAAATATGGTTGGTTCTAAAATACTGGAGATAGCAAAACTCAAAAGAAAACATTCCTTTATTTTTAAAAAGAAACTAATCAGCGTACAAAGATTTTTGTTAAAAATTCGCTTGCCACACTCGAGAATCGAACGGACTAAAATTCGAAAATATAACACCCTGTAATTTTATGGCATCAATCTAAAAAATTTAAATGAAAATAAAATCATGAAATCTTAAACTTAAAAATTCAAAGGGATAAGATAAAGCACTTTTAGGTAAAGGTCCTTCCGATTATATTTAATTTATCATGTTTTTTAGAGATTTTTGATCCATATGATTGACCCTATCGATATGTCAAAACAAGAAAGTAATTTTTCGAATTTTAGTCGGTTTGATGCCCGAGTGTGGCAAGCGAATTTTCGTAAATCTTTGAATGCAGATTTATTCCTTTTTGAAAATAAATGAATGTTTCCTTTGAGTAAAATTTGCTATCTCCAGTATTTAGAGTAGTTTCCCTACAGGAGAGGCTGAAAAATTCCACCCTGTATATGATTTTTAGGTGACCGATGGCTAGACCAAACGAGATATGTACATGAGACCATGTGCACTATTTAATACCTATTTGCTACTATTTAATACCTTTAATGAAATATTTGCTACCGTTTCGTTAAGAGATTCACCAATTAAATAAAGTAGTCAGCCGTTCTGACGTCAGGATGGGTTCCAAGTTCTCATTAACGTTGTCCTGTCTGTTTCCTATAGGCAAATGCAACGTATTTTTGGCATTTGATGCCATTTTTACCCGACTGTCAATGGTTATGTATTTCGCGCGTATCTTGTATGTTTCTTTGTTTTTTGTAAATTTCTTTATTACCTCGTAGTTTCCAAATGGCTGGATGGATTTCGACGATTAAAGTATCATTAGATTCGGCTCAAAAACCCAAGTGTTCTTAATTAAGTGTTTTGAAAAAAAAACAAAATGGCGGATTTTTGGCGCTAAATTGTAAGTCGTTAATATTTTTTTTTTCAACCAAACCTATGGAGTAGGGTGTCAAAATGAAGGAAATTAAAAGGAGATTACAAATATTATACAATATAAAGGGTGTAAATAGACTCTTAACATATCCGAAAATCACTTGTTCTCCCTGTCTTTGCGATCATTTTTTTGTTCTAGACCATACCTAAGAACCTTCTAGTTACGGAGATATTGGGGGTCAAAGTTCCAATTTTTTCACATGTTTTTTTAAATACATGTTTTTAATGTAAGATTTTTACTTTACACACCTCCACGACCCCCGTACTATTCAAACCATCCATCAGCACAATGCTTTGAGTGCTTTCCATCGAGTCCTACCGTAAAACGTGATTTTTCACCCCAAAAAAAAAGTCGTTTCCCAGGAATAATTTTTGCGTAGTTACTTAGTTTGATGTACAGAATGCTAGGTTGACGGCTATGTGAAGGGTCTGTTTACACCCTGTATAGGTACATAATACAATTTGTAGTCGGGTTATATTTTTAATTAAATGTTACTTTTTGTTAACGTGATCAATTTTTGACGCGCTAGTTCTAATTTAATCTAATCTTTTAAATATTTGGTCTCCCCACGCTGCCTTCCTGCCCCCGTAGCATGACCACCGTAGACAAGGATTTCTTTGACGGAAGAATCGAAAAAATGACAGATTGTGTCGACACAATGACAGATTTCTTTGTACTATCTGTCATTTTGTCGATTCTTCCGTCACTATGACCACCAGTGTTACCACTCCACGTGATTGAATAACAATTAATGTTATCGTTATGTAAACAGCAGGTTTTATTAAAAGCTAAAGGATTTATTGAATAATCATACTGTCGCATTCGGAGATGTCACTTAAAATTATTCTATTATTAGGTAACTTAATGGCGGCTATATTAGTCGTGGAACCGATGACCGCTGTTCTGGAGTGGAGACCGCGAATCGGCAAGCGTAAGGTGGGACGTCCTCAGGCTCGGTGGAGTGATGATCTTCGCAGGGTGGCTGGTAGCGACTAGATGAGAGATGCTGAGAGTCGAGTTTAGTGGCGTGCGATTGAGGAGGCCTATGTCCTCTGTGGATTCCTCGAAGAAGCAGAGGTGTACTTAACGGTGGCACAGCACTTGGCAGATCTGGGCAAATATTCGCCTTCTATCATTAACACAAAGTGAACTATATCGCAATAGTCATAAAAAACATTTTGTTTTAATGCAATATCGCGAAAATTTTGATAAATACGCCAAGTGAAGTGCCAGCATAATAGTACACCCACATTTCGCCAGTTATGTTTCAGTCCCGTTTAATATCGGGCAGGCCTATTGCCATCAACCGGGCACAAATTCAGACTCTGTGGCTGCTACCGGGAAATTCCTGATGGCAAAACCCAATAACATTTGGGAATCGAACCCAGGACCTCATGCTTAGCAGTCGCGTTTACGATCAGTAGACCAACGAGGCGTCACGTTCTAAGATTTAAAGATTCACTGGTGTCGCTCACATAGAACTCACGTTACAAGCCCTTTTCTAACGGGTGTAAATCATAAATCATATTTATTTTCAAATTGGTTTACAAAACACTTTTACATGTGTCAACATGTTGTTTTAAAACTAGATGGGGCCGGTGTTTCGTACCTGACTACTCTGAGAAGAAACATTCGAAACAAACTCAGAGGTCACCGTCTCTCTTAAAGTCCAGACATTGATCAAGTCATATGAGGACCATGTAGATTAATGTATTTTTTTTTTTGTATTGGAAATCATCAAATGACGCTCTGGGCGGAGCGGAAGGGAGTGTCAGACTTCTACTGACTAAAATCCATCCATGTTTCTTCTTAGCCCTTTGTGTTCCAGGGCCGCGGTATCTCTTTCGAACAGTCCCGCAGCCCTAGATTAATGTCTGAGATGGTATTTTGAAGAAACAACCACACAGATTTGAGTGGACCTGTCCAGACAGCTGTATGCAGGAATACGTCAACTTAAATGCTAATCGATGTTAATGACATTTGTGACTACGGCAGTAAGTATCTCAAGTGGACAAGTGTGCATGTAATCTGCAAAGATCGTCACAGATGAAAAGCGACCTCCACAAACCACACGTTGCCATAGAAACCATCTTTGTTATTTCAATGTGACTTGTAAATTGACATCTAACAGAGAATCAAAATAATAATAAAAGAGAAAAATCAAAATATTTTGTTGTCTTTTATTTTAGAGACAAAATGAGCGGAGGTACTGTATACGAAGTGCCTCGGAAGAAACATAACGTGTCTAAAATCAGGTGTCATGATTATCTGTACGGTAAGTCCCTTCATATAAATTTCTAGCTTAAGGCTGCGGTCTCGCCCGCGTGGAGTTCGATAATTGTCCCACGGGATCATACTACCGGGATAAAAAGTATCCTATGTGCTAATCCAGGTTATAAACTATCTGTGTTGTAAATTTCAGCCAAATCCGTTCAGTAGATTTTGCTTGAAAGACTACGAAACATCCACTCATCCATCCATCTGTACATCGTCACAATATTTAGCATTTATAATTTATTTCGCACTAGTGCTACTAGTGCAAGAGGCTACTGGCTATTAGGTTGCTGGAGCAGTGGTGACGGCCTTGACTCACGAGTCAGGGGTCGTGTGTTTGAATCCATGCTGCGTACTTTACGATCTGTATCACCACTGCTCTCAAAACGGTGAAGGAAATCATCGTGAGGAAACCGCCATGTCTTAGAAACAAAAATTCGAAGACATGTGACATCTACCAACCCGCACTGGGCCCGCGTGGTGAATTATAGCCCACTCCCTCTCATAGAGAGGAGGCCTGTGTCCCAGCAGTGGGAATATTGTAGGGTGATTATGCTCTGATACTGGTAAAGTTTGCACTAAGCATATGAATGACAGAGTCTTTTTAGGATTCAGTACCTCAATAGGAAAAAATACCCCTTATAGGGTCACTTTGTTATCCGTCTGTCTGTCAATACGTAGAGGTATTAAGTTGAAATTTATATCAAATGCTCGGGTCTACGGTGTCTTTCAGCTGTGAAAAAATCAAAATTGTAAGTCAATGTGATTAAAAGATAGGGTCGTGGGGCTTTTGGGACCGGGACCGCGGTCCCGGATTCCACCTTTAAATACATTTATTATTTTTGAGTAGTATTTTTTGACCACACGAAATAAGAAGTTAAAGTACCTACAGTTAACAAAAAAGCTGATATAAAACATATTTTAAATCTATCATACTCGAGCACTTCATTGTTTAAACATAAACAATGACATGGTATGCGACACAGTTGGATCAAAATATAGACGTAATTTTTTTTCCCCGGTCTCACGGTCCACTTGGGAGAGGCCTATATGTAGTAGTGGACGTTTTTCGGTTGAAATGATGATGATGATGATGAATTCTAACAGAAGGCTGCCATTTTTGAAACATAATAAATATTTTATCGTTTTATTAAAATACTTTTATTAGTATAACTTCTAAATCTTTTGGTTGACCGTACTTACCCAAGACATAACTTTGTTTATTTTATTTGTGGGCCCAAAATATTACTCGAAATTAGTTATTGCATTTATAGGTGGATTCTGGGACCGCGGTCTCGGTCCCAAAAGCCCCACGACCCAAAAGATATACCGTCTACGTCGCATATTTTCGCATGTTTTCTGATTTCATAAGGGAATCAAAACCTATTGGTTACTTCCCGTTGACCTAGAATCATGACATTTGGCAAGAAGCAATGTCTTACAGCACATGTAAAGAAAAAATCTGAAAACCGTAAAAATTTAGTTTATTAATAAAATACCAACAGTTTGTACAGAACCCTTGATGCGGTAGTCCAACTCGCGTATAGCCGGTTTTTTCAATAATAAACTGATTTATTTCTGTATTATGTCGTCAGATTCGGCGTTCATCGTGTCGGGGGCTCGCGACTACGCGCGGACCGCTTTCAAAGCGGCTATGGATTCCTCACAACGTGTAAGCACCTCTATTATATTATCATTATTTTAGAAAAGAGAGTAAAATAAAGGGTGTGAAAAGACCCTTAACGAAGCCGAAAGGTACTCGTTCTCCCTACCATTACGATCATTTTTTTGTTCAAGACCATACCTGGGAACCTTCTAGTTACGGAGATATTGGAGGTCAAGTTACAATTTTTTCACAATTTTTTTTTTTTAAATACTGCTTTTAAAGGTTTTAACTTTACTTTAATTATCTCCATGATCCGTTTACTATTCAAAGCATCCATCAGCTCCAAGTTTTGAGTGCGTTACATAAAAGTCGTTTCCCAGCAATAAATTTTGCGTAGAGTTACTTAGTTTGATGTACATAATGCTTGGTGGACGGCTTCGTAAAGGGTCCGTTTACACCCTGTATAGCCATGGCGTTTACATCTCCACAAAAAACTATGCGCTTCGGGAATCATCGTCCATAACTAGCAAGACAAACGCTCGATGCTGACTGTTTTTCGGTCACGGCGGTCAATCTCAAGAGAGATTAGCTATCGGCGCGGGAGATATTATAGTGTACAAGTGTGTGAGCAAGGCATGCTACTGGATATTAATGTTGATGGATGGAGAGGGAGAGGAAGGCCAAAGAAAAGACGAATGGATTGTGTGCGGAATGATATGAAAGAGAAAGGAGTAAATGATGCCGTGACGTCTAACACACAAAGGTAGACTAAAAACGTGTTACGCCGACCCCGAGTAGAATGGGACATGGTCAGCCCCCGTAGCATGACCACCGTAGGCAAGGATTTCTTTGACGGAAGAATCGACAAAATGACAGATAGTGCAAAGAAATCTGTCATTGTGTCGGCACTATCTGTCATTTTGTCGATTCTTCCGTCAAAGAAATCCTTGTCTATGGTAGTCATGCTACGGGGGCATGACGATGATGATAAAATGTGTGAGCAAGCACAGGTGCACTTCCTAATCCTTTACTCGCATAGTCCGATGGGACGGCAATGACACGACCGGAGACAGATCAGGAGCAGGACCAACGGCTTAACGTGCTTTCCGAGGCACAGCGGTATCATACCACCAGCTTCTAACCTCATGGCTGCCACTGAGAAATTTCTAATGGAAACCCCAATAGCACTTCTTGCCCGACTCGGTAATCGAAGAGAGACCACAAGACCAACGAGTACCGCAGTTGGTTTATTATAAAGCTCGTAAAACCATGAAAATACAAGGCTATTTTGTGTAACCATTAGAGATCGGCCGATTTACCAGCTAGTCGGTTGCCTATTTGCCGTCTATTCGCCGACTAAAATTGGTTTATTCCGGGTCTGGCGGTTTTGTGTACGTAAGATCCAGGAAAAAATTTCCTGGAGTGGGGAAGAGTTTTTTTTTTAAAACAAAAGAAGACTACAAATATGTCCGGATAATCGGCTTTCGGTACATCTCTAGTTACCATAATTACTAAACTATAGGTTAGCATTTGCATATGAGGAGGTCGTGGCTAAATAATAACACCCCCTCGGGTTGATCTTTAGGTTAAGCCGTGCTTGCCTAGTTTGGTCTGTCGATGGGTGACCACCCATTACATACCGAGTTTCCTCCGTGCCTTGGAAAGCAGGTTAAGCCGTTAGTCCCGAGTGTCATTTGTAGATTTTTGACAGTCGTTAAGTAGTCAGTGGCCCAAAAAATCTGACAACCAGTCTTACCAAGGGGTATCGTATTACCCAGTACTAACAGATAGGCAGTCGCCCCATGTAAAATACTGGTATTCAGCTGCATCCGGTTAGACTGGAAGCCGACCCCAACATAGTTGGGAAAAGGCCGGGCAGATTATTTATAGGTTTGCGTATGCAACCGTCCGTCCGTCTGACCGTGGCATCACTTTGGGCCCTATCAGAATACCAGCGCTGTGACATTTTTTTTTAATGTTCTAGCACCATGCTGAGATAGAGGCCTTTTTGGCCCCGTACGGGACGAATTTAAGCTTAATGTATCTCTTATTTTTATGTTTACTTTTATATTTTTTGTTTATTGTTAATTTTAATCATTTTGTTTGTCTTGTCATCGTTCTCTTGCCCTTATCCCAATTCATTTGGGGTCGGCGCAGCATGTCTTCTTCTTCCATACTTCTCTTTAGCTCGTCATCTCCTTTCTTGCCATATCATTCTTTACACAGTCCATCCATCGTTTCTTTGGTCTTCCTCTACTCTTTAACCCATCCACATTCTTACCGCGACAACCGATATACATATATTTATACATTTATTTGTCTTATTTTGTTGTCTTGTGAGACAAATAAATACTTCTTTTATCTTTTTCAACTTACCACGAAGCGTAATAGAATAAAAGTTAGACAATTGGCCTTTGTTTGTAACTCAGCAACACGATAATGGTCGAACGAAACCTGCACCGTTTCTGGTGTAAATGTACTTCGCGCGGCGCGGTGCTATGCTAGGCGCATTGTGGTCCCCTGTGAATCTTCTACTTTGCAAATCAAGGACTTTACAACATTGTATTCTCTATTTGCAGATATTGCAGCCGATATACACCACTATGTTCTCAGAACAGAGTCTACGACCGAGATTGAAAGTTTGTAAGTTTGGTTAAAACTAACGTATTTATTTTGTAATTGTTTTCATGAAGCAGGAACATATTTTTACTTGGGCAACCGCTGTATCGCCAGAATGCAATGAGTTCATTTCCGACTTGTTGACAGCCGACTTTTACTTACTCAGTGATAGTCTAGTGGTATGACCCCGATGGTCATACCACTAGACTATCACTGCCAAGTCATAGATCTTGACTTCGAACCCAAGACACGCACCTCTGAGTTTTCAAATTCGTGTGCGTATTGCATAATGATGACTTGCTTCGCTGAAGGAGATCATTGTGAGGAAACCAAACCAGTATACCTTTTTTTTTTAGTATTGGAAATCATCAAATGACCCCCCCCCCCCCCCGCTCGGAGCGGAAGGGAGTGTCAGGCTTGACTAAAACCCATCCATGTTCCTTCTTTGCCCTTTGTGTTCCAGGGCCGCGGTATCTCTTTCGAACAGTCGCGGACCCCTTCATTGTTGCCCTTATGATGCCCTTTCTTCAACAGTGTACCACCCAAACTGCCGACTACCTGATCACATAGACCGATCTTACGGCGCTTACCTCAACCGTGTGGAGGAAGCTAGAAAACTGCCGACACCCGAGTTCAGTGGGAAGGACTGCTATAAATTTACTGCTGTGTAAGTATAATGTGTGTAAAAATCCCCTAACGAAGCCGAAAGGCACTTGTTCTCCCCGTCATTGCGATCATTTTTTCGTTCCAGACCATACCTGGGAACCTTCTAGTTACGGAGATATTGGGGGTCAAAGTCCCATTTTTTTTTTAAATTTCTTTCCTTGAAATACCTCCACGAGGGGGGTCGTGGAGTAATATTCAATAACAATATTCAATAGTCAATATTCAATGCATCCTTCAGCACAATATTTTGAGTGCGTTACATTGACTCCTACCGTGAAACGTGCTTGTCTCCCAAAAAAAGTCGTTTCCCCATCAATAATGTTTGCGTAAAGTTACTTAGTTTGATGTACAGAATGCTTGGTTGGCGGCTTCGTGAAGGGTCTGTTTACACCCTTTATCAACATCTGCCTAATCTTTTCCCAACCAGGTATGCTGGGATCGGCTTCCAATCTAACCGGATGCATGCCTGTTGATGTGAAGGGAAGTGGAACTTCTTTTCCTACTCCTCCGCTATTATTTCCTGATTAATTTCGTTCTGGGATCCAAGATAGTTAAATTGTTTCTCCGCTGGCCACTCGTCGCCACTGTTGATTCTGGCTTTCAGGCGTTGCAGTGGTTCGGACTTGACCCAAAAAGATAACCGGATGCAGCTGAATACCTCACACATTAGTTACATTGAATATCATCATTCATCATAATTCTCTTGCCCTTATCCCAATTTGGGATGTCATTTGGAGTCGGCGCAGCATATCTTTTTCTTCCATACTTCTCTATTACTCGTCACCTCAGCAAACACCTCCTTTCTTGCCATATCATTCTTTACACAGTCCATCCATCGTTTCTTTGGTCTTCCTCTACTCATATACCCATCCACATTCATTGAATAGTGAAAAAAAATGGGAATCGGTTCAGTAGTTCTGAAGATAACCCCTAACATCCAAACTAGCAAAGTTTATCTCTTTAAAATGTTAATCTAAATTAGTATCTAATAGACAGTACTAAGTTTTTTATTTATTTACTCCAAACATACAAATATCCTTACAGGCTAGACCCAATGCGATATTGTAGCACACTTACAATTTAAACAGTTATTTATTAGCATAGCAAATTATATATGTAGCTGTTATTGTGAATTCACCCAAAGTGCAACAGAATAAGTCTAAGTCCTCAGCAATGAGGTTGAGAGTGCGGAGCGCACTCGTGAGCGGCGCCTCGCGCAGCAAGTTAGATCGCGCGCGCGGTTCCACCAGCAACCGCGGCTGACGTCGACGACCCACATACCCGTCTGGCACGACTAGCTCCACCCTACGCAATATATCCGCATTGTGTATCTTCCCTATAATTACCTTAAAGATATAAGTCACTAGTGTGAGTTGCCTCCTGACCCTTAGTTCATTATATCCAACCATTCCCAAGACAAATAGAGTTGGATACATCAATGGATAAAATGGATATACCCCGTATTCCCTCATATATTTGTACCTAATAAACTTATTTTGTACTCGCTCCAACATGAGACTATACTTAGTTTCATGTGGAGCCCAGATAACTGCATTACATTCTAGTTGGCTTCTTACTAAAGCATTATATAATACCGTTATAGCTTTAATATTTGTGAAGCCTTTAACCATTCTAAGCACAAATCCTAGGTTTTCTATATGCTTTTTTGCATACCTTAACTATATGATCACGAAACGTGAGTCCAATGGTGAAACAAACTCCCAAGTCCCTCACTTCAGTGGCAATCAATACTTATACGGTGGACGGGGTACCTATGGTTAGGACCATAGGTACCCCGTCCACCGTATAAGTATGTGTGATGGTTGTTCATGGACGAGCTCGTTCAAAAACTAGACGTCTGACTACTAACCAAACATTTTTGCTTCCAGTCCAAGAAAAGTACTGGCAATACCATCCACCACCCCAGATTTCCGGCCCGAAACGCCGAATGTGGTGCCGCTTCCACCTGGCAAGCCGAGGAACCGTGCTACCCAGAGCCTTTTCAGGTAACCAGACCACTGGCGTAACGCGATAACCTGCATCTTCTTAGAGCGGTTTCAGACCAGCGTATTTTATAGCGCGTAAAGGTCGTGTTTGCTTACACGCGTACACGCGCGCCACATTACACGCGCGTGGTCGCTTCATTAAAACGACAGCTGTCAGTAAAAGTGACGACTTATCTCGCGACTTACGATTGTACAAGCTTATACGGGCGTCAACATTCGTACGAGTTCCGCGTGTGGTAAAAGACGAGCGCCTACTCGCGCGTCCAAAAACGAGCTTACACGCGCCGAAAATACTCTAATCTGAAACAGTCCTGAGCGTGACGATGGCAATCTAATATATTGATTCGGCCCACAAATGGACTACGAGTTTGACGCATTCAGTAGCGTCCATAATATTCTTAGATATGAGGGCATGAGAGATGAGTATACTAATTGTAATAATATGTATATTTATAACGAAAGCCTCGTCAGTCTAGTGGTCGCAAGCGCGACTACTGAGCATGAGGTCCTGGCTTCGATTCCGCGGGTCGGGCGAAGTGTTAATGAGTTTTTCCTTCAGGAATTTCTCAGTAGCAGCCACGGAGTCTGGATTTGTGGCCGGTTGATGGCAATAGGCTCGCCTGCTATTAAATGGGACTAGCGAAAAGTACGATCCTCAATAAATAAAATGGGAAATGCAGACGTTATGTTATATTACAGAGAGTCTTCAGCCCAGACGATACCATGGCAGCCTGATGGCAAGCTGGCTGAGAAGTGTGGGGAAACACCTGAAGTGCTGTACCTTGATAATTTGGAATGGGGTGCGTATAAAGGGTGTTAAAACACACTTAACGAAGCCGAGAGGCACTTTTTCGTCCCTTCATTGCTATATTTTTTTGTTCTGAACCTTACTTGTTTTTTTTTTTTTTTTTTTTTCTCTGTGGGCTTACTCTTGACCTCAATCTAGTCCTGAGGACAGACATCACTACACGGTCACGGTCACGGTCACTAGGGGACTTTCTAGTTACTAATATATTGTAAGCCAAAGTTGCAACTTTTACTCTTTTTTTTTTTAAATACATTATTCAACATTTGTTTTAGTATATGCGAAACCTGAAACTGTACAAAATTTCAAAACTGTATCATGAAAAATCACAAAGTTATAAGCCTGTTCTGTTACCTGGTTGTCTGCACAAAAACGTAGTCACCACGCGGCGCCGCCACGCACGCGCCTCCAGCGTTGTCTTGAGCTCATTGATACTAATAATTTGGCAGTAGGTACCTAAATGATTGCGATAGGAAGTTAGTGTCTCTCAGTGTCCAACTTGTAACGTTTTTAAAATATTTTTGGGACAAAATATAACATGGCTTAAAATTTATTGTAATCGATTCAGTTACTTATTCTGAACAAACTATATTCAGGTTAACTTGCATATACTAAAAATAATGTTGTATAGTTTTTAATGTTTTAATTTTACTTTAAGTACCTCCATGACCCCCGTACTATTCCATGCATCCATCAGCTCAATGTTTTGAGTGCGTTACATGGAGCGTTACTGTAAACCGTGATTTTTTACACCAAAAAAAATAGTCTTTTTTTCAGCAATATTTTTTGCGTAGTTACTTAGTTTGATTTACAGAATGCTAGGTTGACGGCTTCGTGAAGGGTTCGTTTACACCTTGTACAATTCAATTATTTTATGTTCAGGTCCAGGCTCTCGGTACCGCATCGGAGACTTACCAGCTGATTTCCATACTACTGAAATAATTAACAAGTAAGATTCATTCTATTCTTTACTATCTACTAGCTGTTGCCCGTGAACTTCGTTCGCGTGAATTTCATCATCATCTGCCTATCTTTTCCCCAACTAGATTGGAGTCGGCTTCCAGTCTACCAGATGAAGCGACTGCCTATCTGACCTCCTCCACAACCCAGTTAGTACTGGATAATACGATACTCCTTGGTAAGACTGGTTGTCAGACTTTTTGAGCTACTGACTTAACGACTGTCAAAGATCTGTAAATGACAGCCGGGACCAACGGCTTAACGTGCTTTCCGAGGCACGGAGGAAACTCGGTATGTAATGGGCGGTCACCCATCCACAGACCAACCTAGGCAAGCACAGCTTAACGCGTGAAACTATTATAAAAAAATATTACTTCCCTTCTTGAATCGGATTTTGTTACCAATTTCAAGGGTTTGATTTTTTTTGCACGGAACACCAATTATTATTCTAAAATAAAAGTAGCTTAAGTTACTCCGTCTAACATCAGCTGTATACCAGTAAAAGTCCCGTCAAAACCCTCCGGTTTTTACTTTTACTGGTATACGCAGCCGTTTTGGAGATTAGCCGGAACAGACAGACAGACAGTTGTAAAAAAAATGTGTTTTTGTTATAAGTGCTGTATACAAAATTAGTTTTAGTATATGCGAAACCTAATACACGTGTCTAGTATTTTTATGTAAAGAATCTATGTACAAAATTTAAAAACTGTCTCATGAAAAATCACAAAGTTATAGCTTGTTCTGTTACCTAGTTGTCCGCCCAAAACCGTGATCACCACGCAGCGCGCGCCTCCAGCGTCGACTTGAGCTCATTAATAATAATAATTTGGCAGTAGGTACCTAAATTATTGCTATAGGTACTCAAAGTCGCTCGGTAAACAACTTTTAACTTTTTTAAATATTTTTGGGAAAAAATATAACATGGCTTAAAAATTACTGGAATCGATTCAGTTACTTATTCTGAACAAACTAAATTCAGGTTTCGCATATACTAAAAATAATGATGTATATTTTCATAAAATATTTGCAAAAAAAAAGCTGTTATTTTGATATTAGATATTAGATACTTCAACTTTACTTATTAGTATTTGTATAGATACTTACCATAATAAAGTTGTATGTTTGTTTGTGCGCGCACATCTCTAGATTTGAAAGGTTATTTTTGCATTCGATAGCCCAATTCTTTGACCCTTACGCGGCGAAACCGCGGTTCATAGCGTGTAATTCATCATCTGCCCAGCCTTTTGTTTTGTTGGGGACCGCTTCCAGTCTTACCGTATTCAGTTACATTGAAATGCAATCATATTTTAATCAACATACAACCTGACACTGACCTGCAAAATGCAAAAAACGTAAGAAAATTTTAATTTCACGGGCTACCCTGGCGCTTCTTTAATAACCTGGTGTTAAACCATCTTACCGAGAGGCAATGATACCCAGTACAGTGAAACACGCTTCTCTTGCCTCTTGTCTTGTCTTGTCTTGTCTATTGTGCACGGGCGTATTTAAAACTAGCTTATTAAAAAAAAAATGTGATTTGTATGGCTCCTGTAATCTATACATATAATAAAATCGTAGACTTTCCGTGTCTGTACATTACAGATTTTTGCAAAATAGTCACTGGAAAGTGCGAGAAATAAGTAATAGGAAGTAAAAATATCTTTTTTTGAATTTTTGTCTGTTTGTCGGTTTGTCGGTTTGTCGGTTTGTCGGTTTGTCGGTTTGTCGGTTTGTCGGTTTGTCTGTTCGTTTGTGCGCGCATCACGTAAAAACCCCTCATTGTATTCAAAATCTAAATATTACAAAATAAGAAGCATTATTGTGGATATTATTTAGCGTTTATTTCATCAAAATCGACCAACAGACGCAAAAGATATTAACTTTTAAAATTTTGTTAGTAACCTCATACGCGATTTCTATGATAAAATAATTTACGTAAATAGGTTTTAGTCGTAGTGTAGTCACTCGGAATGGCTGAAAACTAATTTTGTTTTATTTTTCCTTTTGTCTTTACTCTTTGCACGGGAGTAATAAGTACTACGTACGCACGCGACGGCCAGTCAAGCTTTACAAAACCAGTTTATGCGGATCTCTCATTGTATAGGAAATCTATACAAAGCGAGGTCAATTTATACTGGAATTTTATAACTTTATGTGCCGCCGTGTGTACAACTGCAATTCTTGCTTGCATTAAAAAAATTGCCACAAAAAGAGAGGTTAACGCTAATTCAGTCTCTTTCTAATAAGGTGACCAATCATTTTATGTAAAAAGTAGGACATGATGGAAAGGCTGAGAATATAACATTATTAAATTTAATTTAAAAAAAAAACAATTTTCGTTTCCGAGGCAATTAAATAATAAACAAAAATAGTAATACGAGAAAGCTATTATTATATATTAGGCGTCGGTAGATAGGTATTAAAAAATTAATCATAATCATAAATCTTTATTTAATTCAACATCAGAAGTAACAGGCACTGATATATGCACAATCTTAAATAGAGAAAGGTGTCTGAAGTAGGAAGGTCCTGAGGTACAAATCACCTCTCCGGCTTAGATATATCATTTTATTTGCAGCAATTTACAGCAACTCAACCTGAAGTTTACTTAAATAATAAAATTACTATTATTTGGATTTTACTATATTTAATGGTGACCAGTGACATGATGTATTAAATAAGATTAGTTCTTAGATAGATAAACAATATCCCACAAAATAAAAACTTTATGGGGACAATACCAAAATAAGACAATGACGTTGTCAAATTCAACCAGACCACCTTTTTCCAATGTTGCCCGCACACAAACTAAATAAAATAGTTTCGTTTGAATATTAAAACAGGACTTTCAGGATTTCGTATTTTTATATGTGCCTACCGAAATGACTTCGAATACTAATAATTTAGTAGATTAATGATCATGTCCACATTGTGCGAGTGGGAAAAGGCTAAAATCCGGCAGAGACAAGCCTCAGAACGGCTATTTAAAACTTACGTTAACGGAGTAAAATTCTTATATGAACAAACTAACATTGCGAATGGGTTGCTTCGAGAATCTTCATGTTTCCGAATTAACACGAACATCGCTATAAAGCTTCTTAGTTTTATTTTTCAAGGCCTTATAGCGATGTTCGTGTTAATTCGGAAACATAAAGATTCTCGAAGCGCATAGTCTTTCTGGTTCTATTGCAAAATACATTAAATTCAAGCGTTTGCAGTATTTTTCAATTGAATGGTTTTTGCAAATTCTCAATTTTGTTTCCATCGTTTGTGTCCATCACATTTTTTCCATCGGTTGATTGAGCTCTCAGAGCTGAAAGATTATTTTTTAAATTGTTAAGGTTATTATCCGTTGGGGCCTAGGATAGATCATGAGTTGCATCTATATTTTGCTTACGTTCATAAACTTTGAGAATGACAAACAAATGTGCGCTCACGTGAGCGAAGCCGCGGGCACAGCTAGTCTTTAATAAAATACCGGCCCAAATTAAAAACTTATCATTACAAAAATTTAAAAAAACGTTTCACAGACTTACTTGTACACAAATGTTATTATTCTGTGCAGGATTTCTTAAATGATATTTTTTTGTAATATCCTTTGCTATGTACTACATTTGCATGCTATATTAAGGCAGAATGTGCATGGATACTATTATATAATTTAACAACCTATTTTTATGTACCTACATTCTAAGCAAATAAAGACCTATTCTATTCTATTCTTGAGTGATGTTGTGAGGAGAGCGCTGTTGGTAATTTGTGATATTGTCTATGGAAATTCCATTGAAGAAACAAGATGGCGGTGCAGCGGCGCTGCGTGTCGCGGGTGCGATTACCGCACGGAACAAATATTTGTATCGCCTACAGGTAGTTATTCCGGGTCTGGCTGTTTGTGTGTTTAAATGTTTGTAAACGCATTCACGATCCAGGAGAAATTGCTATTATGGGGCAAGGTTTAAAAAAAAGTTCTTATATGCCACCTGCTAATGGTACCATGCAGTACTTTAACTAGGTCTTGAAAGTCAGATAAGTAGCAGTGATAGCCTAGTGGTGTGACCGTCGGACTGTCAAATCATAGACAACATTCTGAAGTAGTATGGTGCTCCGTTTATAAGGCCTATATATACTACTTGCAATTCTATTTAAATATAGCGGAGTAGCTAATGAAGCGATTAAGCAACAGGCGATGAAATAAAATTCCGAGCGAGAAGCAGCAGAGATATATTAATAACGTAAGGATTACAAGCAGTTAAGAAGTAATAAGTAACCATCTCATCAGGACACAGATATTTATAGTCGCAGGTAAACAATCTGCGTCACCGCAACGAACGGCCTCCGTGTGTGCGTCGTCGTCCCAGACAAAAGGAACGCGAGCGGCGGTCGTCTGCGTGTGCGCCTCGCTACGCACACGTAGTTGAATTTCTTAACTCGGAGGCGGGGTTTAAAAGGTGGCGTGATATCTTGCCGAGGTCTCACCGTCATAAGCGGCGGCGGATGTAGTAGCGGTTTTGGTCGCTACACTACTCCCCCGCTGAGACCGTAACTACGGGCGATAGTAATCGGGAAATCTCACTGTCCTGCCGCTTCTTGTCTTTCTGACTGTGTTATCTGGTTGCGCTGGTTCCGGAGTTTGACTTTGCCTTTGACCTGGATCTAGATCTTCTCTCGCCATGAATGCTGGTTTGACTCGGTCAATCGTAACCTTCCGTCTCTTCCCATGCACCTCGATGTCCAGTGTCTTCTGGTCGCGTGCTAGGACTTTATGTGGACCTGTATATGGGGCCTGTAGAGATCTTCGAACTGGGCCTTCGCGCAGGAAGACGTGGGTTGCCGCGCTCAGGTTTTTCGGGATGTAGAAGGTGCGGTTGGAGCTCATATGCCACGATGTTGACTGTGGCGTTAGTTTGGTCATGTGTGCGCGCAACCTGTCGACTAGGTCACTCATGTCCACGACGTCCTTTGTGGCTTCTGTGAGGAACTGCCCAGGCAAGCGGAGCGGCTCGCCGTAGACGAGTTCAGCGGTTGTTGCGCCTATGTCTTCCTTCCATGCGCTACGGATGCCTAGCAGAACCCATGGAAGAGCCTCTGTCCAGCTTGAGTTCGCATGACACATGATCGCGGCCTTCAGCTGGCGGTGTAATCTCTCAACGAGACCGTTAGCTGCGGGGTGGTAAGAAGTGGTTAAGTGGTGGGTGGCGCCTATTAAGGCGGCTAAGCTCTTGAAAGTGCGGCACTCAAACTGCCTCCCACGGTCCGTGGTGATATGTTCGGGACAGCCGAACCGGGCAATCCACCCAGCGGTGAGGGCAGCGGCGCAAGTCTCTGCGGTGATGTCCTGCAGCGGGAACGCCTCAGGCCAACGTGTTGCGCGGTCGACAATCGTGAGGCAGTACCTGTAATTTGCGGACAATGGTAAGGGACCTATTAAATCAAGGTGGATGTGTTGAAAACGTGCCGACGGTGGTTTGAATGCCTGTAATGGGGCTGTGGTATGGCGTGTCACCTTACTCTTCTGGCACGCTTCGCATTCCTTTGCCATCTGACTGCAGTCCTTTCTAACTCCTGGCCAAACAAACCTTTCCGTGACCAACCGAACACTTGCCTTACGCCCAGGGTGGCTGAGGTTGTGGAGGGAAGTGAATACCTGCTTGCGGAACGATCTTGTAATAAACGGGCGTGGAGTACCCGTTACGTCGCAGTAGATCTCGTCATTAGATGTGGGTAGTTTCACCTTCCTCAGCTTCAAAGATGTTCCTTCTCTCAGCAAATTCTGCAGTTCGGGGTCGGTCTGCTGTTCCCTGGCCAGGGACTGGTAATCTAAGGGCAGATGAAGTTCATTAACGCGCGAAAGGGTGTCTGCGACCACATTGTCCTTTCCGGCTATATACCTGATATCCGTCGTGAACTGGCCTATGTAGTCCAGGTACCTAAATTGACGGGGAGGGCAGTTTGGGCGTGGATTTGCGAATGCATAAGTCAGTGGCTTGTGGTCCGTTGTGACGTGGAATACGCGTGCCTCAACCATGAAACGAAAGTACTTGATTGCTTCGTATATCGCCAATAGCTCTCGATCGTACGGGCTGTACTTCTTCTGCGAAGGGCTGAGCTTCCTCGAAAAGAATGCCAGCGGCTGCCATTCTGCCTTGCTTCGCTGCTGCAGTACGGCTCCGATCGCTGTATCAGAAGCATCCGTCACGATATTCAGCTCTGCTCTTAGGTCTGGATGCACTAAGAGTGTGGCTTCTGAAAGGCTCTGTTTGCAGGCGTTGAAAGCTTCTTGTAGCTCTGGTGTCATGGTGACTGGATGCGATCCCTTGACTTTAGGACCTGCGAGTAAACTGTTGAGAGGTGCCTGTTTGGATGCTGCTTCTGGTATAAATCGACGATAAAAGTTGAGCATTCCCAGGAATCGCCTCAGTTCCTTAACCGTCTTTGGTACAGGGAAGTCTTGTATGACCTGGACTTTGCAGTCAAGAGGCTGAGTGCCTGACGCCGATACTTTGTACCCCAAGAACTTCACCTCCGCTTGGCCGAAGATACACTTATTGGTATTTAACAAGACGCCGTATTTGCCCAGTCTCTCGAACAGTTGTCTGAGGTGCTGCTGGTGCTGCTGGGTATCCTTGCTGAAGACAATAATATCGTCAAGGTACCCGTAGCAGAAGGTCAGGTCCCGCAGAACTTCATCCATGAACCTCTGAAAGGTCTGGGCAGCGTTTCTAAGCCCAAAGGTCATGACAGGAAACTCGAATAAACCAAATGGTGTTGTTATCGCCGTCTTGGGTATATCTTCTCCAAAGACCGGTATTTGGTTGTATGCTTTTACCAAATCAATAGTGGAGAAGATGGTACTGCCCGCCAACTCGTGAGTGAAGTCCTGCAGGTGCCTGATAGGGTAAACATCCGGAATGGTCCGAGCATTCAGAGAACGGTAGTCTCCGCATGGACGCCACCCGTCGTTCTTCTTGGGTGCTAAGTGTAGCGGCGAGGACCAAGCGCTTTCTGATGGGCGCGCTGTCCCATTTTGCAGCATCTCCTCAAACTCCTGCTTCGCTATCTTGAGGCGTTGCGGGTCCAAACGACGAGGACGGCTGGAGACCGGTGGACCTGGCGTAGTGAAGTAGTATGGTGCTCCGTTTATAAGGCCTATATATACTACTTGCAATTCTATTTAAATATAGCGGAGTAGCTAATGAAGCGATTAAGCAACAGGCGATGAAATAAAATTCCGAGCGAGAAGCAGCAGAGATATATTAATAACGTAAGGATTACAAGCAGTTAAGAAGTAATAAGTAACCATCTCATCAGGACACAGATATTTATAGTCGCAGGTAAACAATCTGCGTCACCGCAACGAACGGCCTCCGTGTGTGCGTCGTCGTCCCAGACAAAAGGAACGCGAGCGGCGGTCGTCTGCGTGTGCGCCTCGCTACGCACACGTAGTTGAATTTCTTAACTCGGAGGCGGGGTTTAAAAGGTGGCGTGATATCTTGCCGAGGTCTCACCGTCATAAGCGGCGGCGGATGTAGTAGCGGTTTTGGTCGCTACAATTCCAACCCAAGACATGCACCTCTAATTTTTCGGATTTATAACTAGCGACCCGCCCTTGTTTCGCACAGCGCCACCTATCGGGTCCAAAACTATATCTAATGTAGCCTATATTTTAAGTTAAGCATCTAGCAGTAGAGCTGTGAAAACTGCGTTCAAATCCATGCAGTAGTTTTTGCGTTGTGCGCGTACAAACATACAAATAGAAAGACAGACAAACAGACAAAAATTATAAAAGCTGTTGTTTTGGCTTCTGTTGCTCTAATATAGACCCCATATATATTTTTTTTCAATATCTTCAATGTAGGTACAGACATCGGTCTGTTACAACTGTGGTTACAATTGGGTAGTTGACACCATTTAACAATAATTCCAAGACACAATTTCTCTAAAAAATTAGTTCATTTTAGACCTGAAAACCCGATTAATTTTCAATTAATAGCAAAATTAGATTTTTAGTTGCTTTGAAATCAATAAATAGTTGAGTCTTTGAGTTGATTAAATAGAACGTCATAGCGTGCTATTGCCATTCAAAATATAAGGGGGAATCACGTTTTGACAGCTCTTAAAAAGTATATCAATTGATTGGTTTGTAAACTACCCTATTGTATTACGTGTTTCGATTAGATTATCACTTGCGATGTTTTCCTTCACCGAAGTGAAGGAAAACATCGTGAGGAAACAATTCCAGCATGCCTGAGAGATATTTCTCGACGGCATGTAAAGTCAAGTCAGAGGCCCATGGGCGGCATAAAAACTCTGACACCAGGTTAGGCACTATCCAAACGAAAAACAAGATTATAGAAGGTCAGATAGAGTCGCTCTTTGTATAATACTATAGACCGACCGCTTTAATGAGTCCACTGCCTTGCTCCATCAAAGGCGCATTAAGCGTCCACGAAGTCCTAACAATATCCCACATGTTAATTGCTTTAAAATAACCATAAACCACGTAGGTATTACGATACTAATTGAACCAATACGTGATCCACCTTCAGAATATTCCATTGAAATTGATACCTTCGCGAGGACATACACGTAAATGCTAGGCTGATGATGATGTCCTATACCTTCGTTCTTTTGCCAGAATGCGACACGCTCGTGTTTGGATGGACCTGGCGGAAAGTGGCAAGTTCCCCCGATGGATGAAGAAGAGAGATAATATAATTGATGATGTGGTCGTCAAGGATTGGATTTTTAGAGAGGCGGTACGTATAATCGTAATAATATCGTGATAATCACTTTATTCCAAACTGTCAAACTCGAACTGCCAAACTTAAGTGGTAGTGGGCACGGCACATTGCTCGCAGAACGGATGGCCGATGAACCCGAAAAGTTCTGGAGTAGCGACCGCGAACCGGAAGACGCTGCGTTGGAAGGCCTCCTACTAGGTGGACCGATGACCTGTGAAGGTTGCAGGGATCCGCTGGATGCGAGTCGCACGGGACCGGTCAATGTGGCGACACTTGCGGGAGGCCTATGTCCAGTAGTAGACGTCTTTCGGCTGAAATGATGATGATGATATCACCTTACAAAACCAATTTGAGGCGTTTCCAATCAAAGGAGGTGGTTTTTCTGAACTTAACGTGATTTCTGAGGCACGGATGTATGTATCTGAGTATGTTCATACATAGATGGTCACCCATCCATCGCGAGCGAAGCTATAACCTCGATTAGTAGAGGCCTTTGTCCAACAGTGCGACAATAAAAAGCTGGTATAATTACATTCAAAATTCCCTTTCTAGGAGATAGACGAACTCCAAGACATCCGCCTGGAACTGCTCCACCGTTTGCAACAGTCACAGCGAATGAAACTGACGAACCGCACCAGCACCAAGCTGGCTAAGCTCTGGAACAACAAGAAGCAGGAAATGGACAGGAAAGTCAACAATATTAGGAAGACGAGAGACCGAGGTATAGTATATTTTGATATAAGTAGGGAAACTTTGTTATTGCATTCGAGGCGGAATTAACACCCGAGCTGCAGGCGAGGGTGGTATGGAGCCGAGAACTGCAGTAACAAATCCCCACGCGTATCAAACGACGTTTTTCAATACACTTTCGAAGAAATAAAGTATTAGAACGGAAAGCATTTATGTTAGGAATTATTAGTAAACTATGATTTAATTTGCTTTGCTTTCGCCGGATGAAGAAGAAGCAAAGGTATGATGCCGCTAAACAGCCTAATATGAAAAACAGAAAATTCTAAATTCTGTTACTACGGTTGTCATGCTACGCGTGCTGGTATATTCTGCAACTCCACATTACCCTTTCGGTAAAATAATCGTGATGTTACGATTTCTTTAACAGAGCTACGAAAACTAAAAGCGATCCACGAAGGCGGAGGTAAGATGGGCTTGGTGGCTTCCAAGAAGGCTGCCCGCGGCTGTGGGTCAATGACTAATGCTGTCAAGAATCCCGCGTCTGATCTACACGCCCCGCTCTTGAGGCACGGGTACCAGGCGCGCCTGAGGCATGCGGAGATTACTTACGATCCGGGGCTGTTGTGTAAGTTTCTCTTGTTCGTCTTTCTCCTGTGCTAATCCATGTTACTTGGAGTCGGCGCAACGTTTTTTTCTTCCATTGTCAACTTTAAACCGTTAAGCTATCATTTACTCCCCTTTATTCATATTATTCCCCACAAAATCTATCCATATTAATTAACATTCTTTTATTAGCTTCACCTGTAACTATATAAGGTCTAACTATTCATACACGAAATATTTTAAGAGTAACTTCTATAAGTCGTAAAATCGCCAAAGCAACGAAAAAAAAAATTATCTTAGTGTTTTTTTTTTTACGAAATTATTATAATTCAAAATTTTTTTGAGACATTTTGCATAAAATCTTTACTCCCATATTCTAACAATAACACCAGGTAAATACGAAGTAGTAAACTAGCGTAATGGATGTTCAAAAATAAGGAGCTAGTGTTTATTTTGTGGGTCAAGTAATTTTAAATTATTTATTTTTTATAAAAATATACTCAGATAAAAAAAGAATCCCTTAAAATGGCTTCGTTACAGCCGTTAGATGATTCCCTGAAAATATTTCGTGTATGAATAGTTAGACCTTATTTATTTATTTATTTATTTCCATTTATTTCGGACAGAATCCATATAAGTGTTAGTAACAAACAAATTCCTTAAATCTATGTTAGTAGGTACAATATGAACATTTAATTATTTTTTCCTTTTATAATTACAATTTTCCCGTAACTATTCCCACCCAGTGTGCCTGTATGGGACAGTCGTATCGGGACGCAATCATTTGCAAAATGCTGTTGGTGCTACCGCGCAGTCTTTGGAATAATGACGCCACTTTTTTACGGACTATAGCGTGGAAACCGTCAACGTGCGCATTTGCGAACATTTGCGACGCACTACAATGCCGCGGCAACCCCAACAGCATTCTGAAAGCATTATTATACTGAATACGCAGGACGTTGTAGGCTCGTTGCGTATACCGAACCCACAGGCCGCTCGAGTAAAAAGATTGGCAGTATGCCCTAAAAAGTGTTATCTTAACTTCCTTAGTACACCGAGCGAACCTACGGGCCAGCATATTGCTCCTTACCGCCAACGCCCTACGCTCTCTTTCTATATCTGGATCATCTTTTAAGTCCTCTGTGACCAGGTGACCCAGATATTTAAAGCTCTGCACAATTTTTAATGCCGTTCCATCGACCAAGATCGGAGGCACTGTACTAGGTCTCTGTTTTCCAGCCCTAAAAATCAGTACCTCACTTTTCTGTGAGTTGTACCTGAGACCATGCTCGGATGCGTAGCGTTCACAAATTTGAACCAATGTTCTCAAAGCGTTGACCGAGGGGGCCAGCAAAACCATATCATCAGCATAGCTTATGTTGTTGACACATGTTCCGTCAATGTAGCATCCGACATGAGTCCTGCTGAGCTCCTCTATCAATTGGTTCACATACAGGCTGAAGAGGCCTGTGGATGTGAGGCCGCCCTGCCTCACACCGCATTCCAACTTATATTCGTCGGATAGTGTATCTCCCCATCTCACCTGGTTAGTTTGGTTTTTATACCAGAATTTAAGAATATTGTTATATTCAGTAGGCATACCCATTTCCTCTAGCTTTCGCCACAGAATGTCATAGGCCACTGTGTCAAAAGCTTTTGACAGATCGAGGAAACAGGCATATATCGGTGTCTTTCTCTCCGTGTAATACCCGACAGTATGCTTTAAGCACAAAATAGCACTCTCAGTGGATAGTCCCGCCCTGAAACCAAATTGTGCGTCATGTAGATGTAAGTACCCACTGAGACTCTGATTAAGCAAACTGTCAAGTATCTTAGCTGTTGTTGTAGCAAGTGAGATGGGCCGATAATTTGACCTATCCGACACATCCCCTGTCCTGTTTTTAAGAATGGGTACAACCAAGGTTTTCATCAGCGATTCCGGTAGGTATGAGTGACCGATACACAGTGTAAAAAACATAGCCAGTACACGCGGCAGATGTACACCTGCATGCCTGAAATGCTCGATGCTGAGACCGTCATACCCTGGAGACTTACCCCTCTTCATCCTTTGAATTGCTGCGGCAACTTCTTTTGCTGAAAAGCGCGTTTTTCTCTCAGGTACACCGGCCCCAGCACCGCCTGCATCAGTCATCGCTGGCCCAAGAGCAGACTTTACCATAAAATGATCTCTAAAATTATTGGCAATACCTTTAGGATCACTGATGCCGCCGACGCTCACAGGTATACTCGGCTTAGGGTTCATCTTGCTTGTATTCTTCCAGAAAGCTGAAAAATTTCCCGCTGAAAGATTTGAGGCAAGAATATCCATTTTAATTTGTTCTTGCCTGTTCTGACACCATTTCAGCTTGGACTTAAAAGCCCTCCGACTATCACACATTTGTTCATAAACAGTACCATTTGGTGGTCTACCCGCTAACACCCATAGCTGAAACCCCAGCCTAGCTTTTTTGTGAGCGCCTGCGACATGTTTGTTCCACCCGGTGATGTACCCACCCCTTCTTAAGCATTTACGACTGTACGATCTGACAGATGCATGAGTTAAAATATTTGTAATTTTAGTGTACATATTATCCAACAAGGCCGCATGTACCGGATCAGAACAGAAAGTATCAGCGCATGAACTGAATTCCATTGGGAAATCCAGCCCTTTGAGCTCATCGTGACATATGTTATGATAAAGATCAATCTGCTTACCCTCTCTTCTGCCCCAGATTAGACCGTCACATACTAACCTACTATCAATAGCACACTTAACAACAATCATATTTATGTCACATTCCACATAAAGTGGAGAGTGGTCAGACCAATACACGTCGTGCTGCACCCACACCTTATGGACAGTCTTTTGAGCAGCTTTAGTGACAATGCAGTGGTCTAACCACCTCCTACATCCATGTGCCTCACTCGTAAACGTGTATGTACCAGACTGAATACCAAGTCTCTCCATATCAACACAGCACCAGTCATGTTCAAAACAAAAACTCAACAGTTCATCACAAAATAGTTCGTTTGGATGTGCATTAAAGTCCCCTAAAATATATACCGCTTCACTATCAGTGTTAACTTCTATCACAGACTTTATTACACTCAGGCAGTCCGTAAACATAGGTAGATTTTCAATACCGTTAACCGGCATGTACACACTAAAAATTATAACTGACCCATTTCCTGTCATCACTTTTATAGCACATACGCGCGCACTATTACAATCTATTACTGAGACAGACTCAAACGCATTTTTTCGCCACAGAATTGCCACCCCGCCATACGGCCTGCCACTCAGGAGACCTAAGGACGTGTCCACCGCAGACGTGCCAGTGCAACCGAATTCTTTGTCTATTGTGTTAAGTAATGACAAGTCATGCGGCAGCAACCACCTTTTACTGTAGCGCTAACACATCCGCTTTCTTACACAGTGTTCGTATCCCCTCCATTGATCTCTTAATCGATTTGCAATTAAAGCTGACTAATGTACTACGCATTCGTGTATTATCCATTTAGCCCTATATTATACCCGTTGGTTATTCTCGCCTCGCACAAGAGTATTATCCCTAATATTGACAAAACGTCTAAACGTAATGCCCGAAGGCCACAGATTGTCATCTAGAAAAATGTCAATATTATGCCTCGTTACGTACATCTTGTATGAATTATAATCTCTAGGCTTCTTCATTCTAATTTTCAACAAAGATACCTTCTCCTTTGTTTTATCATAAATATAACTCACGATGTCTGCCTCAATCACATCCTTATGCACATTTGATACAAACAGTGGTATTTTTGTATCAGCCGCCTTAAATTTACCGCAGCTTGAGTCGGCCTTTCCCTTGCTCCCTATAAACCTATTTCTTAATCGCTTTCTCTGCACTTCTATCCAATTTTCATCCTCTTTCGGCTTTTTCCATTTATCACCATTCCCGACAGTGTCCGCAAAAGATAACTTTCGCACCACCATCGCTGTATCAGCCGCCGTATTACTATTACTGATCGCCGTGCTTTGTTTACATTTAAAATCAGCTGGCGACGACCCATTATCTCCGCTCGCTGCACGGACTGGTTCCTTGTATTCGCACATATTGTTCAATGAACGCTCCGTCCCGCTTGCAAACGCGCACTCCATCACCGTCGCACTAGTACCAACCTGCGTGCTATTTAACATGGTGGGGAGCTGCGCACTTTCATGTACTGCTGTCTCAGTTGGTTCGGGGGAAAGAGACGGTGACGCGTGCGCTCCTTCGTTGTAGTTAGCCGCTGCCGACGCCGCCACCACCACACGCTCGTCAACAATTGGATGTGACACATCATTGCCGCTGACAGATGAATGTGACAGATCGTTTTGACTTTGACAGGTGTCTAACGTTCGCTCGATCATCGACCCGTCTCTCGGCGTTTGAATTGCCATCGGTCCACTTTCGAGCAAGTACCCTCCACGCCTCATATTTATTCGGCAGTCAGAGGTATACCGACAATTTGACCATTTACTATCTAAATCTTCAATTTGCTTCGTAGTTACATACGTCTCTTTTATTTCATTTATATCTGCCTTGAGTCGAACTATATCTTTCAATAAAGCCGTCACGTCTACGTGATCAAACGTGATGGGCGGTAATTTATTCAGCTCTCTGGCCACAAAAATAGGCATTACCTCGGGATCAGTCTCCTTGAAAATGGCAATAATATCCTCTAGATCTCGCTGGATTTTGCCATCCTTCCTCCTTGAAATATTCCGCCTGTTTGTTTTGATGGAGTCAAACAACAAACCTTTCGCATTTTCTACTTCACTGATAGTAAACGCTGAGGCACAGATCCGCACCATGCTCTCATTGTCCAT
This sequence comes from Noctua fimbriata, assembly GCA_905163415.1. NCBI lineage: Eukaryota > Metazoa > Arthropoda > Insecta > Lepidoptera > Noctuidae > Noctua > Noctua fimbriata. The sequence goes on along the minus strand of LR990949.1, from coordinate 7,689,853 downwards.
AGTATCCACCTTATTTTGCAAATAAGCAAGAATCTCACTGATAACAATGTTGCAACTTGCACACTTAACAGTTTTTGTAACTACGTTCGCTTTCGACATTTTTACTAAGTAGCACGTACGCGCACACACGATCGAGGCCGCGTTCGAGCGCAGACTGATCCATTTATATAGGGTGACTGGTAATTAGTGACCGATACTTAAACACGTGATTGTACTCACGATAACAAACAACTTTTCCAAAGAAACATTTTTTTATACTCATTTACTTTTATCACAATAAAACTTAATAAAACGAAGCAGGCTAGTGAGCCGCGCGGGTGATCCGCCTACCCAATGTTGCACGGTACGATAGTAATGAGACAGAACGACGTCATGCGGCTAACAGCTGATAGGTCACAGGCGCGAGCGCGAGCTTCATACGGCTGTAATATTATTGTGATAAAAGTGAATGAGATTAAAAAAAAGAAAATCTTTGAGAAAGCTTTTTGTTATCATGAGTACAATCACGTGTTTAAGTATCGGTCGCTAATTAGCAGTCACCCTAGTATAGAAATATTACTTTACTAGCTAGGCTAGTAAATTAATATTTAAGTTATATTGTATCTGTGTGCCAAATCTCATCTAAAACCGTTCAGTAGTTTTTTTTTTTTTTTTTTTTTTTTTTTTTATTTGGATCTCCAACAAAGAATACACACACAATATAGGACACAGTATTACAAATGTTCTTTTAGGTGTGTTCCTTCAATTATAGGAGAACACAGCATGCCCATAAAACTAGGTTTTAACACATAAAATATAAAACAATGAAAATATTACAAAAAACAAAATAAAAACCAGAATAATTATTAAAAAGCATTTGATGCATTTGAAAGAGAATTGATAAAATTGTTTCACATACAAATTATAGTTATCACTCTACATTTATAGCAGTGGTCAATATTTTTTTGTATTTAGAGATTGTGAGGGTTATGTCCATGTCAGATTGCTTTGACAATTCATTGTACTGCCTACAGAGTCTTGGGAGTTTTTGCGGAAAGAGTAACAATCCATCCATTCATACATTCCACCCTCACAAATTTTCGCATTTATAATAAGCAGCAAGAAAGTAAAATCCGCGCTTTAGTTCATTCTCGCTCTAAAACGTCGGTCATATCGAACGAAAACTAATGAGCGAGGAATCTGGGAACTAGTTCGCGTAGTTCGTCTGCGGCAGTGCTCGAACTACACAAGACTTCTCTTATATGCTATCAATCCTCAGCCTTAGAAGACCACAAAGCCGTGGCAGAGCCTCCCCCGTGGCTGGATAGGTGCGGGCAGGACCTTACGAAGAGCTGCTCTGGCCACCACCTGCGTCGCGACCCCACGCAGCTGTGTGAGCGGGAGACGAAGTGGAGTGAACAGTTCTTGGAGAATTTACATAATGAGTTGATGAGTAAGTCGACGTTTTAAGCTTTCATGTTTTTAGAGTTCTGTATCCCAGTCGGCAAAAAAACGGAACAAACTGATTCCGGTACTATCCGACCTCCAAGATCCAATTGCTAGGTTATATGATAACCCTTGGTAAAACTAGTTGTCAGATTATCGGTCTTCTGTAAACCCGGAACCGCTAAGAAAGATCTTCGGATGTCAGTCGGGTCCTAAAGCATAAGTACCATATTTCTGTCGCTCACGTTAAGTTTCAGGAGTTCTATATCACATTCAAAAAGCCAAAGGGCAATGGAGAGATGCTCGGAGTTTCCTTGTGTGATCAAATCAGAAATGAGGACATCCGCAAGAGAACCAAGGTTACCGACGTAGCCCGAAGAATAGCCAAACTTAAGTGGCAGTGGGCAGGGCACATTGCTCGCAGAAAGGATGGCCGATGGGGCCGAAAAGTTCTGGAGTGGCGAACGCGAACCGGAAGACGTTGCGTTGGAAGGCCTCCCACTAGGTGGACCGATGACCTAGTGAAGGTTGCAGGGATCCGCTGGACGCGAGTCGCACGGGACCGGTCAATGTGGCGACACTTGGGGGAGGCCTATGTCCAGCAGTGGACGTCTTTCGGCTGAAATGATAATGATGATTTCATCTTACAAAGCCAATTTGAGGCGTTCCCAATCAAAGAAGGCGGTTTTTTTTAACTTAATGTGATTGCTGAGGCACGGATGTTTTTATCTGAATATGTTAATACATAGATGGTCACCCATCCACGTACCGACCTCGGCTAGCGTTGCTTAACCTGGTTTACCTTGAAAATTCACCAGTGCGGCTGTGTTAGTACTTACCCACGAGGAATATGTTGTATCAAAATGATGAATATTCGAAGACTACCTCGTTGGTGTAGTGGTCGCAAGCGCGACTGTTGAGCATGAGGTCCTGGCTTCGATTTCCAGCTCGGGCAAAGTGTTATTGGGTTTTTCAATCAGGATTTTTTCAGTAGCAGCCACGGAGTCTGTGTTTGTGTCCGGTTGTTGGCAATAGGCTCGCCCTCGATTATCATCATCATTCCTCTGCCCTTCCCAATTTATTTGAGGTCGGCGCAGCATGTCTTCTCCTTCCATATCCTCTGTTATGGACCTAAACATAACTGGCGAAATGTGGGTGTGCGACGAGGTACACAGGTCTTAGTCTTCGGGGTCAAAAGTTATCCGCGACACAATACAGGGTGGAAGGGATACCGACGCGAAAACGGTTACCACGTATTCAGTACATCATTCTGAAATTTTTCATCGTTTACTAAAAAAGAAATCAGCTGTTCCATACACTTTGACCGTATAGGTATTGCACTTTTGTAGGAAACTGCCACCCCCTATAGAAAAACCCGACATCAACTGTCGGGCAGTAGCCCACCAGACACAACACCCGTCTGGTCGGAGGATCCTCCCTTTTCTATGGGGGATGGAGAACTTTACACCCTGTTCTCCATACTCCCAAAGACGCAATGTCTTCATTTAAAACGACTAACGGTTTTTTCAACTTCCAGAGGCTCGACTAGGTGCCGCCAAAACGACGGCAGGTCCTCTCCACGTACTGAAAGCGCGCAAGGAGCCAGTAGAGCCAAGACCTCCCACTCCTCAGGTGGATGGACCTGAAGATGAACAAGAAATCGCCCATCAAGCCGCTCTAGTGCTGCAGAGAGTCATCAGGGGCCGTGCTGTGCAGAATTTGGTAAGAACATTATAACTATACAGTGTGTGTGTAGTGTGTGTGTGTGTAGTATGATCCTTCACGAAGCCGTCAACTAAGCATTTATAACCGACTTCTAATAAAGGAGGTTAGGTATTCCACCGATTTGTGTGTAATTACTTTTTTTCATTTGTTAAAAGAAGCTCGCGCGTTCGCCCTATATACATTTTATTAACTTTATGAGTTATCTTCTTTAATATGCATTTTCGTGTATGTGTATGAGGTACTAATTATCTAGTTACAATGTAAAATACTTGACAAGGATTTGAGCGAGCTACCACTACTAATAAAACCGACTTCAAAAAAACAAAAAAGTGAAAAATAACTTTAGCTTCAGAAGTCGGTGACTTTTGTTTGTTAGATTTAATTTTTTTGTCAGCGACTGCTGAAAGAATACCAAAAAAAAAATAATATAAATATCCGAATTGATAACCTCCTCCTTTTTGAAGTCGGTTAAAAAATGGTAAAATAAACACTTTTTTGGAAGTCGGTTTTTTTTTTGCAAAAACGTTTTTTGGACATCAATCTAAGTAACAGTGCGCAAAAAAAGATACTGGGAAACGACTTTTTTTTAGGGTTGAAAAAACACGGTGTACGGTGACTGTGTTTTACCATGAACCGTGGCCACGTGGTACCGTGTCTGGCTGTTTGTGTATGTGAGTTTAGATGTTTGTAAACGCACCCACGATACAGGAGAAATGCCTAGTGTGGGGCCAAGTTTAAAAAAAAATATTAATAATAGTTGATAGTTGTATCAGCCCATGGTTTAATTGCCAAGAGCCTCGACCAATACCTGAGGAGGCTCTCGTTAGGCAGCTGGATCAAGGGCTTGTAGTGTCTGACCGAAATTGGTTTTTACGACCGAAACCGAAACCGAATTTCGGCAACGGTCTCAGTTTCGCCCGAAACCGAAACTTCCTTACAAGGATCATGTTTTGAGGGAAAGATAAAGAAAATGTTAATAAAAATGAACTTTGAAACTCTGAATCGTTAATATTATCACCGCTAATGCATTATAGTAAGTAACAAGCACCTAACTAATGTTTGTTTAGGTATAGAATTAGCGAAAGAGTTAAATTAACCAAAAAAATATTTAGATAGTTAGGTTAAACTTAATTCTACTTTAATCTATGTATTAGTTTGTTATATTGATTTATTTTTTAATGTTTACTAGCTGGTCTTATGCTATATCGCGTGATAAAACTTACTGAGTTCAAAATAAATCACACGAAAATTCACAACAAATAAAACGAACTGCAAATACAAGCCAGTCACGACATAATTTAGCACGTGGACGCGGCAAAATGTCTTCGTCGTTTGGATGGAATTCAACGCACCGGCCGCCAAACATGACCGATCACAGCGCGAGAAGTCCCGAATGCAGTTTCGGTTTCGGTCGTAGTTTCGGCGGGTTTTCCTCTGAAACCGAAACTAAACCGAAACCCGTTTTTTTGCCGAAACTCGACCGTAACCGAAGCCGAACTTTCGGTCAGACAATAAGGGCTTGATTCAGAAAGCGGTACTCCTGGACCCGGCTCGTATTGTTAGGTGGTTTCTCTCTCTGGAGCCTTGACCCTTAGTTTGGACCCTGTTCCCGATACCCGTTGTCTAATTTTTTTATATTTTTAAATGTTTTTTTTATATTGTTTCTAAAGAATATTTAAAAATGTAAAATAAATAAAGGAAATTATATTTTTTTTTTTTCTCTCCAAAGATGTATGAAGGTCGCACTCGCGCCGCTGAACTGACCGAAGAGTTGAAGACCACGCATGGCCTTCAAAAAGAGGACAAGGCTAGGATTGCTAACGAGGAGTCGAAGGCTCGAGAATTTAATGCTAGGAGGACTGAGACGGAACTTAAGGTACCATTTCATTATTTTTACACATAATACAGGGTGTAAGGGACAGCCCTCCGCAGCCTGATGGGGTGAATTCAGTATATCATACTACGATGACCGGTACAAAAAAATATTTCAGGAACGTTACGGTAATCCATCGTTACTCAATTTATCGTTACCGTGGCAAAATGCACGTAGCGAACGGCAAGTGCGACGACGAGCTCGATGAACTCTGTAGCTAGGCAGGAAGTGAACAGCTGATTTCACGCGTCTTTCGTTAGTGTATTTCCATGACATCTCTATTCCCTAATGTAAAGTTCGCCATTGAATATCGAGCGAGGTCCCTCATAAACTTCAGTGATTGGGCATCACTGACAAAATCACAGTGAACTGCTATCTTAACAATAGGGTTGCTGTTCAGACAGGTCTGTCAAGTAACAATAATCTTTATTCTAATTATGACAAGGTTGTTGTTGTGTTGCCGTGTCAGACGGAAACTAAGTGTAAAAGGACTATCACAAAACTGACATTCTAAATTGTAGGCTCCAAATTGGCAGGAGTCTTTTAAAGGCTGAATTACTTTATGAGATATTCATCTCAAAGAAATATGCTTACAGGAGGACACAATATCGGCGCTTGTGGACGAGCTTTGCGGCGGTGCCGTATCTGCCGCCCTGGACTTCTTGGAGAAGGAGCTCCGAAGGCTGAAGGAGGAAAGGAGGCAGCATGCCTTCCTTATCATAGCCTGTAAGTCACCACGCTTCTTCTTGGCGTGTCGACGACAATTTAAATTGAGTCAGCCCAAAATTTGGCGACGAGTTTGTCAGTTTCAGTAGCCTCCATCAGCTTCTGTGATGTGCAAACAACAGGACACGACATCAAGTGTACCATCGTTTGTGAGGCAGCACCACATTTACACTCCAGCACACAGTCATCTATGAATCTCTACCTGAACAGGTTTTCCTTGCTTCAGCGTGGTGACCAGGTGGTACACCACCCTGGTATTCCCTGAGAGGTTAAGCAGAGGCGAGCCAGAGTCTTATGAGGTAGGAAGCGAGTCTATGGCTACAAATCCAGACTCTGCATGGGCTGGTGGTGACTTTACCTGACATAAGCACTGAACCACAGTCGGGAAATACGCGCTGCCCGTTGTTCGGGCTGATCCCGAATATCTCCCACAGATCTTTGACTGTCGTTACGGGTATGCCTAACTGGGTTGTGGAGGTCAGATAGGCAGTAGCTCCATGTAAAGTGCTGGTATTCAGCTGCATCCGGTTAGAATGGATACCGACTCCAATGGCTGAGGCTGGACAGATGATGTTTAAATTACTGAAATTGTCAACAGTGCGAGAGAAGACGATGCGAGAGGCTGCTGAAGCTGGCAGGAGACAGAAGGAAGAACATCGTCGTGAGGAGCACGATGAGATGTTCAAACAGGTATCATCATCATTAGTCTCCTGCCCTTATTCTTATTCTTTACTGCACACAAAATTAAAAGATATACACTCAAAATTACAATATGTACAGTTGCCAGCACATCAAGCTACCCGAAACTGTCAAATTTTCCCAATCAACCTTGACCCTAATGCTTTAGCGATAAAGTTGGAAAATCTATTAAAGAAATTTGACTGATTGTAGTAGCTTGATGTGCTGGTGTCTGCACAACGGCGAGCTTAACCCAGAATTGGGTTTTCTTACAGCAAACCTTACCTTGTCCCAATTTATTTGTGGTGTCGACGCAGCATGACTTCTTTTTCTACAACATTAGTTTTAGTATATGCAAAACCTGATACACGTGTCTAGTATTTTTATGTAAAGATCTATGTACAAAATTTCAAAACTGCATCATGAAAAATCACAAAGTTATAAGCTTGTTCTGCTACCTAGTTGTCCGCACAAAAACGCGTTCACCACGCAGCGCGCGCCTCCAGCGTCGTCTTGTGCTCATAGATAATTTGGCAGTAGGTACCTAAATTATTGCGATAGGTACTCAAAGTCGTTCGGTGTCCAACTTGACGTTGGGACGAGCCGCTCTGCAGAGTAGTTCAGAACAATTTACTGCTCACGTCTGCTACTACTGCTGAGCGTGCGCGTCTGCTGGCTGTGGGTGAGTGGGAGTCGGGTCTTTGGCTTCACACACTACCGTCGTCGAGTATAGGCACTTTGCTCGACGACACTACTTTCCGCCTTGCTGCTGCTCTACGCCTAGGCGCCCCTTGTTTTTCTCCTCATCGCTGTCACTGTGGTGAAGCTGTCAACAGCCTTGGACACCACGGCCTTTCATGCAGCCGAAGTGCGGGCCGCTTTGCACGGCACGCGAACTTAAATGATATCATCCGTCGAGCTCTTGTCACCGTCGGCGTTCCAGCTTTATTAGAACCAAATGGCTTGGCACGCGACGATGGCAAGAGACCGGACGGCATGTCTTTGTTTCCATGGAAGATGGGTAGGTGATATGTAGGTAGAAGTTAGCGTAGGTACTTGGCTAGCAATGAAACGACCGTGTATCGTGACCATTGGTTTATTACTGCCTAAACGTAAGCGTCGCTCTTAGAACGGTGGTGGAGTGCCGGCGCGCGGGGCGCGGGCGCGCGGGGCGCGGGCGCTTACGAGTACAAACACTGCACTCCTCCCACCTTAATTTGAAACCTTGTTATACAAACAAATAACTTATTAGTTATGATACATACTATTACTAATAATATTTCTTATAATTTATGACTTTTCTTGGGCGCACTGATCGACCATATCGCCGATCGTTAGTGTCGTTTGCAACAGCGTAAGGACTGTTACACTCGGTCGGCTGTCCGGCCGGTACAGCAGTTATCTCCCGACTAGCCTCCTCCCATTCATCATCATCCTCTCCCCTCCCCCGGACATTATCTGGAAGCGGTGTTAGCGACGAATCGGTGGGCGACGGCGTCGGCGCCGGCCTTGCAGCCGAGTGCGCGGGTGAGGACGGTAATGACTCGGAGTCCGGCTGCGATGCTGATTGTGCTGTTGTCGCGAGCTGATTCGGGACCGACGAGGATGCACCTCCAGCAAAACCAACATCACTCACAAATTTCATCAGAGCTAGAGTCTGTGCACTTAATAATCTGGTCTAAATGTCTTATACATGAAGAACTACAATTTTTAAATTTAATATGAAACATTCTGTTACCAATAATATTCGTTATAATTCCTTTCATCCAACTTGCCTTTTTAGCAGTGAACCATCTAGCCCACACTACTTCACCTAACTTGAATTTCCTAGATTTACAGAGTTCCTTATTTTCTGTTTCTAAACTACTACTAACGTGACTGGTAGGTAGAACTATGTCTAATCTGGTTCTAACATTACGTCCGAACATTAAGCTTGACGGCGTTGCGCCGGTAGTACAATGAATAGTATTCCGGTATTCGAACAAATATTTAATTAATTTATCTTGAATTAAGCGAGGGCTAAAGCTATTTTTACTATTGTTTTGTTTGATGATACATTTCAACATTTTCTTGCAAGTGCGGACTGAATTTTCGGCTTGGCCGTTACTAGCCGGGTGATAAATTGGTGAATTTAAGTAATTTATCCCGTTATTTTTACAAAACTGTTGGAATTCTGTGGAACATATCTTAATATCATTGTCAGACACAATTTCGTTCGGGATACCGAAAACAGAAAATATTTTTTTTAATTTTAATATTAACGCACTAGTGGAGGTGCCGCAATTCATATGAATGCATTCTAGCCATTTACTAAATGCATCAATAACAATTAGGTATACCGTTTGTTCTATAGACATGTAGTCTATATGAATACGGTGCCAGGGAGCGGGCGGGCGCGGCCAGGGTGAGGGGGGCGCGCGGGGCGGCGCGCTGCGCTGGGCCGCGCACACGCCGCAGCCCCCCACCATCCGCTCAATGTCGCCGTCGATGCCCGGCCACCACATTCGACTTCGCGCCGCACTCTTCGTTTTAACAATACCGAAATGCGCACTATGTAATTCTTCTAACATACGCTCGCGAAATATTAAAGGAATTACGATTCTATGGCCACGGAATACGCAACCCCCGATAATCTGCAAATCCGTTTTACACATAAAAAATGGTAGTATTTGCCTGCAACTAATCTTGCGCGGCCAACCCTGCTGCATATAATTCATTACGGTTTTTATAATTTTATCATCGGCCGTAGCGCGTTGTAATCGTTCGAACGAGACCGGCTCTTGAATAGCATTCATGAACAACAGAGCGATTGGGAGGTCATCGCGCTCCTTTCGATCAGCTGATCCGCTCGATTCTAAAGATAACGGCGCGCGGGAAAAATAATCTGCCACAATATTATTTTTATTACTAATATACTGTACTTCGTAGTTGTAAGCGGATAGCATAATTGCATACCTTTGCAGTCGAAGGGCGGTGGTCACGGCAATGCCGTCCTTTTTACCAAAGATTGAGAGAAGCGGTCTGTGATCTGTTCTCAATACGAAAGGTTCTTGACAACCATACAAGTACTGGTGGAAACGCTTAATGCCGAACACCAAGGCGCACGCTTCTTTCATAATTTGACTGTAATTCTTTTCTGCTGGTGACAAGGAACGTGAACTAAACGCGATCGGCCTCTCCGTACCGTCGTTGAACAAATGTGCAAGTACCGCGCCGAGACCCGTGGGACCTGCGTCCACGGTCAACACTAGCCGTGCTCGCGGATCGAAATGAGCCAACACGCGGTCTGAAGCTAGTTCGCGACGCACGGAATCGAACGCAGACTGCTGTTTCTTGTCCCAGTGCCATTCTACATTGTCTTTTAACAGTTCATTTAGCGGGCATTTGGAATGAAATTCCTATAGTAATTGATTACGCCCAGAAATCGTTTTAATTCTAGAACGTTTGTAGGGACGGGGGCTCTTAAAATCGCTTCTACCTTACTCGGGCACGTTTTAAGGCCATTTTTATTTATTTTAAAACCTAAATATGTGACGCTGTCTTGGAAAAATGAGCATTTTTCTTTTTGTAGCCTTAAACCGGCGTCTTGTATTCTACTTAATAAAATACGAAGTCTTTCTAAATGAAGGGTTCTGTTGGGGGCCGTGAGACAAATGTCATCGTACCAACACGACACGCCTTCAATACCGGCAACTAGAGATTCCATGGTACGTTGAAAAATAGCTGGGGCATTAGCGAGACCGTACACTAGGCGCGTATATTTGAAAAGACCTTTCGGTGTATTTATGGTTGTCAGGTCTTGTGACGATTCAGATAAACATAATTGATTATAAGCGTTGCTTAAATCTAGCTTGGAATAATGTTCGCCGCCCCCTAGCTTAGCAAAAACTTCATCGATGTGAGGCAATGGGTATTTATCGATTTTTAAAACCTTATTTAAGGTACAAGAAAAATCTCCAGCTATTTTAACTTTACCATTCTCTTTCAGAACTGGTACAATGGGCGTGGCAAAGTCTGAGAACTGTACTGGTATCAATATACCTACCCTAACGAGCCTGTCTAACTCTTCCACGACTTTGTCTTTAAGAGCAAACGGTATCTGACGTGGTTTAAAAAATTTTGGCACTGCGTTTTCTTTTAAATGTAGATGGACTTCAAATTTATTAAAACGACCCAATTCATCGCGCCAAATCTCTGGAAATTCATTCAAAATTTGCTGCACTTCTTGACATTTCGCTTTAACTGTTAAGTTGTTGTTACTCGTCATAGAAACTAAACTCATGTTGTACTGTGCCATGAAATCGCGACCCAACAATGGTGGACCACCTTGAGTAATTACATAAAAAGAAATTTGTTTCCTAATACCATTGTAACACACTTCACAATTAATATAACCAATGGGCGTTACTTTATGTTTAGTATAAAGGCAAAAAATTACATCTGATTTCAATAACCTGTATGATTGAAAGTTTTCTTTATAAAAACTTTCTGAGATTACACTGCGTCCAGCTCCACAATCTAGTTCCATAGAATATAACTTATTATCTATAGAGATATTCACTTTAATTGGATCATAGTGGACGTTCCTCAGATTATACAAATTACATTCCTTGCACTCGTGTCCGTCGCCATCGCCCGCATCCAAATTATGCAACGAAACTTTCCCGACCTTTTTAACACTGCACACTTTTTTAAGATGACCTTTTTCACCACAAATCATGCACTTATAACCTTTGAAACGGCACTTTTCAACGCAATGACCCTTAAGCCCACACACTGTGCATCGCGCGGCCGCGGGGGCCGCCGCCTGCGCCGGACCCGGGCGGGCCTCGCCCTGCCCGCCGCGACGCTCACCAACTCGATACACCATCTCCTGCTTGATAAGTTGCTCACCGCCTTCGCCGACACAAGCTCTCGCTGCCCGAGCACATGCTGCTTCCTGAGCTATTTCTATAGCCCTAGATAGCGTCAAGGTCTTCAAGTCCTGTTCGAACAATCGATCTCTTTCCGGGCCTACCTTTAGACCTAGGATAAAACGGTCGCGTAGCAACGTATCCAACTCCGTACCGAAACCACAGTGCACGGCGAGTCCTCTCAATCGTGCCGCCCAATCTTCGACTTTTTCACCGTCCATTCTGATCGCATCATAAAATTTTGCCCTATCGGCAAAAGTCGATCTTTTCGGCTGAAAATGTCCATTTAGTACTTGAACTAACTCGGTCCACGGTACCGTTTCTACCTCCTTTGGATGCACGAGGTTTCCCACTAGCCGGTACGACTCATCGGATAGATGCGCGATTAATACTGAATTCCAGTTCTCCCTATCGATGTTGTTTAATTTAAGGAAGTTAGTCAATTTCTTGTAGAATATTTGCCAATCCTGGCTTTTATAATCAAATTCGTTAACACTCCCGATGAGTTGAGACATTTTATTACACGCGCAGGTAGCTCGTCGCCAGTTGATATGTAGGTAGAAGTTAGCGTAGGTACTTGGCTAGCAATGAAACGACCGTGTATCGTGACCATTGGTTTATTACTGCCTAAACGTAAGCGTCGCTCTTAGAACGGTGGTGGAGTGCCGGCGCGCGGGGCGCGGGCGCGCGGGGCGCGGGCGCTTACGAGTACAAACACTGCAGTAGGCCTTTAGTGTGGGATGCAACTTGTGTCGATACTCTTGCGCCATCCCATCTACCTAGCTCATCGTGCTGTGCTGGGGCTGCGGCTGCGGCTGCAGAGAACCTCAAGCGGCGTAAATATAGTAACCTTATTGGTAACTATATTTTCGAGCCGTTTGGGGTTGAAACTCTAGGTCCGTGGGGTCCGAGTGCTCACAGCCTTTTCAAGGACATTTCTAAACGTTTAGTTGACTCTTCCCGTGACCCAAGGGCTGGCTTTTACCTTGGCCAAAGGCTTAGCGTTGCCATACAACGTGGCAACGCCGCCAGTCTTTTAGGTACATTACCAGTTGAGTACGTTGAGGAGGAGTTTTTTGACGCCATTTTTTAAGTTTATTTTTAAGTTAGTTAGTTAATATAGGTTATTTTTATTTATCATTAAAGAAAATTGTTGTTTACCATTAATATATACTTTTAACTTTTTTAAATATTTTTAGGAAAAAATATAACATGTTTTAAAAATGATTGGAATCGATTCAGTCACTTATTCTGAACAAATTATATTCAGGTTTCGCATATACTAAAAATAATGTTGTATATTATTCTAGAAGATGTCAGTATCTTAGCAGTCACCCGTTTTCTGGCCATTCTGCACACACTCCTTCCATCTTTCTGGTCTATCTTCTCTATGGTTATCATCTTAAACTTATACTGTCACTTACGGGATATCTTCCGTGATTATTAATTATTTTGAGCTCCCGATATTTCGCGGTATGACTGGAGAATGCGGGTAGATGGAAAATAATTTGTTACCTGCAGACTCGTGTTGAGGAGCTCGTGGCTAAATAATAACAGCCACTCGGTCGATCTTTAGGTTAAGCAGGGCTTGCCTAGGTTGATCTGTGGATGGGTGACATACCGAGTTTCCTCCGTGCCTCGGAAAGCACGTTAAGCCGTTAGTCCCGGTGTCATTTGTAGATCTTTGACAGTCGTTAGATAGTCAGTGGCCCGAAAGTCTGACAACTAGTCTTACCAAGGGGTATCGTATTACCCAGTACTAACTGGGTTGTGGCGTCAGATAGGCAGTCACTCCATGTAAAATACTGGTATTCAACTGCATCCGGTTAGACTGGAAGCCGACCCCAACATAGTTGGGAAAAGACAAATCTGTCTACCCTCTTTCTTAATAATTAATAATCTCGGTAGATATCCCGTAAGTGACAGTATAAGTTTAGTTGTCAACCGTGAAAGCTTAACACAGTGTTTGGTTATCATCTTTTTGGTCTTCCCCACTGATAGCTGATATAGTAGATAGGCTGTGATGTGAGACTACTAAAACTATGCTAAGAAGAAGTTCAGACAGAAGCTCTTTGGACGAGCCCACTTTCAGTTTTCAAAAAGGGCCAAAATCTAACAGCGGGCTCAGGAACGTGGATTTTCGTCTCGTTGTAGGTACTAGTAGTAGTTTGAGGATCTTCTTCTGCTTTAACGTGGTAACCTGGTGTCAGAGTTTTTATGCCGCCCATGGGCCTCTGACTTGGCTTTACATGCCGTCGAGAAATATCTCTCAGGCATGCTGGTTTCCTCACGATGTTCTCTTTCACCGAAGCAAGTGATTATAATTTATTTAACAAAATACTAATAAGTTCATGTAGTTATTTACGACATAAATGCTTGACAGTATGTAGTAAAATCGATAGAATGAATAAAATAATATAAATCATTTATTTTCTCTACACAAGTTACTTAATGCTAGGGATACAGAGGCGCACGAACATGAAATTAACTTTGTGAGAGACTGGTGCCTGAAGTAGATCTCTATAAGAACCTGTATTACAACTCACCAATGTGTGTCATAGTTACACAATACGCACATGAATCTGAAAAATCAGAGGTGCGTGTTTTGGGTTCGAAATTGAGACCTATGACTTGGCAGTCCGACGGTCACACCATTAGGCACTGTTGCAGTTCGAGGATTTAGTGACATTTCACTAAATCTGAGATTTATTGAAGTTTTTTATCTTTTGTCTCACTCCCTTTACATCAGTTAACTGAAAAAACTTCTAATTTCATATATTCTAGATTCTCGGCGTAACTCAAGAGACAGTTGAGGCCTATCTGGAAGAGATCATAGAAGAAGGAGTCGAGCTGGCTGCTGAGGCGGACGCCACGGAAAGGGCGCAGGCGCAGGCCAAGAAATACACTGAGAAGTTTATTGATAATCCTGACTTGTAAGTACTAAGTACTCAATATTTTTATTATAATCTAGCACTTGGCCCGCGACTTCGTCCGCAAAAATTGTGATAGCTCGGCTAATGTGCATGATATAAATATAATTTATAGCCTATAGCACCCACGAATAATGTAGCTTTCTGCCAGTAAAAGAATTTTGAGAATTGGATCATTAGTTCCGGAGATAACCCTCCACATACAAACTAACAAACAAATTTTAGCTCTTTATAATATTAGTATTAGTATTAGTATAGAAGATGTGAGTAGAGGAAGACTAAAGAAATGATGAATAATGTGAAGGATGATATGGCTAGAAAGGAGGTGTCTGATGAGATGACGAGTAATAGAGAAGTATGGAAGAAGAAGACATGCTGCGCCGACCACAAATGTATTGGGATAAGGGCAGGAGAATGATGCTGAATGACAAATAACATAACATCACGCCTATAATCTCCGAAGGGTAGGGCAGAGGTGTACCAGATAGTACACCCACATTTCGGCAGTTATGTTTAAGTCCCATGTAATAGGGGGCGAGCCTATTGCCATCAACCAGGCACAAATCCAGCCTCCGTGGCTGCTACTGAGAAATTCCTGAAGAAAAAACCAATTTCACTTTGCCCGACCGGGGAATCGTCCCAAGACCTCATGCTCGGCAGTCGTGCTTGCTGTAGTCTGGTTTTGTGCCCGGACTTTAGACTTATGTATGCTGCTGCGAGACTGTTCGAAAGAGATACCGCGGCCCTGGAACACAAAGGGCAAAGAAGGAACATGGATGGGTTTAAGTCAGTACAAGTCTGACACTCCCTTCCGCTCCGCTCAGAGCGGGGGGGGGGGGGGGGGGCATTTGATGATATCCCATCATAAAAAAAAACTAAAAAAAAGACTTATGTATGCTGCTTATGCGTACGAAGTTTCATTAGAATCGGTTCAGTCATTTCGAAAAAAAATCACTTGAAAGGTTGTATTAAATGCAGTAAGACGTTAACGCTCTTATTTTATTTTATTTTTTGACCTTTTTGGTAGTTGTTTGTACATCCATTGTCAATAATTTGCTACATATTTTTTGTAGTGCTGAGTCACGCATAGATTTATCTTTAGAAGACGGAATGGTGGCCTTCCAATGACTTTCGACCCCGCGGTGCAATTGTACAAACTTTAAATTAATATCGGTCAGATAGGCAGTCGCTCCATGTAAAATACTGGTATTTAGCTGCATCCGGTTAGACTGGAAGCTGACCCTAACATAGTTGGGAAAAGGCTAGACAGATAATGATGATGATGTAGAAGTTTGGGCATTTTATCCTTTTCAAAATAGCAGTTGAAGCCAGAAAAACAAAATGCAACGTGACTGTTCACTAGCCAATCGCATAAAACATCATCATCTGCCGAGCCTTTTCCCAACTCTGTTGGAGTCGGCTTCCAGTCTAACCGGATGCAGCTGAATACCAGTATTTTACATGGAGCGACTGCCTATCTGACCTCCACAACCCAGTTAGTACTGGGTAATGCGATACCCCTTGGTAAGATTAGTTGTCATACTTTTTGGGCCACTGACTTCCTGTAACGACTGTCAAAGATCTACAAATGACACCCGGGACCAACGGCTTAACGTGCTTTCCGAGGCACGGATGGAACTCGGTATGTAATGGGCGGTCATCCATCCACAGACCAACCTAGGCAAGCACGGCTTAACCTAAAGATCGACCCGAGCGGCTGTTATTATTTAGCCACGAGCTCCTACAATCGCATAAAACATAACTGGCGAATTGTGGGTGTACTATTAGGTACATAGGTACACCTCTCCCTTCGGGGATCACAGGAGTGATCGTATATTTTCTATTTTTCAGAAACACAGCTACTACAAACGAGCTGGTTGCCGAATTGGTTCAACAATTCCTGTTGCCTCACGCCACCAAGGCCGCAACCATACAACACATCACCAAACTACAGAACAAGAGCCTCGAGAAAGCTAGGAAGACCATCTTCGGGCTTCTGGACGGTGCCGAGAAACGAATCAGTAAGGATGCCATTAGATGGACAGCATCGCAGCACCATCGGCCGGATTGCATCGCAGCAACCGCGTGCTGTCGATATATTCAAATGTTCCGTTGGATACAGAATTAGAATCATTTATTTGTTAAACATAGTTATAAACATTAGGGATCTTATAAATATTAAAGGTTTTTGCTATGTTTAGTCGTTACTGACATACAAATTAGATAAAGCCTCTAAAAATTACAAATAAAATGTCAACTGAACTAACTTAATAAGAAAATCACAAACAATAAATGTCAATAAAAATGTTACAAATTATAAAATGCGAATAAAATAAAAAAAAGGAATAAAAAATGTCGATTGAAAATCATAAAATCACAAATCACTTTTCATACTAAAAATTATCATTTAAATATTCATTCATACTGCAATAGCAATAGCATTTGTCAAGTAGTATCCCCTGAAGGGACTTTTTAAATCTATTTCATAGTTCACAATTCATTTATTTGTCAGAAACATGAGTATGCACACACAAAGCATGCAACATGTTAAGTACATTGCAGAAAGGATCACAGTCATGTTTTACCTTTACGGCGTATAAATATGTATTAAAATAACATTTGACCAATTATAAAATTAATTGTAACTATTAATTATTAAACATATAAAAAAATAAATTAATTGAACTTAATTTGTCAACGCTTGCAATAAATTACATTTGAATATAATATAGGTACAGCATAAGCATTTCAAATATCAATTAAACAAAATTAGAAGATCAATTATTAAAAAAAAAAGCTATTGCTATTTAAAGGCGTCCACTTAATTCTATCAGGCAGTTTATTATAAATTCTGGAAACAACACCAAATAAACTCTTCTTCAATAGTGCAGTTTTGCACTTGATCGAACATACACCAGTTGAATATATCGCGGTTGCTACGATGCAGTCCGTCTGATAGCAGCCTAAAAATTTGAACCGTGTTGATCACCGATTTCCTTTCATTTTTTGGGAAGTAATGGGAGCTATCGCGCATGAATTTGCCGCTAGAGGCGTTCGTGTAGAGTGAGGTCTTCAGAAATGTCAGATATGTTTGCTTTTTTATCACTTATTTTACTAATATTGACGATTTTAGTCAAGAAAGGACTTCAGGAAGTGGCTCAACCATTCCTGAATAATTTATGACTTGAAGATTGTAAGTAGCAAGTTAGGATCTGTGAATAATTTTCAAATACTGTTTTAAGCTTTCACGGCTTACAACTAAACTTATACTGTCACTTACGGGATATCTTCCGTGATTCAATAATGAACAATCACGGAAGATATCCCGTAAGTGATAGTATAAGTATTTTTGATTTTTAAATGATTCATGCTTGCTCATTTTATGTTGTTAAACGTAATACTTTATAACTTTTTGTGAAGCTGTGTACTGTAGTGTACTTTAAAGTATAAAATACAATTAATGACAGGACCTTACTCGCCAGTGGCGCCATCTGGTGAGCTCAAAAACGATAGCCCTCATTAGAAAAGCTTTGTGCTTGTGGCCAAGTAAAGATGCCTGCAGATTCTTCAGATACTGTCGCTGAATATAATGTGTTTTAGCGATTAATAAGAGCTTATAGCTTCATACAGATCTGCTTGATTTCATCGAACGTTACTTTCGTCGGTTAAGATTTCTTTTTTTACGTGTGTCGATCTCGATAGTATTTGTCTACGCGTTTGGCACTTTCAGTAGCGCCATCAATTCTTGTAACACGCAGAGCACGATTTTAAATTTTCCGCAAAAAATGGGACTTTTTGATTTATAGATCGACGATAAATATTTACGAAGTCGTTGGTATTTGTAACACATTTACTTTAGACACTAAATATGTTTTTCCATATAACTTTCTGCCTACCCCTTCGGAATCACAAGCGTGATCTTTGTTTACAGATGTCTGCGTTCGTTGCGGAGAGAGCTTGGATGAGACGTGTACTAGTTGCCGCAAGTGTCCTATATCAATGGAGCCTATAGAAACTGTACATAGACATGATCCAAGGTGGCAACGATCAAATGGTAATTTTACAATTGTTCAAGGAAAAGTATGCGCTTCCGGGAATCATCTCAGCTTAATAGTTATGTTCCCACAGCTGGGACACAGGCCTCCTCTCTATGAGTGGGAGAGGGCTGTGATCCACGAATCAGGCCCAGTGCGAGGTGGTAGATGTCAGATGTCTTCCATATTTTCACGATGTTTTCCTTCACCGTATTGAGAGCAGTGTAAGTTTGTTAAGAAATCGTCATCTGTCTAGCCTTTTCCCAACTATGTTGGGGTTGGCTTCCAGTCTAAACGGATGCAGATGAGTTTGACCCTTATGTCTATCGAGTCAAAGATTATTTTGGCTTGGCATTGACGGTCGGGAGAATTTTGACAAAAAAACCTCCTATTGAATTCTGACAGCCTGGTACTTTGAAGTGAGGTATTCGCCAAATCGATATGGCTTCCAGTTTAACTGGATGCAGCTGAATACCAGTATTCTACATGGAGCGACTGCCTATCTGACTTCCACAACCCAGTCAGTACTGGGAATACGATACCCTTTGGTAAGACTGGTTGTCAGACTTTCGGGCCACTGACTACCTTTAACGACTGTCAAAGATGTACAAATGACAGCCGGGACCAACGGCGTAACGTGCTCTCCGAGGCACGGAGGAAACTCGGTATGTAATGGGCGGTCACCCATCCACGGAGCAACCTAGGCAAGCGCAGCTTAACCTTAAGATCGACCCGAGCGGCTGTTATTATTTAGCCACGAGCTCCTTGTTTTAAAATAATGTTATAAATATTCCTCAGAGAGACCGCAGGAACGGGAGAAGACGCTGGCAGAGAAGTTCCCGATAGCGAGTGAGATGCGATGTCTGATGAGGGATTTATTGGATAATGGTAAGATATCAGAATTTGCAATTTTCTGCACTGAACCTGTTCGGAAATTAATCTAGTCTGGATGCAATATTTGGGAATATGCGAGCACCAAAATAAATTAAATATGTTGATAGATATTTTCTTTATTCGTTTTCATAACACTTTATTTACATTTTTAAAAATTTCTTAAAAAAAAATACATAAAATCATTTAAAAATATAAAAAATAGTGGTCCGCCGGTATCGGGAGCAGGGTCCAAGCTACCGGTGGTTAGGTCTCCAGAGACAGGAACGTCCTCGCAATGCGAGCCGTATCGAGGAGTACTGCCTTCTACCTTCTTCTTCTTCCAAACGCCTAAGGAGAGCCTCGAAAGATGGTAGTCAAGGCTCTTGGCTATAAGGCCATTGGCCGTCATGACGATCGGCACAATGATAGCCGAGTTCACATTCCACATGTCGACAACCTCGTGTGCCAAGTCTAGATATTTTATCTGATAGATACATTATTAACATTTTTTTTTTGTAACTGCTGTATTTTGAATACTTTGTATTTGTTTAGATTTTTATAGGTACAGACTAGGAAAGTTCATCGTTATCATGAGTTCAATCACGTGTTTAAGTATCGGTCACTAATTACCAGTCACCCTATACACCTTGTTACTACTAGCTACGTATTAGTTTACGTTGGGTAAAAATAAAAACTTTATGCAAAAAAAAACTAAAAAGTCTACAATAACTTGATACTATCGGAAGTCGATAACTTTGTTTGTTTCACTTTTGACTTTTTATCCACCGACTTCCGAAACTACAGTCATTTTAGAAATTTTTTGAAAGTCAGTTTTTATTTTAACCTTATTAGTTGTAGTATATACCACACAAATTCTAATCATGAATCAATTTTACATTATAACTAGAAGTTATTAAGGACCAACATAGGCCAAGGAGGAAAAGAACCAAACTACTGAACCGATTTTGATGTAATTTCTATGGGACCAATCGGAAAGTATATACATACATACTTTCAAAAAAAAAAGAAATTTTTCAAATCGGTTCATAAATTAATTGAGCCACCACCTCCCTTGAACCACCTCCCTTTGAGTCGAAGTCGTTTCAAAATACTCTGCCATGCTGTCCGTGGTGTGCGCTGGATATTAATCATAGTTGGAAAAAAATTCCTACAAAATTTATTACTAACATGTGATTAATAATATGTCGGATACATCAGGATTTATTTCGTTAGGCTCGTACATCATGTTGGCAGACGATGGATTTCGTGCTATGAAAATAAACTGGGTGCGAAACACTGTTTCCATTAAACTAACAAATTACTTGAAATTACAACTTGACACAATAACACGGGGCACAATGAATCGGGTCGTTGCAGGACGTCTCAACTCCGCTGCGATCAGACATTGACTGTCGCCCTCGCCACGAGCTGTAAACATCGGGGCTCTGTAGAAGCACGCTGTGGCGCGCTTTCGATTCTTTTTATGTCCGTACTACTGACCTGATCCGATACAATATTACAATTATTATAGTTGTGAAGAAATCACGAAAGAACCGCGCTCACCAGTTGGAAATGAAGCTCCAAGCCAGAGATATAGTTGATGAAAAGGTGGAAATATTGCTGGATATCAACCACTACTTGAACTTTGGTTAGTACTGCATTCAAATAATATGCGTGCTTTAATAAATGAATGAAAACAATACTGGATGTTGTTCAATCATTCCTTCCATTCGTGTTCGTAAGGATGCTGTAGATTGAATGAATGTTGCATGAACGAATGGAAATGCCATTTTAATTTTGGTATCTGGTAATTACTACGTTCAATTTTTAGGATGTTTTTTTGGTGTTAGATAAACTAATTGATATAGCTCTGGACATCTGGCAACTCCTGGATGTTGGTAAGTGCTGTGCTCAATCATAAGGGTGCTTTGATAACAAAAAAAAAAATTTAAAAGACACGCTTATTAGGTACATGCCACAAATGAATAAGAAAAAAAAAAAAATTCGGTACTACTTTTTACACGAAAAAAAGATTGATATGTTTTCAGGGTCCATGTTTGTGTGTTTCTTTATTCCACCATAACTTCTAAACGCCCAAACCGATTTCGATGTAACTGGTATTGTTAGAATCTTTGCATTATAACGTAACGATAACGGTAACATAGGCTAGTCTTTATCGTGTGGTTAGTGCCTAACCTGGTGTCAGAGTTTTTAAGCCTCCCATGGGCCTCTGACTTGGCTTGACATGCTGTCAAGAAATATCTCTCAGGCATGCTGGTTTCCTCACGATGTTTTCCTTCACCGAAGCAAGTGATAATTATCAAAAATCAGAGGTGTGTGTCTTCGGTTCGAATTCGAGACCTATGACTTGGCAGTCCGACGGTCACACCACTAGACTTATCACTTTTTTATTATTTATGATACGATTTTTATCCACTACTTTAGTACTTTTGAAGTTAGAGCTACGACTAAAATACTAAAGAATTCTTAGCTTTCCTTCCTTTGACGGTTTTTCTTGTCTATGGCATAAAAATATTTACATAATTAAGTAGACTCGAGTATATACTTTAACTTGACTATAGATACCAACTTGACAGTCCAAGGATTACATCAGTAGGCTGTCACTGCTTACATGGGCATGCATAGGCTAGTGAAAAATAAAAATAAAAAATAATATGGGTGGCTATGGTTTAGGAATAAAAACTAACATTACTTATACTGTCACTTACGGAATATCTTCCGTGATTGTTCAATTTGAACACGCAATCTCGGAAAATATTCCGTAAGTGACAGTGTAAGTTTAGTTGTAAACAGTGTTTAAAACTAATTTTGTATTTTTTTCAGCTTTTGACTTGGCTACTGGAGCAAAGAGTCTTCCGGTGAAGGAATGTAAATACCATTACTTTATGAGACAGATACACACTGATGCCTTGCCAAGATACAAGACTATCTATGGGCCTGCAGGCACATGTAAGTCACTATAGTAGCATCATCTTACAGCCCTTGTCCCATGTTACTTGGGGTCGGCGCAACACGTTTTTTACCTTCCATTCTCGCCTGTCAGACGTCACGCTATCATTACGACTCCTTTTTCTTTCATATCATTCTTCACAAAATCTACAAGTTGTAAACGGATCCTTCACGAAGCCATCAACCAAGCATTCTGTACATCAAACTACTAATTACTATCTAATACTATTCCCACTTTTCGGCCCCATCGGCCATCCGTTCTGCGAGCAATGTGTGTGGCGACCGCGAACCGGAACGCTGTGTTGGAAGGCCTCCCACTAAGTGGACCGATGACCTGGTGAAGGTTGCAGGAATCCGCTGGATGCGAATCGCACGGGACCGGTCAATGTGGCGACACTTGGGGGAGGCCTATGTCCAGCAGTGGAAGTCTTTCGGCTGAAACGATGAATGATAATGATGACTATTCCCACGCCATTCCTTCTTCCGTCACTTCCACAGTTTCAATCCGTCACCAATTCCTCTCGATTTTGTACCTTTCCACTTAGGTTTCTTGCAAACACGCCATATTTCTTCTTTTCAACACATCCGCTAACTCTCTGGCTTTTCCAGTCATGGTCCCAAAATTCCTACAATCATAGCTCAATTTTACTTCCCAAGCTCGCTTCTTAGGTCGCACCCGCCCGGGGTGGTGCAAAAACCTTTGTCCACTTCCCGCAGGAGCCGGGGCCCCTGCGCGACGCCTGCGGGGTACTCTAGCCCTATCGCGCATATCATTTTCTCTCCTTAAGTTGCATAAAGGTTTTATAGTCGGCCTGACACTAACCTTCCTTGGGAATGCTTTTGTTGGTGGTTTATCCGTCACCACGCGGTTGACCCAATGTGCTTATCAGTGGGTCGTAAGTTCCCATCGTCGCCTTTTACGACACCCACGGGATGAGATGTTGGTGGCCGTATTTAGTTCCGGGACCAGACGGAACAGGAGTGGGACAGTTGAGGCTAACCAAAAAAAAAGTGCGCTTGTCTTTAATAAGCGTTTATTTCTCTGCCAAGGTCCTAAGGAGCTACCATCAGCGATACGTCAACGAGCTGATGAGGAAGCTGCGCGCTTGGCGGCGCTTGGACCCTGCACCTGTGAATCCGACGTCTTCCCCGAAGGTAGGAGATTTAGCTTCCTTAAGTATTACAGCCGTATCTACATATGTTACTTAGCCTAAGATTATCGAGTTATGACAGTGCCAGAAATAGAAAGTATGTAGGGGAGAACGAGATAGAATGAGTAATGGTCGATAACGTATTTCGTACTAACTAGATTTATTATTTTATTGACTTATTTACAGGATAAAATCACTTTTATTTTGTTTATAGTTCCTCTGCATTTTATTATTTACAATAAATGATGAAAACGCGCGCACGCGCCTACGTATATTTTCGGTTTTTTATCAGCATTTTCGTGGTTTTCTGTGTCGCCAATAACGAAAATGAGGTTAAATGAAAATTCAAGATGGCACCGACGTAAATTTTCGGATTTTTCGTCACAACGAAAGTTTGGACAAAATAAAAATTCAAGATGACGTCGACGAAAACTTTCGGTCTTTTCGTTATGGGTGTAATTTTTGTGATTTTCGGGGTCGCTGCTAACGAATCTAAGGTCAAAATGAAAATAGAATACTGGCGTGACGAAAAAAAATATACAATTGTCATTTGTTTCTTCGGCTTGCCCTTACACAAATTTGAACCTCTACCACTACTACGCACAGAGAGTGCATACCAGTGATGAAGGGTCCAATTTGTGTCAAACTTGAAGTCTAAACCTCGGGTACGCTATCTGCGCTCCTTCAGCTCGTATACTTGGTGCATTCTACGCGTCGTCTACACGTATGTTCCACCTCCAATGTAACAGTATGAAACTCCAACTATTTTTTCACTTCTTCAGAACCTACAGAGACGCATCGCCTTCTTCCTTCAGAACTGCGTAAGCTTGAGGAGTTGAAGAAATGCAAGTGCGACAAAAGTCTAACACCAGGTACGATAGCAGTAGAACCTTCTGAAACATTAAATGTTTTGCAAAATATTTAGTTTTAATTCTACAAAAAGTCCAGTGTGTGTTGCCAGTGATTACATACGGGACCGAAACGTGGTCACTCACAATGGGCCTCATCAGAAGGATTAAAGTCACCCAAAGGGCAATGGAGAGGGATATGCTCGGAGTTTCCTTGCGTGATCAAATCAGAAATGAGGACATCCGCAAGAGAACCAAGGTTACCGACGTAGCCCGAAGAATTGCCAAACTTAAGTGGCAGTGGGCAGGGCACATTACTCGCAGAACGGATGGCCGATGGGGCCGGAAAGTTCTGGAGTGGCGACCGCGACCCGGAAGACGTTGCGTTGGAAGGCCTCTCACTAGGTGGACCGATGACCTGAAGGTTGCGGGGATCCGCTGGATGCGAGTCGCACGGGACCGGTCAATGTGGCGAAACTTGGGGGAGGCCTATGTCCAGCAGTGGACATCTTTCGGCTGAAATGATGATGAATTCTACAAATAGATCCAAGCTTGGATGCGGGATGTACCACCCGTCCCGTCCGCAGTAATATGCATTAGCAGGAAGTGCGAAAATGCATGTTGTATGCAACATGCAACCAACTTATACCTTACCTTCATGGGGCATCCTCAGTGATGTTGCTGTTGTTGTTGATGATATGCTGCTACCTGCATCCAAGAAATATTTCGTATATTATTTAATCTTAGTTCTTTCCGATTCACACCACACTGCACTCCAAAACACAAATTACTGACTGCTAAGTAGTAGGACTGGACTGGCCACGTCTGCTGCATGCCCAAGCTGTGAGCTGTGGGCCAATATAACCACTTTTTGGAGCCCTGACACAGCCAGAAGGTGTCGTGGCAGACCTCGTAGAAGATGGTGGGACGAGCTGGACAAAACCAACGACCAGTGGTCCACATTAGCCCTGGATAGAAACTACTAGAAGTCATGGGGAGAGGCCTTTGCCCAGCAGTGGGATGACGCAGGCTAACAGTATAAGCCTCGTCTGCGCCGACCCTAAATAAATTGGGATAAGGGCACTTCTTTTTGAACTCTGTACTACTATTATAAATGCGAAAGTTTGTGAGGATGGATGGATATATGGATGGATGCTTGCTATTTACTCTTGCACGCAAAAACTATAACTGAACGGATTTGGATAAAATTTGACCCACAGATAATTTCATTTGAAAATACTTGACAGTGAAAATATATCTTTCTTGTTCTGTCTCCTAGACTCTGTGCAAGTTTGAGCGAGATATATACACTTTTCATAAGCAATTTACGTCAAAATCTATAGAGCTCCGCTCCGGAGCCATACGCAGACATGGAATTCGAACAGCAAGTCGGGTGTTCGTTCACTTGAAATACTTGACAAAGACAATATATCTTTCTTGTACGGTTTTCTATACTCTGTGCAAGTTTGAACGGCATAGATACAGTTTCCATAGGCAATTTACGTCAATAAATAAGTCCAGTCCAGTCCTACTCCAGTCTGGAGCTAGACACAGACACGATAAATTTGACATATAGCCAGACTGGAGCTGTCAACAATACAAGGGTTTTAACCTGGATTAACACATATGATACTTTTCATCCGGTTAGTAGGATTCCGAGGACAATTACCGAACACCACGCGGGCGAAGACGCGAGCATAACCTAGTATTATATAGTTTTGCAAACGCGAATTTGCTTGGTCCAATCACATTATAGCCACATTTCGTTAGTTATGTTTTATGTCTCATGTAACGAGCTTGTTACCATCAACCGGGCACAAATCCAGACTCTGTCGCTGTTATGAGAAATTTCTGATGGATAAAACCCAATAACACTTAGCCCGACCTGGGAATCGAACCTCAGGACCTCATGATCAGCAGTCGCGCTTGTGACCACTAGTCCAACGAAGCATGCTTTTAAAAGAAAACTGATTTAACGGCTGTTTGTTTAGAGACGGAGAATTTGAAATTGAAATAAAACACGGAATAATATGTTTAATATCCATGAAATTGGGTAGTTGACACCATTAAACAATAATTCCAAGACACAACTTCTCTAAAAAATACTTCATTTTAGACCTGAAAACCCGATTAATTTTCAATTAATTGCAAAATTAGATTTTTAGTTGCTTTATCAATAAGTAGTTGAGTCTTTGAGGTGATTAAATAGTGACGTCATAGCGTGCTATTTCCATTCAAAATTTAAGGGGGAATCACGTTTTAACAGCTTTTAAAAAGTATGTCAATTGATTGGTTTGTCAACTACCCTATTGGGTTTATTTGATCGATAATTTTATGCCATTTATGCTTCAATATGATTTCGGGCATATCGCCACCGCGGCTGGTTTCTTTGAGTGCTGTTTTCCGATGTGGTCAAAGATTAACAAGTAACTTTATCACATTATAGAACAACAAGAAGTCGTTGCTGAAGAACTCACGGACTTCACTATAACGGAATACTCTTCTGACATCACGGGTGAAGACAGGGAGAAGGAAGCGGGAGGGGAGGAAGAGGAATGAGGTGGGGGCTATCTGGGGTATAATCATCTGCCTAGCCTTTTCCCAACTATGTTGGAGTCGGCTTGCAGTCTAACCGGATTCAGCTGAATACCAGTTTTTACATGTCTTGTCTATCTTTCTTTATCGTGTGGTTAGTGCCTGGTAACATCTACAACATTAGTTTTAGTATATACAAAACCTGAAACACGTGTCTAGTATTTTTATGTAAAGAATCTATGTACAAAATTTCAAAACTGTATCATGAAAAATCACAAAGTTATAAGCTTTTTCTGTTACCTAGTTGTCCGCGGAAAAACGTGGTCACCACGCAGCGCGCGCCTCCAGCGTCATCTTGAGCTCATTGATAATAATAATTTGGCAGTAGGTACCTAAATTATTGCGATAGGTATTCAAAGTCGCTCGGTATCCAACTTTTAACTTTTTTAAATATTTTTGGGAAAAAATATAACATGGTTTAAAAATTATTGGAATCAATTCAGGTACTTATTCTGAACAAACTATATTCAGGTTTCGCATATACTAAAAATAATGTTATATACACTACGGGAGGCACCGTTAATCTGACCAAGTCTTTTAATACCGGCTGAAAATCATATTAAATAATAGTATTAACCATAGCACAATAGGGATCTGCGGGTCAGCTGCTCCAGAAGTGGTGGAATCCAAAGTAGCATTGCCCCATGGGTGAGGCAACCGACTTTCATTTGGGTGATCAGTAAACATTAACCTTTAACCACCATAGTCACATAAAGGGTGTAAATAGACCCTTAACGAAGCCGAAAGGCACTTGTTCTCCCCGTCATTGCGATCATTTTTTTGTTCTAGACCATACCTGGGAACCTTCTAGTTACGGAGATATTGGGGGTCAAAGTTACAACTTTTTCACAAGTTTTTTTTAAAATTAGTTTTTAATGTAACATTTTTACTTTACACACCTCCACGACCCCTGTACTATTCAATCCATCCATCAGCACAATGCTTTGAGTGCTTTCCATCGAGTCCTACCGTAAAACGTGATTTTTCACCCCAAAAAAAAAGTTGATTCCCAGCAATAATTTTTGCGTAAAGTTACTTAGTTTGATGTACAGAATGCTTGGTTGACGGCTATGTGAAGGGTCTGTTTACGCCCTGTATACGTGACAAGCAAGTGCGTGCCCTGTACAGTCACGAGCACCAATATGCATACACTTTCCTAAATGTAAAAGCAATTTTCGCGAAAAATAACGATTGTAACTTAAAAATAGGATCTTTTTCATAAAAATATGAGTTCCAGAATACTATGTTCGTAACAACATAACATAATCAGAATAGTGTTAACATATTGGTGCTCGTGACTGTACGCCAAACGACACAAAGATGTGTCAAAATGGTAGGTGAAAGTGTGGCTTGGCGTTTAGGACACGCGCGTGCGTTTATACTCTGGCGTTCATAAGGTTAAACAACTTCTAGAAATGATTTTCATTCGGTATATTGCGCGCTACTTCCCGTAATATTGGTAAGACTGGCTGTCAGACGCGCAACTAGTCATAATAAAATATTTATTTTAATTGGTATCCGTACAATCATGTTTATTTATAAAGCGTTCACTTCGTTTTGGACACTTGAAATAAATTATACGAATTTATAATTTATTTGTTTTATTTGAAAACTGATTGATTTATAAGAATGTTGATTTTTATTTCATATTTATTAAACTAAGACCTTGTCCAGGTGTACTACATCATTTAGGTGATAACGTGGTGGCCATGACGTCCTATAACCGGAGTAATTCCAGTGTGGGAAAGAGATGGCGCTAGACAACCTATATAGCTCTGTCTCTTTCCCACACGTCATAGTAACTGGCTCTGTGTAGCACATACAATTATTATTTATTTGTTATAGCTGTTGATTCTCATATTTATAAATAAATAAAAGCTGTTGCATGCGGTTTTACTCGCATTTTAGGGAAACTCCTATATGTATAGTCGACTTCATAACTAGTTTACCACTATTGATGACAAATTCCATATCTATACGGGGTGGAAGGGATACCGACACTAAAACGGTTACCACGTATTCAGTACATCATTCTTAGCCCTGTCACATAGAATTTTTCATCAGTAATTTAAAAAAAAACAGCTGTTTCCTACAAAAGTGCAATCAAAATGTATGGATTATTTTCGCGTCGGTGGCCCTTCCACCCTGTATTAATATTATAAAAAGGCAAAATTTGTTTGTAAGTTTGTATGTAGGGGGTAATCTCCGGAACTAAAGATCCAATTCTAAAAATTCTTTCACTGGCAGAAAGCTACATTATTTGTGGGTGCTATAGGCTATAAATTATATTTATGTCATGCATATTAGACGAGCTATCACAATTTTTGCGGACGGAGTCGTGGGCGAAGTGGTGGTTTATTATAATATTGGCACTGGTACCTCTTGAACGCCGTTTAGATACGCTGATCACGTTCAATTTCGTTGGTGAAATCCACTCTCACTATCCCAGGCCACCAGGTTTGTGCTACTTGAGTCTACTGATTGCCAGTTTGCCTGGCATGTCTGCACATGCTGTAACCACATTACAAAAGTAGTTTTAACAGCGCCATCTATGATAATAATGAAGAAATAACATCAAAATTCTGAATCGCGCTGACTTAAGACCATAGAGAAAACCCGACATCAACTGTCAGGCAGTCCCAGATCCTCCCACCAGACACAACACCCGTCTGGTCGGAGGATCCTCCCTTTTCTATGGGGGATGAAGAACTTTACACCCTGTTCTTCATACTCCTATAATGCCATGGTAAATAACACTCCAAAAATCAGACATCTAGGTCTAAACGCTAACCACCCTTTCCTTCATGAAGTTTTCTAAAAATGGCGACATTAGTTGCAATTTTTAATCAAAAGATGGCGCTCAAAGTACAAACCAATTGATAAAAAAGACAAACAGCATTTTTATATTTTATTAATTTATCAATACATAAATGTGTGCTTATAGCAGTTTATAAAATCCTTTATTTTTAAAACAGTGAATCCATATCTCTTTGGTAGGTATACATATTTGTAATATTTTATAAATATACTAGCGGACCCGACAGACGTCCCGTCCCAATATTTTCTCGATGTCGACATCAGCGGTTCCAACAATAGCTAATAACCATCCAGATATCCCCATAATACAAAAAAATTACATCAAAATCGGTGAAGCCGTTTAGGAGAATAATTACGAACACACGAACAACGGAAGTTTTAAAAATAAGTATTTTTTTTTAATCTTTGAAATAACAAAACAATTTGGTAGACAATCTAGTCTACAAAGTCACAAATAAAGCTTTTTTTTAAATAAATACGGATTCAAAGTTTATTTAGATAATTTGGTACATTTTATACTAAATATTTTGTATAATTTTATACAATAGGTATTATACAAGTGTATAATGATAGAAACAGATAAATTATCACAGACTAGCGAAAGTAACATTTGTGAGAAGATAGTCAGTTGCGGGAACAAATGCGGGAAAAGTCACCAAAGGGATAAAATATCTCATAAACGATTTAAAACATTTAACGTATCTAGCTGCCAAGTTCGAAGGGTCTTGTGGACTGCTTAAGTGAAATGCGTCCTATATGTCTCTACATAAATATAATTTTTCGTCTACAATTGTGTTGGTTGGTTAGTAAACTCGACGACGTAATTACTTTAGAACCTTAAAATTGAATGTCACTTTAACGTCAATGTCAATTTGACAGGTGTCAATGGGAGAGGTCAAAGAAAAGCTCCTTGTAGATGGTGTGTTCATAGCTACGTCCCTATCTGACCAATGAGGTCAAGCTATTTTGAGATATAAAATGTCGTTAATAGATTTACAACCTATGATGATGAGGAACCGAAAAAATAACCCGATTTAAACCCCTATTCGGGTTACCCGTTTATAAGAGTATATTTTAGGGTTAAGAAAAACCCTACAGAAAAGTTTAAACCATACAGAGTGTACCAGCCTAAATAAAAAATGCAAGAAACTGATGGATCATGGTCAGCCCATGATCGGTGCTCTATCTCTTTAATCCTGGTTAATCAGCAATTTTCCAATGGTTAACCCATACGCTATAAGGGCTAAAACATACATATCAAACATACCCATTTGTTATAGGTCCAACCGGTTTACGTTTAAACCCGATTAATTGGTCCCTGAAAATGTTTGGGATAACCTATGCCAGCGCCATTCATTTCACAGATACATTTTTAAATTTTATCATAGATATCTTTTAATTTACTGAGAGATTTAATCAGAAGTGGTTAAAAAATACAGACACCAGCACATCAAGCTACTACAACCTGTCATATTTCTTTATAGATTTTCAACTTTTTCGCTAAAGCAATAGGTTCAAGGTTGATTGGGAAAATTTGACAGTTTCGGGTAGTTTGATGTGTTAGCGTCTGTACAATGAGTATCCCGCACTTGACTTAAGAAATAGCTAAGTAAATAAAATATCTATAAAATGGTCTATGTGAAATAAAAATGCATTTTTTTGTCCTTTATTGCTCCTAGACACCAAAGGCGCGAGTATTTTAAAAACATTAAAATAAAATAAAAAACTAACTTTAATATTTTTGCAAAAGACATGCAGATATGTGTACTTAGCGTTGGTCAAAAATAATATTAATTTTATTTACACATTTAATTAAATATTTCTACTATAAAAATACAGTGATGTTAATGTGCACTAAAATAGTGTTTTAGTTCCAAGTTTGTGAACGAAATAGCTGACAAAAGTTGACCGGTTTGGCGCGTAAAATCGGGCAAGTTTTGCCCGCAACAGATTAGCGTAATTTCGGCGCTTACAAGCTCGTTTTTAGAAGCGCGTGTAGGCTCGTATAAGCGCGACTTTTGACACACGCGCAACTCTTATAAGAGCAATATACAATACGAGCTAATGTATGTACAAAAAATAGACTAATCTCATACCGGGTGTAAAAAGACGCATAACGAACCCGCGAGTTATTTATTCTTATCGCCATAACGATATATTGTTTCGTACTTGGAAAACGTCTGGTCACGGAGATATTGAAGGTCAAAGTACAACAAATACGAGTTACATAATTTATTATTTAAGTCTACGCGACCTCCTTGCAGTTGATTGCAATGTGCGTTCGGACAGATGGTAAATGAAAGTCGATTATTATTTAATCAATATTACTGAATGAAATTATGAAATGTTGCTCTGTGTTGCACTAAAATATTGACTAAGTATTGCAATAATAACATTGGATGAAGTTTTGTAACAGTTTTTAGCAAAAAAAAAATGGTGTTGGATGATTTTTAAGCGCTTTTTATACTGTTACAATAAAATATTAAAAGATAATGCAATTTTTTAGTACAACACACAGCGATATTTCATTTCCACTTACGAATGTTAAAGAAATTCATCAAAACAGCGATATATTTGACGTCGTCTACTTTCAGAACGCAGTGTGTGCTTTTGCGTGAGGTAGGTACAATGCGCGCTGTCGTAAAGAGCAGTTTTTCACACCAAAAATAGAAGTTCTTTCCCATCAATTATTCAATGTTACTTAGTTTGATGTACAGACGCCAACACATCAAGCTACCACAATCTGTCAAATTTCTTTAATAGATTTTCAACTTTATCGCGAAAGCTTTAGGTTCAAGGTTGATTGGGAAAATTTGACAGTTTCGGGTAGCTGAGCGGGCGTTTATACAGTCGGTTACCACAAACTGTCAAATTTCTTCAAATGATTTTAAACCATAAATAATTGTAGATGGTAAAGTTCAAAATCGAATGCAAAAATTTGACAGTTTTTAGTAACTTGATGCGCTGGCGACTACACAATGCGTAGATGACGGTAATGTCATTTTGACGGGTCTTTTTACACCCGATATTTAATAGGGAACTAAATAATTGTGAGTAGGAAATTGAAAGTAGACATTTTCTGTGTAGGTGTGATTAATGAAATATAATCTCAAAGAGGTATAGTGGCTTATATAATGTAACATATTTGGAAGTCATTTGCAGCAAGACAAGGCATGTGCAATACTTGCTGCAATTATTGTGGGTATTATTTACATGAGAGCTTGTACAGACAAGGGAAAAAATGTGTTCACCTTTAGCGAATTCCTTACCTCATTTCTGCTTAGCTTTCTTTTGACATTATGAGTTATAGTCCATAAAATCTAACTGGATAAAAATGACAGCTGTCAAATGACAAAATAAAAAAAATTACAACTGCAACTTTATACAACATTCTGATTATGAGAAGCACAGTAGGTATTTAAAAAAATTATGTTAACATGCCAAATACGAATGATTTTCCGTATGCAAATAATTATGAATACTCGTTAGACGTTACTACAAACAAAGTTATGTCGTCATTTTTGTTGACAGCTGTCATTTTAATCCAAGTTGGTGTTTTATAATAAATTAATTTAAAAAAGTTAATAGTCTGAAGGCTCTTAGGTACCCCTCGGCTAATACAGTTATCTACGGTGTAAACGTAGCCTTAGATCGCTAAGAGCCAAATTCACAGTTGGCGCTTTTATTAATATAACAAAGTACGCGTTCGTACTATTAAGAACTTTTTTTTCTAAAGACTAAGCTTCATATTCCTGTGAAATGGTTGCTCGCATGCAATGAATATGATTTTTTTGGTATTATATGATTCACATTTATATGAAACACTAACTTTGTCAAAGCGTGGACTGTGAATCTCGCCTTAGATTGTTAAAAGACAGCCACAACTGCAGTTGACAATATTACCTAACAATCGTTCATCTGTCGACACCATATTTATTGCAAAACATACATTTTACCCGACTACGCTAAAGCAAGGGTCATCTTCGAATGGCTCTTTACAAGCCGATTTCCTTCACTGTTTTGAGAGCAGTGGTGATGAAATAAATTACACAAAGTAATAGGCCTGGTTAGGTTCGAACCTCTTTTAATAACATTGGTTCACACTGCGAACTACCGAAATGCCGAAATGAAGTATGAAAAGAGGCTTTCCCGGCTCGCTCGCTCGCTAGCTAGCGGCGTGGCCTACGCTTTATGGTCGCATTGCTGAAAAAAAAGTAGGAAATGTCTGTTGTTGTTTTTCATATTACGTCAGATAGTAAAATTTGCTCATATTTATGATTATACGCTCGTATAGTATTGTCGGACTGTTTACATAAGATGGCGGGCGGATGACGTGACAGCAAATTCAAAATGGTGGATGAAAAATTACAAAAAACTTGAAAAATCATTCGTAGTCGGGTTTCAGCTTAGAACTAACTTCAACTTAAAACTTAAATACGACTACACAGCTTCATAAATATATTTAGATTTATTTCTTAACATATTTATTGTTAGCTTATTAGAAGAAGATATGCGTGGTATATAAGAACTATGGCGGGAATACTAGATTGGAGATGATCGGATTTGTTACAGGCGTCGGCATCGTTGCAACTCTGCAGACAACCGTGGACGTATCTGAAAGAAAAATCTTATTAAATTTCATGTTTTTAGAGCGAGGACATTCAGAAGATCGTGCGTGATCGTCCGAATCATACAGAAAACGGGTGCGGGGTCGGGTGCGGGTCTGGTCGTGTACGTCGCGTGAGACGCGCTGTTCATTGCCTTCAAACAGAACTCGGGCGCGTGTCGGCAGTGGGTCGGGGCCTACTTGATAGTGGCAGCTATACACCGTGTTCTTCACGTTATCCATAAACGTTGGCAAACGCTTCTATAGCTTTTACAAATCAAAGGAAGTAGTACTTAAAAAAGCTTCGTTACAAAGATATTTGTAATTTCATTTAATTAAATTTAATTGAGCTATGCAGTAAGAAAGGGTCTTCATTTGGCCTATGTTGCCGTTTAGTGCAATTAAATTATCAAACGCTATTTGCATTTCATTTGCACGTACGAGAGGATACCCGAGAGTAAATAAAAAAATATAAGAATTCATTAATGTGTCCGTAAAATGAAAAATGCTTATTTCCGTGGTCTGAACATCTGCCCCCGTAGTATGACCACCGTAGACAAGGATTTCTTTGACGGAAGAATCGACAAAATGACAGATTGTGTTGACACAATGACAGATTTCTTTGCACTATCTGTCATTTTGTCGATTCTTCCGTCAAAGAAATCCTTGTCTACGGTGGTCATGCTACGGGGGCTGGTCGAAGTTTATGTATATCGTCCGGAACACGGTGTATAGTGGTTAGTTAGATGGTGGTTGCTACGTCGAACCAGCATTTTAAAACCACAAAACTGAATTTTAAAGGTTTTGTCACTAGGCTCGTAAAAACAAGACAGTTTACGAGCACATTCTATAATTTTTCGTTAAGCTCCATGGAAAAACTGATATACACTTTGACTTTTGAAAAGATGGTTAATATTCTTACCTTCGAATGTATTAAGCCAAAATAAATATTATTATTATAAAATCGAGCTATTTTCGTATGGGCCCGTATCTTCATTGACGGACTTAGAGAAGCGCAGGATCGCATAACGAGCATTAACGTGTTTTCAGCAATATTTAAATTATACATAAATATGTAAGCACAATATCAATAATATTTGTATCTGTGGAGAATGTTGTTGGTTGCACATTTGTATAACTCCTTAAATTCTATTTTTTGTAATTTAAAGGGTGTAAATAGACGCTTAACATAGCCGAAAGGCACTTGTTCTCCCCGTCTTTGCGATCATTTTTTTGTTCTAGACTATACCTGGAAATCTTCTAGTTACGGAGATATTGGGGGTCAAAGTTCCAACTTTATCACAAGTTTTTTTTTAATCATGTATTAAAAAAAGAACTTGACAATACTTGACAAAACTTTTTAATGTAAGATTTTTACTTTACACACCTCCACGACCCCCGTACTTTTCAATCCATCCATCAGCACAATGCTTTGAGTGTTTTCCATCGAGTCCTACCTTAAACCGTGATTTTTCACCCCCAAAAAAAAAGTTGATTCCCAGCAATAATTTTTGCGTAAAGCTACTTATTTTGATGTACAGAATGCTTGGTTGACGGCTATGTGAAGGGTCTGTTTACACCCTGTATAATGTGTAATTGTCGGTTCTTCCGAATAAATAAAATAAAAAAGGAATAATAATAGATGTTGCTTACCTATCGTCGTAGTAGAATCTTCCACAGTGTGACATCCGGATGATCTCCGTGTCAGTGGTAGCAGTCCCAGAGTCTAGGCCACAGCCGCGGACTGTGATCGTCTCCCCGGTGTCATCTGCAACAGTACAACAAAGTTTTTTGAGCCCTTCGTGGTACACATCATATGCCTAGCCTTTTCCCAACTATGTTGGGATCGGCTTCCAGTCTGGATGCAGCTGAATACCAGTATTTTACATGGAGCGACTGCCTATCTGACCTCCACAACCCAGTTAGTACTGGGTAATACGATACCCCTTGGTAAGACTGATTGTCAGATTTTTTCGGCCACTGACTACCTAACGACTGTCAAAGATCTACAAATGACAGCCGGGACCAACGGCTTAACGTGTTTTCCGAGGCACGGAGGAAACTCGGTATGTAATGGGTGGTCACCCATCCACGGATCAACCTAGGCAAGCACGGCTTAACCTAAAGATCGACCCGAGCGGCTGTTATTATTTAGCCACGAGCCACGTACCCGAACTCCCAAATATTTGCAGACTCGGAGGTAGGTATAATAACTATAGGTAACGGGTGTTTTTTTAGAGACGGAGGACTTCAAATTGATAGAACATAGACAAATGGTTTTAATATTGTTCCGTCGGCTGTTTTACGAGAAGATTCAGAATACGTTCGAGTCTAGAATGTTCCGCTTTGAAACTGTCTAGAAGATTCGAGAAAGTTGTGGAAAATTCTCGAAGGATCAGACGGCATATAAATAGCCATTTAGGCCTACGGCACAGTTGACGGAAATTCCGACGCCGAACTTCCGTTGCGGTAAATCCGGAACAGACCCAGAGGGCGAGCTGTGGATACGCGGGTGATCGGTCGTTCCGCGACGGAGCGACCGATCACCCGCGTAGTTTGCCCGTTATTAGTTATTTATTAGCAATAACATTTATTGGCGTTCCGACGTGGAAGATCCGCGACGGAATTTCGGTCGAGTGTGGCGTAGGCCTTACGGGAGCGTTCAAGCCTGTCCCCTTGCTGTCCTCCCCAGCGCCGCTCTAAGCCTCTGCTCGTACCCCACAGGGGGTGCCCTTAGCGTGTAGTCGCTTAGTTTATAAGTGTATGCCCCTGGCTGGAGGCCTTACACTCAAGGCACCCACAGGATAGTACGGTTAAGCAGAAGCCAGCCTCATAGGTTGACCTGCAAGATGCCATGCCGAAAAATAAAAAATAAAAAACGTGAGCGGTCAGTCTGATTTAGGCGATACAACAAAGCGAATCGAAGTGAACTAGAAGTGTGTGTGAAGTGAATAGTGATCAGTAGTGTATTTGTGATTGAGTTATAAGTGTTTTATCCCATACCCAGCTCGTAACAATATCCATGACATTGACATTATTCGACTGATTTTATGCCATTTATGTTTGAATGTGCTTTCGGGTATGTGATCACCGCGGCTGATTGGCGCGAGTAAATTAATATGTAGTATTGTGCCCTGTATGGCATGGCAAACATCATAATCTGCCTAGCCTTTCCCAAACATGTTGCGGTCGGCTTCCAGCCTAACCGGGTTCAGTTCAACCCCAGTATTTTACATGGAGCGACTACCTATCTGACCTCCACAACCCAGTTAGAACTAGGTAATACGATACCCCTTGGTAAGACTGGTTGTCAGAGTTTCGGGCTACTAAAAACAAAAGATCTATACATGACAGCCGGGACCATCGGCTTAACGTGCTTTCCGACATACAAAGGAAAGTCGGTGTGTAATGGGTGGTTACCCATCCACGAGCCAACCTAGGCAAAAATAAAGTCGTTTCTCAGCAATCATTTATTTTTGTGTAGAGTTATTAGTTTGATGCACAGAATGCTAGGTTGGCGGCTTCGTGAAGGGTCCGTTTACACCCTGTATCTATAAAATGTGAATTATAGGTTACTAATAATTGTCGAAGAGGGGATCGCTCCCCAGCATTTGTTCTACACTCCTCTGCGTAGAAAAAGTGGGGTGTTAACAGTCCTATGTACTACATAGCAATGGCATGCGATAGATGTGACCAGCACAGTTCCTTAAACGCCTGGCAGCCGTGTGACCTATCAGTGACTAGAGTTTTGGAATGCAGTATCGAGTAAGAGTAGAGGAAGACCAAAGAAACGATGGATGGACTGTGTGGAGAAGGTGTCTGATGAGATGACGAGTAATAGAGAAGTATGGAAGAAGAAGACATGCTGAAACACCAAATAAATTGGGACAAGCGCAAGAATATGATGATGTCGAATTCCTGTACAGTATCTAGTAACAATACAGGAAATCGATACTGTGATGTTTTTTTGAAATAAATGCTAAAACAAGTGCCAATAAAGTTCAAATTCCTTACCGAAAACTCCAGCTATTTTGATGCAAGATGTAGCAGGGAACAGCCCATCACGTCCCTTCCTACCACCCATGCAAGGCGACTCCAGCATCTGCAAACTATGGTTGTTATGGAACGGATCGTCGCAAGCGGGGAAGCGCCCGTTCATTGACACGCACTTGAAGCAGTCGATGCTGTGAACTGAAAAAAAGTTTCAAAATCAAAATTAATTTATTCAAATTAACTGAGCATTAGTTTTTTAACGAAAAAATCTATACTATGAGGCAAAATTAGTTTGTAAGTTTATATGTAGGGGGTAATCTCCGAAACGAATGACCCAATTCCCATGACGAGTTATGAATTAGTCATACTTTAAGTTTTAAACGTTCTAAGTTATAAAATAAGTCGATAGATTTTTTCCTACAAAAGTGCAATACCTACACGGTCAAAATGTATGGAACAGCAGATATTTTTTTTAAACCGATCAAAAATATCTATGTGGGGGGGCTCAGAATGATGTACTGAATACGTGGTAACCGTTTTCGCGTCGGTGTCCTTTCCACCCCGTAAATGCTATAAAATCAGAGGTGTATCTAGGGTGGGGCAAGTAAGCACCTGCCCCCGGCGCCTTTCGAAGGGGGGCGCAAAAATCGTTAATTATCAAAATACACTACAATAAACTATTTCATACTGGTGGCAAAGTGTTTAGAGATTTCTACAGGATGCAATTAAATTCATGGGCATTCTTTTAAGAGGTCATTGTACTCATCATTATGAACAACTCTTACTGTGGGACCAAACCTGAAATTGCGAAAAAAAATCAGCCGTTCCATACATTTTGACGAGTTATGCGAACATAAATGTAGGGAACAGCTGATTTTTTTCGCGACTACGGGTTTGGTCCCATTGTAAAAGTTGTTCATAATAATGAGTACAATGACCCCTTAAAAGGATGCCCATGAATTCAATTTTACCCTGTATAGTTGCGATGTCAACGGCGGACAGTTATTTATATGAATAAATATTGGATGTTCGAATGTAAGAATCTACAAGAAAAAAGGTCAACCTGAAGAAATCTAAAGAATTACTAGAATTTATTTTGCAGTATGGGGTTGAAAGCATGTTTCCAAATCTGTGCATTTATATTCAAATTCTGCTTATAATTGAAGTAGGTCTAGGTATCTATCGAAAGTTGTGAGCGATGTTTTAGTAAGCTGAATTAAATACTTTCATATTTGAGGGCTATGCGATGCTAAATTTGCTCAGTGTAGAGCTAGAAGAGACGAATACAACTAATTTCGAAAACATCGTCGACATGTTTGCGTCGCAGAAGGCCAGGAAGGTGCAGTTGTAAATGCAAATGTAAAGATTTTACGGACTTTTGTTATAAAAAAAAAAAGATTTATGATTGTTTTATTTAGTGTATCTGTTTTTTATATTGAGATGAGTTACAAAGGGGGCGCAACTATGATGCGTGCCCTAGGCGCCATTTTCGATTGGTACGCTCCTGTATAAAATAACAACGATGCTGGGATGTAATTACAGTAGCTTACATCGATTATATATGGCGGCTGAGATAGTTCTTTTTAGGACAAGGTAGCTTTTTGGAGGAGATTCAGCGTGGCAATGCTGCCAGTCTTCTGGGCACGTTACCAGATGGCAGCGATGCGGAGGAGTACCTACTTTGACGTCTAAGTGTCCTATTGTCGTCGTTGTTTATATCTGTCAAGTTTTTAGACTTATGTATCCTGCTTAAGTGTACGAAGTTTCATTAAAATCGGTTCAGTCATTTCGAAAAAAAATCACTTGAAATTTGATGATTTGTCTTCGTTAAATGCCGTAAGACGTTAACGCTTTTAACAATTCGTTATAAAATGATTCATTCTATTACCGACATGAACAACCAACATTGTTTAAGTGAAAATAGGCGTGTCTATATTTGCTATCTATAAAATACGCAATAAAAAAGTTATGTTCATAGACAATGGTCTATAAAAGCAAAGGGGAGGTAATAAACGGACAATAATAAAAATATAAAGGAAAGTAATAAAAATATTAGTGATGCCATCCAAATATAGCGTTTGCCCGCGGCTTCGCTCGCGTTAATTTAGAATTTGACAGGCAATTGGGGTTGGTCTCTGCTTGTAATAACATAATTCAATCATGACAGACACGTGGCGCCATCTATTATCATAAGAACGTTATTATTTATTTATTTAAGTACACAAAAAATACTATCGTATCAAGTTTATTGCAACAGCAAACTTATCTAGTCGGGATGTGGCTTTCATTAATACTAGAATGGTACGTAATCCATACTAATATTATAAATGCGAAAGCAAGTTTTTAAGTTTGTTACCTTTTCACGCCTAAACCACTGAACCGATCATCTTGAAATTTTGCACACACGTAGTCAGATGCACAGAAACGGACATACCTTTCATCCCGAAAAAAACGTACTGTTCCCGAGGAGAACAACGATAACGTCCTTATGATAATAGATGGCGCCACGTGTCTTTCGAATCATGATTGAATTATATTATTACAAGCAGAGTACAACCCGAATTAATTGTCAAATTTTAATTAACGCGAGTGGAGCCGCGGTCAAAAGCTAGTAGCTTATAAAGATACATACCTGTAGTTGCCCAACACAGCGTAATAAAAGCAACTGCGAAAATATTATTTCGGCCGCGTTCTGTCAGCTTCTCCATTGTAACAGCGCAACTGGAACAAAAATACTTCGCTGTAGTTGTATAAAGAGATTTATGTATTCTTACCTACTTTAGGCTGCGTTCACGGAGTTGGAAGATACGATTTGCGACCAGAGACAGCAGAGGTTACCCGTAATAAAAAAATGCGCATGAAGTCTTCCGTACCATCGTAATAGGGGAACCCCATTTAATTTTTAATTTATTTTTATTATTTGTTGTTATAGCGGCAACAGAATTACACATTCTGTGAAAATTTCAACTGTCTACCTATTACGGATCATGAGATACAGCCCGCTGACAGACAGACGGACGGACGGACTGCGGAGGCTCAGTAATAGGGTCCCGATGGTTAGTCTTCGGGTACGTAACCCTAAAAATAACCCGATCAGGAACCAAAATGGTTAGTTAAGGTATTCTGATAATGCTCACACCACGATGCGACTTGTGGCACGAGGCCGTGGCCGTGCCAAGCGGAGCTCCTAGCTATGTGGCTTCGGTTTTATGTATTCGACATATTATTATGACTATTACCAGATAGGCAGATACTGACGCAACTAGGTACCTGTATCTTACTTATGTATACAACATTAGTTTTAGTATATGCGAAACCTGATACACGTGTCTAGTATTTTTATGTAAAGAATCTATGTACAAAATTTCAAAACTGTATCATGAAAAATCATAAAGTTATAAGCTTGTTCTTTTACCTAGTTGTCCGCTCAAAATCGTGATCATTACGCAGCGCGCGCCTCCAGCGTCGTCTTGAGCTCATTGATAATAATAATTTGGCAGTAGGTACCTAAATTATTGCGATAGGTACTCAAAGTCGCTCGGTATCCAACTTTTAACTTTTTTTAATATTTTTGGGAAATGGTTTAAAAATTATTGGAATCGATTCAGTTACTTATTCTGAACCAACTATAGGTATTCAGGTTTTGCATATACTAAAAATAATGTTGTATACTATTTATAAATGAAAAAGTTTGGATGGATGAATGGATGTTTGTTACTAAATCAGGCCAGGACGGCTGAACGGATCTGGAGGATATTTGGCACAGCGATAGATTATATTCTGGAATAATAATAATAATTTATTTATTAAATTCAAGCGATACCTATGTATACATTACATAATTAAATAACTATCTTAGATAAGATTATGTAAACAAAAAATCGACAAGAATCTGTGACTGAACTAGATAAATGAATATAGATCTGAATCTCAGACAACAGCGCTCTTCCTTAAAAATATACATTTACTAGCTTGAGGTTCAAATTGGCTTTAATTATATATTACATTAGGTTTAACATCATCCAGGAGAAAATAAAAATAAGAAGTAAAAAATAAATATAACAATGTGGAGTGGTGACCTCCTTTTGTGTAGAATGTGGATGAGTGAGTGTGCGTAGGAGGGTGAGTGTGTGCAACTTAATGTGGCACTATTAAGAGGTTTTCGGTTTCGTCATATGTCAGTTTACGAATGTACTCAAAAACTTCATTCTTACATTCTTCTTTAGCTTTATCAATACTGCTATAAAGGTACGGACCTAAAAAGCAGAAATACCTATTAACGAACGGGTGTTTAAGCATAGATCTGTCGGTGCTTGCTATAGGCTGTCGTCGTCTGGTTGGTATTGCTGATTTTTTAAAGCTCACTTTCGTGTTCACTATAGTCCATAGGGTACATTTTTCTCACACATCACATCTAAAATTCCACGCGAACGAAGCCAAGGGCAACACTTAGTACTATGTATTATAAATGTGAAAGTTTGTGAAGATGGACAGATGTTTGTCAGTCTTTTAATCAAAAAATGTTGGCACACGGATAGTTTATAACCTGATTTGATATTTTTTAAAACGGTAGTACGATACCGTGGGACTATTACCGAACTCCACGCGGGTGAAGTCGCGGGCTGAAGCTAGTACCTATCTACATATATTTAATCTATACTTATATTATAAAGAGGTAAAATTTGTTTGTAAGTTTGTATGTAGGGGCTAATCTCCGGAACTAATGACCCAATTCTAAAAAATCTTTCACTGGCAGAAAACTGCATTATTCGTGGGTGCTATAGGCTTAAATTATATTTATATCATGCATATTAGCCGATCTATCACAAGTTTTACGGACGAAGTCGCGGGCAAAGTGCTAGCGCCTGTATATTTTGTAATTTACTCAACAGAACATTGTAAAATTGAAATTCAACCCTAAAAAATAGTCTAGGTTTAACAACTATGAGTAAACCGGTATATTCTTGAACCAAACATTCGAAGACATGTGTCATAATGGAAGAAATGCGGGGAAGCCTTTGCTCAGTAGTGGTACAATATGGGCTAATAAAAAAGTGACATATGAGGTGCAAACGGACCCTTCACGAAGCCGTTAACCTTTCTAGAAAAAATATCGCAATTACGGGGAGTACAAGTGCCTTTCGGCTTCGTTTACACCCATTCTAAAAACCCGCACTGGGACCGCGTTGAGGATTACTGCCCATTCTATCTTATCTCCAAGCCTGTGTCCCAGCCCAGCAGTGGCCCTATTTACGTGACCAGTAGTAAACGCCACCGGATATAAACAAACGGATAGCCAAACCCAAAAATACTTGGAAAAAGTAATTAATCTAAAAAGGCTCTATCCCTAATCAACTGCCTTCGCAATAAAAATACAAAACTAATGTCTATGTCTATGTAGGCAGGTAAGTACCATAGATATATTACACGAGGTCCTATCTATGTATATCAATACAAATAAATAAAATTGAAGTGTCTGTTTGTAATTTCAAAATAACAGCTTTTTACTGAATGCATGCATATGAAAGTGTATACGGTACTTTTAACGAAAAAAAAACAATTTTTAATTTTTGCCTGTTTGTTCCGGTTAATCTCCGAAACGGCTGAACCAATATTGACGGGGATTTTACTGGCAGATAGCTGATGTTATAAGGAGTAACTTAAGCTTAAAAAAAGGATTAGGGTTTCTTGCAAAAAAATTAAAACCTATGAAATTGTTAACAAAATCAGATTCAAAGTAATATTTTTATAATAATTTCACGCGTACCAAGGTCGCGGAGAAAAGGTAGTAATAAATAAACGCGGAGTCTTATAATATAGGCCCTATTTGCTTAAAAGGAGGCTCCAAACACGTCTAAATATTGATTACTAGTTTTTGCCCGCGGCTTCGCTCGCTTTAATTTAGAATTTGACAATAAAACTCTTAACACACTACTAAACTTTCTATGATAAGATAATTCAATCATGATTCGAAAGACACGTGGCGCCATCTATTATCATAAGAACGTTACTGTTGCTTTCCTCGGGAACAGTACTTTCTTTCGGGATGAAAGGTATGTCCGTTTCTGTACACCTGATAAAGTATATGCATGCAAATTTCAGGATGATCGGTTCAGTGGTTTAGGCGTGAAAAGATAACAAACAAACTTACTTTCGCATTTATAATATTAGATACAATAAACTATTTTGAATTACAAGTAATACCAAAGTATAGTGCAGCGTTGTTCATTTGGCACATGAACGGCCTTGGCGGTATTGGTAAAAACAAAAAATAGTAAAGTTGTCTGTGGAAACTGTATAAAACAAAATGGCGGCTCAAGTTCACTCGTCAAACGAACCATGCAGCAGTATATCTCACAATCTGACGGCAAGACACGGATAAATTATAAACTTACGAATTTTGATGCATTTAATTGTAAACGAAATTACCTGTTTACAATTTTATTTCAGACTGTTTGTAAATCTGTCAAGATTTATTATAACCTCGACTGTGTTTGACTTTACCTGGTCTTCGTGTTTCATCATCTGCCTAGCCTCTTCCTAACTATGTTGGGGTCGGCTTCCAGTCTAAACGGATGCAGCTGAATATCTATCTGACCCCAATAACGCAATTGTGGGGTGTCAACGGACCTTTCACGAAGCCGTCAAGCTTTGTGTACTAATCAAACTAAGTAAC
The DNA here is from genome assembly GCA_905163415.1 of Noctua fimbriata. Lineage (NCBI taxonomy): Eukaryota > Metazoa > Arthropoda > Insecta > Lepidoptera > Noctuidae > Noctua > Noctua fimbriata. The sequence continues at coordinate 7,645,020 of LR990949.1, read as the reverse complement.
TCCACGCAAAAATTATTGCTGAGAAACGACTTTTTTTGGGACTTTTTTTTGACTGTAGGACTCAATGTAACGCACTTAAAACATTGTGCTGATGAATGCATTGAATAGTACGGGGGTCGTGGAGGTATTTAAAGTAAAGTTAAAACATTAAAACCTAGTATTTAAAAAAAAAACTTGTGAAAAAGTTAGAACTTTGACCCCCAATAATCGTCTGGTCTAGAACGAAAAAAAAAATATCGTAATGACGGGGAGAACATGTGCCCTTCGGCTTAGTTAAGGGTACGTTTACACTCATTATAGGGTTACAAGATACTTCTTGCTAAGACTGATTGTCAAACTTTCGGGTTTTGAACTATAGCCGTAACGTCTGTCAAAGATCTACAAATGCCAGCCAGGACTAACTGCTGAACGTGTTTTCTGTGGCACGAAGTGGCTGCTATACCTACCTACAGAATATGAAGATAAAATGTAACGTAAAACGAGACAGATGTGATTAGGAACGCCGGGAGCGGACGCTCTAAGTCTAGAAGAACAAACAGACCGTGCGTTGTACTTGAAACCGACGTGCGTGTGACAGATGATTGTATGCACGTGGACAAGACGTAAGGAGTATGTAAGGATCGTAGCTGGCGTTCTGTATTTCCTACGCACCCCCGTTTCAAATAAGGCGTGCGTTTATGTATGTACCTAACAACATGACGTACATTTTCGCGGAAAAAAAACACCAACGAAATAGAAACCATAGACAGCTCGTTAATGGACACATCGGCATCGACAATAGAGTTTTAAATGGCGGATTGACAGTTACGTAAACACATTAGTTAGCCTAAACAAGAATACGTTGATTTATGCTCTATTTATCGCAAGTTTCTGCGTAAATTGGTAATTTATCGAACTTGTAACAAAGCTAACTCAGCTAACTATAATGTTCCCACTGCTGGGACACAGGCCTCCGCGGAGAGGGTACGAGCCATGCCTTTATCTCAGCATTATCTCCCACGCGGGGCCAGTGCGGGTTGGTAGATGTCACATGTCTTTGAATTTTTGGTTCTAGGACATGCTGGTTTCCTCACGATGTTTTCCTTCACCGTTTTGAGAACAGTGGTGATTAAATAAGCCTATTCAAACCTAAGCGGTATTCGCTGCCGCTGTGGGTACAGGTCAGGTATCAAGTTCCGCGGCTAGAGCGACCTGAGCGGTATACGCTGCCGCTGCAGGTAGAAGTGCATACAGACGGTAGCGAAATCAGCTTTGGTGTGAACAGTAATATTACCGCATACTCACTTGATTTTCTCTACCGCAGGCGGTAGCGAATACCGTTTAGGTTTGAATAGGCCTTTATTTCGCGGTGGTCCTGTTTAAATTTGGTAAAGATCTTATGGTGATCTTTGGAGATATACAATGGAACTCTATGACATATATACGACTATATACGACTTGCTCTCTATAGACAGCAAGTCTGTCGTGATTGCTGTAATCGCTTGGATATGTATTGTTTACACAATTCCATAACATAACAATACGCCTGTGTGCTTTGAACGGGTATAATATCTACAAATTTTGCCAGTTATGATTAAATTCCATTTTATTGGGGATACGCCTATTATTACATGTATATTATTACATGTATTGTTAAAAATGTAATATTAATGCACAGGAAAAAATTGTGAGTAGGTTTAGGATATTACAACTAAAAATGGTAAAATAAAAAATGTACTACTTACAATTAAAAAACTCGACTACTGAAAAATCACGATCTAATTAGATTCTGAGTTTACAGAGTAAAATCGACTCCTCATATTGTTGAAGTCGGTTTAAAATGTAGCCTGTGTTACCCGGGCCATAATAACGAATCGATTGACACCTTATTCATCAAAATCGGATGAGTACTTTAGACGCTACGGAGGAATATACGTAAATACAAACATACATGCATAGACTGCTAAAATCATAGCCCTTCCTTTTGGCTTCGCCGTGGTCGGGTAAAAAAACTGAATCAAAAGTATTTACGTCACGTTTACACCACGCACTCTTGTTAAGGGCATTACATGGCTCAAATCCCAAAAACAGCGTATGTTCAAAGAAATTTGTTGATGAATCCCTTCGTGCGTTTTCCGTGTAAAAAAGTATGTTATAGTTAAGTTCATCACAAATAAATTGTATTGTTTAATAAACCTTCTCAATTTTTTTTGGTTAATCGTAGAAAATAAGTCCTTTTTCAACCTTAATTGTAAATTATCTCTGTAACGGCTGAATAGATCGGCATGAATTTTGTAACAAATACGTAATGTTTTTTTTTTGTTATTTCTTTTAATATTTTTAAATAATAAATAAAAACCGAAATTTTGCGAAATGTGCGGGGCAAGTCAACAAAAACCAGTACAGGGATCAAATCATCAAGGTCATTGAGCAATGTAATGCCCTTAAGGCCTCTGCTGCAAAGATGCATACATCATTGCCAAAATTAAACTGATTCTTATCCTGGTTTCAACAAGGTTGTTAATAGGTCGATGCTGTCAGAAGTAAAGTAACATTCAAATGTAGTAGAATTTCCACTTGGACTATTATTATGGTCTACCTACTATTAGTATGAGCATTTGCTCATACACCAACTTCAATGCCAAATATACTGGAAATAAGCCAGATTCTTGGACAATTTCCAAGTATTTATTGATTGATTCAGAAATAACGTTGTTTAAAATGTTTATTTGTCATATTCAATCAACAACTCGCAAGATTGCCGCCATTATGAAAGGAACCATAGACTGTGTAGATAGATTTATACAATGTGTCCGGTCACCGACTAGCGATATTCTAGGTACTTATAAAACAACAATTTTAATACACAAATACACTACACACCTGGGTCTAATCTACTTCTCTGCTATTTGGCAGCCATTTTGTTTTTTCATACAAAAAAAATCATATCTCTCAAAGTTTTGGTCTTACTGAGATAAAAATAAGCTTATACAGAGGGAAAAGATATTGTGTATCGTTTACATTATGAAATAATGGGTTCTCACTAGTGTCCAACCGAAAATTCGGGTTCGGTCGAGTTTCGGCAGAAAAACGGGTTTCGGCAGCGAACCTGCCGAAACTACGACCGAAATCGAAACTGCGTTCGGAAGTTCTAGCGCTGTGATCGGTCATGTTTGGCGGCCGGCGCGTTGAATTCCATCCAAGCGACGAAGACATTAGCCGCGTCCACGTGCCTAATCATGTCGTGACTGGCTTGTGTTTTCAGTTCGTTTTGTTTGTTGTGAGTTTTCGTGTTATTTATTTTGAACTCGGTAAGTTTTATCACGTGATATAGCATAAGAGTAGGTAGTAAACTTCAAAAAATAATTCAATATAACAAACTAATACATAGATTATAGTAGAATCAAGTTTAACCTAACTATCATCTTTTTTTCAACTCTCTTGCTAATGCTATACCTAAATAAACATTAGTTAGGTCCTTGGTACTTACTATAATGCATTAGCGGTGATAATATTAAGGATTCAGAGTTTCAAAGGTCATTTTTATTAACATTTTTTTTTTATTTTGTCCTCATAACATGATTCTTGTAAGGAAGTTTCGGTTTTGGTTTCGGTTTCGGCCGAAACTAAGACCGTTGCCGAAATTCGGTAATAAAACCAATTTCGGTCGGACACTAGTTCTCACTATCGTAACTTTGAGAAAAACGAAATTAAACTCCAGAAAAATATAAAACAAAATTATGCATATCAACAGTTTTTTGTTGACAAAAAAAAAATCTTTGCAAATCAACTTTGTATAATAGAATAGCTGTTATAAAAGGTGTAAAAATACCCTCAACGAAGCCGAAAGGCACTTGTTCTCCCCGTCATTGCGATCATCAGACCGTACCTGAGAACCTTCTAGTTACGGAGATATTGGGGGTCAAAGTTCCAACTTTTTCACAAGTTTTTTTTTTTTAATACATGTTTTTAATGTAAGATTTTTACTTTAAACACCTCCACGACCCCCGTACTATTCAAACCATCCATCAGGACAATGTTTTCAAAAAATTCAAAAAAATATTTATTTTATCTCAAAACATTGTCATACACAAACTGAGGCAGCCCCAGTAAGTTACAATAGTACTTGTGTCGGGACTGTCTCACTCTTCCCTTCTCTTCATGTTTTGAGTGCGTTACTTTGAGTGTTATCGTAAAACGTTTTTTTTGACTCCAAAAAAATTCATTTCCCAGTAATAATTTTTCCGTTAAGTTACTTAGATTGATGTTTGTACATAATGCTTGGTTGACGGCTTCGTGAAGGGTTCGTTTACACCCTGTACAGATAAATGTGAATGAGTATAAAAAAAATGTTTCTTTGGGAAAGTTGTTTGTTATCATGAGTACAATCACGTGTTTAAGTATCGGTCACTAATTACTAATCACCCCATATGTATGTATAAACATTCAATGGCAGTTTGTCTCTCTATCTAAGTATGCTGACCTAGGGTGAAGTTGATTGTGTTATCAATGCCCCCGAAAATGGCTGGTATCGGCATTAACTAGGTACTCTTCCATAATCACTACCAACATAACGTCGTTGAAGTTCTAACACCACGTAAGTCAATTTTTGGCGGTTTTGACATTTTGATTTTTGATGTCGATTTTTTTTATTTTTTTTAAAACGTTGCCCTTATCGTGTATCGTGGATGCGTTTACAAACATTTAAACTCACATGCACAAACAGCCAGACCCGGAACCACTATTTGTAGGTCATACAAATATTTTTTTACCGTGCGGGAATCGAACCCGCGACACGCAACGTAGCAGTCAATCGGTCAGCCACTGCGCTAACCGTGCAATTATTAGAGAATCGGAAGACGTGTTGTTTCAATCAATCACAGAAACAAGCAACGCCTCTATCTAATTTTTAAGTGAATAATTTCTTTACATAGTATAAAGGCACGCCATTTTAGCTGTGTGGATTCATTTGTTTGACGAAGGGTCTACGTTTCACTGCAGTACACGCTACACACCCACAACTATGTACAACTGTAGCGTGCGTGGCCCACAGCGGCATAAAGCGTGTACAGCGTTGCATGGCATTGACAGCGTTGAGCTATGTGAGCGCCTTATTCGAGCAAGCCACGCATGTACTAATGACGTCATTTGATGCATAGCGTGTCCGTGGGTTGCAGTGGAATCACATACATTTTCTTGCAAAGCGAAGCTTAACACACGTGCGTAGCCTATCCGTGCGCCGCGGTGATGTCGCTCCCGCTGTTTGTACGCTCAGATCTTTTAAACTACGCAACGGATTTTAATGCAGTTTTCAGCAATAGATAGCGTAATTCAAGAGGAAGATTTATAGGTTTAAATTGCACCCGTGTGAAGCCGGGGCGGGTCGCTAGTAAATTATAAGATGGTATTATACTATTACCTAGGTATAATATGCAGTTTTTCACTGTCCTGTAAGGCTGCCTGTCCATTGAAGCGAAGCGAGGCTGCGGAACGGAGATTTTATGCAATCCTTTTGGTTAATATTTTTTCGTTACTCCGCTCCTCAGTCTCACTCTGCTACAATGGACAGGCAGCCTAAACCTGCTATTTTTGACTTACATGGTGTTAGAATTTCAACGATATATTACAAAACAAAGTGCCTTGAAGCTCTGGACGCGATAGAATAAAAACTCCAGAACGGATTATCATGAGATTTTCATCAATGCACGGAGTGATTTAAGAGGAATTCAATTAAATAAAGGGGATTGCCCTATGCAAATAAATTTAAAAAAATGTTCCAATAATTACCTGTAAACCATGAATTAGTTACTTGGTAGTTAAATACAGTCAATAAACAATCATCTTTGGCTATCCGTGACTTATCATTCAAGGTAACAATCAAGGTGTGTGCGACCCAGCAGCGCATTCATCTTTATGGTCCTTCGAGCCGGATTTAGAAGCGCATAAACTATAAAATACGGTTGCGGCATAAATTCTATCTGCGATTGTAAAAGATGCTTCAAAATATTTATTAGCTTGAAGAATAAACCTTAATGTATTATGTTTTAATACAAAAAAATATATTTATTTGCAGAAGTAAATACTATATACATTAATAAATTAAAATAACCTATATTAACTAACTAACTTAACAATAAACTTATAAAATGGCGTCAAAAAACTCCTCAACGCTGTCAACTGGTAATGTACCCAAAATACTGGCGGCGTTGCCACGTTGTATGGCAACGCTAAGCCTTTGGCCAAGGTAAAAGCCAGCCCTTGGGTCACGGGAAGAGTCAACTAAACGTTTAGAAATGTCCTTGAAAAGGCTGTGAGCACTCGGACCCCACGGTCCTAGAGTTTCAACCCCAAACGGCTCGAAAATATAGTTACCAATAAGGTTACTATATTTACGCCGCTTGAGGTTCTCTGCAGCCGCAGCCGCAGCCCCAGCACAGCACTATGAGCTAGGAAGATGGGATGGCGCAAAAGTATCGACACAAGTTGCATCCCACACTAAAGGCCTACCCATCTTCCATGGAAACAATACAAATGAAATTATTATCTTCTATACTTACTCAAATAGATTTGTTGTAACGTGCCTTTCACGGCGACACATCAAGCTGACATTTCCAGTATTATATGGCCTCGCTTTGTATAGATTGCCCGTACATTGAGAGATCCGCATAAACTGGTTTTGTATAGCTTGATTAGGCGCCGTGCTTACTAACCGGGACAAAAAGTCTGTTTACTTATTTTTAAATGTTCATTAAATACTTATGCGTATACAACATTAGTTTTAGTATATGCGAAACCTGAAACACGTGTCTAGTATTTTTATTTAAAGAATCTATGTACAAAATTTCAAAACTGTATCATGAAAAATCACAAAGTTATAAGCTTGTTCTGTTACCTGGTTGTCCGTATAAAAACGTGGTCACCACGCAGCGCGCCCGAGCGCGGGCCTCCAGCGTCGTCTTGAGATCATTAATAATAATAATTTGGCAGTAGGTACCTAAATTATTGCGATAGGTACTTAACGTCGCTCGGTGTCCAACTTGTAACTTTTTTTAATAGTTTTGGGACAAAATATAACATGGGTTAAAAATTATTGGAATCGATTCAGTTACTTATTCTGAACAAACTATATTCAGGTTTCGCATATACTAAAAATAGTGTTGTAGAGACGCATAAATATTACAACTACGATTAAAAAAAAAGGAATTAACCACGAGTGTGGAATACACTGCATTCTGAACCTAATGCTAGGGATATAAGAGCCAGTTTTCGAAGAAGTGAGAAAAGATTTTTGAGTCAATTTTATCGGGGATTTATTTGTGAATCTTCCAATTTTATTGCAGCATAGCGTTAAACTTGGCCGTAGAAACCATTTAACCTCTGAAAACTATAGTCCTGCACAATTTCCGAGATACGGCGTAAAATATATATTACAAAAAAAAAATCGAAAGCTCAACTGTCAAATGGGCTCAATAACTTAACTGGCAAAATGTAGGTGAAGGAACTTCAAAAGATACTAGATACACTTCTGCTCACACCGTTGGAGACTACATGCGTAACCTACGCATGTCTCGATGTAGTTATAATCAGCAAAAAAAATCTTTAATCACCAGTTCCTTTTTCAAAATCGGTGATAATGATAAATTTGTGTAGGTTCCTATCTACCTTAATCATATCCGTCATGTTTTGTAAAAATAAAATGTATCATTTTATCTGATAACCTTCATACGTATTCAGACTAATTTAAATAATATTGGAAACATCTTCTTTAAAAAGAAATCGTATTAATAATAAATTTGGGTTTTTCATAAACAGTTCAGCTATCTACTTTTATCTTTGTAATTAACTTGAACGAAGTATATTATCGAAAGGAGAATCATTTACGATTTCAGTGTAACTAATAACGATTATACATTTATGAAGAAGATATTTCCTGAGCAAGCGTCTTTTCAATAAACAAAACTCCAGTTTGTTTATTCATAACGTTTACAATTTACATCTAGACCGCTTAATAAACTAAACTTACCCAAATTCACTGAATCAAAATACAGGAATCAATCAATACACACTACAAAATAGAATTTATCAAAATGAACGCGCTGTTTTTAAAAATAGTGTCATTTTCTGAAAGTATGCAACCTTTTTGGTGAACTATAAGTTTTTTGTAGGTAATAAACACTATTTTCGTACAATTTTATGTGTTGATTTTGTTTTGGAACGACCGGGACGCGTGTATCAAATCTGTGCTTAAAATATCGACTGAATTCAGGACCTCCACTGAAAGCAGTGTTGCTATAAATTGGTACAAAAAATCTTAAGTGTGGGGAGATTTGTAGGCTTGTATTTTAGAGGGACATTCTTTTAAATCGTATTAATTTATTGAAATTCTGTTACTGCAGATTATTATTATTGGCGTTGTTACTTAAACCTGATAAACAGTAACTCAGAGAAAAATAAATATTTGTATGCGCAGCAATCTTCGTAAACGAATAGCTAACGTCAAAGTCAAAATTTAAAAGTGTTCCATTCTAGTGGGAACACACAACTTTAGCATGACTGATTTTATAGCGGAATCAGAGTGCAAATAGACGAATCCATGTAAACGAGCACGGATTCTTATGACTTGATACGACTGATGATGTTGGCCTGAAATAGTCCCCGTCGAATATATGGCTGTACTGCTGGGCCCATTCATCTCATAGAGAGGAGGCCTGTCCCATCAGTGGGAACATTACAGGCTGATTATGATGAGTCCAGTATTTATTTTGTGGGATACCTTACTTACTTAGCGTAGAAATTTACTTTAATTTAGGGGTTTTTAACACTGTCCGACTTGGGAACCGATCCCTCGACGTCATGCGTGGTAGTCGCGCTTGCGATCACTAGACCGAGACAGGTTAGGGTTTCTATCAATCAGGAATTTCTCAGTAACAGCCATGGAGTTTAGATTTGTGCCCCATGGATGAAATAGGCTTGCCCCCTATTAAGAGGGACTTCAACTGTCGACATATGGGTCTTCTATAGGTACACCTCTGCCTAATCCTTCGAGGCACGAGGATTACAGGCGTGATGTTATGATTAGGGGTATTAAGAAAACAACTATTTATTTATGTGATTTAAATTTAATTTAATAGATTTTAAATATACACAGAATTATTCAATTGTATTTACAATATCACATGCTTACTACATATTTTCACTTCTATTTCAAAATAGATAAAGTTGAGTTTTATATGTTGTGTTGATTACTTTAGAGCCACTACATAAATTAGTGTATTATGTGTTTAAAAAGCTGCATTCAGTTTGACTAGAGCCAACCCCTAATAGTTAAGGAAAGGCTAGGCACATGATAAAGACAACAAACCAACTGTTTCGGTCCAAGCTACCGGTGCTCAGGGCACCAAAGAGAGGAAACTCCTAACAATATGAACCATGTCCAGGAGTACTGCTTTCTGAATCAAGGCCTTAATCCAGTTGCCTAACCCGAGCCTCCTTAGGTATTGGTTGAAGTTCTGTGCAAGTAAGCCAAATGACTATTGGCATATTTTTTTTAACAATTATTGTGCACCGCTCTAATGGATTCACCATCACTATATCAGGCTATATGACCCAGGGTTACCTAACAAATCTGATAGTTAGTAAATTTATATGATCACCACTTTCTTCAACATGGTTCAAGAAATCAATGTGGGTAAACTGTCCTTGTACTATGCCGTGACATCCACTAACCTGCAACAGGGCTACACAGTGGATTACGGCTGTTTCCCTCTCAATGTATAATGGGCGGGTTTCCACAACTCCACATCCAAAGTGCGTATTATGTGTATAATACTCTCCCCTCAAGGATTGAGGCCCAGAGTTGGTACATTACAGGCTGATTTTGAAATGTTATACTTATACTAAATAAAGTATTAAAATGCCTTTGTTCTTGCCTACCGATTACTCAAACTAAAACATTCAAATTTACAAACATTTATAATAATTTTATAATCTAAGTCTTTGAATTCAATAATTTTATAAGGCTCATACAATTTTAAAACAGATTCAGTGCTCACATTATTATTTACATATAAACTATTCATAAAAATAATATATTTATCATTCTTCGCATCAACAGCATAAAGTAAATAGCATCCATATTTAAAATCGATTTTTTCTATACACAAAACAAAATGTTCTTCTTTTGGAATGACAAAGTTTGAATTTACAGCCAAAAATCTTTCATGTTGCCATAGAGAAACTTTTGCGTTTTGTTTTTTTAATAGCACATTCAGCCTGAATGCTAGTCCACCTTTTTTGTATTTCACCTTTTTATTCTTCTCAAAGTAGTTTGAGGTGTCTGTGTTGGTAGTCAATGTACTGTCTTCTTTGGACAAGTTTTGTATCATTGACACAGACTGAGTTCTACAGCTTAAAATATCTATAGTTTCATTTTTTAAACATTCTACAGGGGAAGGTGTGTCGCTAATATTTTGTGAAGTGCTTTCTGAGCTAAAATGACTTTCAAAGTAATTTTTTACATTACTCATCACTTTTAGTTTTGCTTTCAGTAAAGATCCACTTTCGTCTGATTTTAATGAGTTCTTTAATTCTAATATGTCACTTACACTATAAACTTCCAAGCTATCATCTTTTGATTCCATTTCTTTTTTAATTGATATATTTAAAATGTTGTCAACTTCTGAAGCTTGATTTTTGTCTGTGTCCTGTGTCTTAAATTTAGAACTCACTATTCTTCCTGTATTCCCAGAGTTATTATGTTCTCTTGATGTTTTTTGTTCATTGTATGCCAGTCTTTTTTTCAGTGTACCTGTATACTTGGGAGATGCATTTTTTGACATCAAAATAGGACTTTTTGGTTGGAAACTTTTCATAGATATTATTGGAGAAGAAGGAATGTTTGGCGGGAATCTAGATGAAGTAAGTATAGGAGACAAGGGAGTCTCGACTCGTTTCGTAACTAAAATCGGCGATTTCTCTCTGTAGCAATCTCGTTTATGGTCCCTGGAAGCATCTATGATCATAATATCCAAGTTAGATATATTCTTAAGCGCCTTTTTCTTACGTTTTCGTTTCCGAGTGAGAGTTTTGCTACTATTGCACAATTTGTCATTGTACGACATATTTTCATATTCACTAGATGAACTCGATGACCATTTGATATCTTCACTGTTTTCTTGTGAGTTTAGCATGCTGAACTTTTCTCGAAATAAGTTTTCTTTAGGATTTTGCATGATTCAAAAACTTAGTAAACAATGATGGAACATAAGCAAGTCTCAACAAGTTAATTAAAAGTCAAACTGATATTGTGACATTGACAGTGACAACTGTACTGAATTATTTTTATTTTTTAATGAAGGTGTTGGGTTTCAGTCTCTTGATTTGCAATCACAAATATCCAAAATGGTTTAATATTTTTTACCGCGTATAAATTGCACCATGAGACAATGGACATGTGATGATTTCTATCACGCAATACGCTTACGCCTGAAAGGCCGAAAGCAGGTAGTTATCTACTAATCTACCTCACTATCTTGATTCAAAGTTAAAGTTACCAGAATTCTCCAAGACAAGAGGTGTGGTGGCGCGCCGTGGCAGCATCTGATCTATAACGATACGCAAAATTCTACATCGAGATTTGAATATTTTGAACAGCTCGACACTAAGCATCGTGCAATACCACACATGACAAGACACAATATCCATCTGACCGTCGCCGTCGGGTCAGAGGATTCTACATTTTCTATAGTGGATGGTTTTCCACCCTATTCCTCATTCCTCTACAAAGTTAACACAGTGATTTGCGAGTGTGTATAATTATATTGTCCTACATAATTTATCGAGATGTTTCCTATTCATTTTGTTTATAGCATGTTCATTTCTTTGGCGCACTCACGTTCTAAACGAGTGACCAAAAAGATAATGTTGCCAGGTGAATATATCATGTTTTCGGTAAAAAAAACTAGTTTGTCTCTATGAGGTTCTAATCGATTATTCCTGTTCATTCATACCGCGCGCTGCGCACTATTTTCACTAAGAACAGTTGAAACGCAAGAAAGGTGAATACTATCGTTAAAGCGAAGTTACTAACTCGTTCTAAAATGGGTTTGAAAAAGATAATATTGCGCGGCAAAAGAGTTCTCTTAACAACCAAGACCGAACGCAGGTTGTTTAAGCTTGTTTGCAAAGAACGAAAGCAGCATAAAGAGTTGATAAGTTTCATATGTGAGCTGAATACAGACATTAAAAACCAACAGAAACTGCTGGAATTTCTAGCGGAACAATTGAAGAAGTACCAGATGGGTGAGCATACAGACACAAAGGATTCTTCTCCGCCAGGGGCGCCAGGTAAAGAATCCACGGATGAAAAAGTTTCGTCATCCGATCGAGAAACAGGCCCCGGACAGCCAGAAAATATAAAGAAGAGAAAATTAAGCGCCTCTCCCGACCATTCAGATCAAGATGAAAATAAAAGCCAGCAGTAATTGCCTTTCGGACAAAGCAAGAGCAGCGAACAGGGCTGTCTTACATTTATCAGCATCAATTCGCATTTTATCTATAGAAAATACCTAGCTACCTATTCTAATTTATTGAAGCTTATAGTTTGTATGTTTGGACGCTGTCTTTGAAACTAACAGTTGGATAAGCTAACCAATTCTTGAGGAAGGTATTTAACATCACTCTAAGACCTTTGGGGGCTGAGTAATAACAGAAACGATGATTAAAACCCCGGAGTATAGATGGGTTTGTATGAAGAAGCGTACGCATCTATTCCAATTCCGCATGCACCCTGTTTTCGCTTTTTAGCAACAAGCAGTTCCGTGGCTCTGTACAGGGTCTCTCAATGGCTCATTGCAGTGCTCGTAGTCGCTCGAAATCCGTGCCCTGCGTCCAAGAACCGCGCTTCACCCGCATCGCGCTGCCGCAGTTGTGTGCAGGGCCTAAAAAAACCTACATAAATAAAGTCACGACTATACCAAGGGAACTTACATACACACGACGCAGAGATCAGAGCAATGGCTACAAAAATTCCACATACATACCAGAAAGGGGAGTTGAACTGTTGAAGAGCTATGCAGCAAATGCTGCAAGATTTTGGAAGCTGGAAAACCAAAGAGCCACGAACATTTTCATAATTTTGGCAATCATAAAAGACGATTAAACTTATGAACTATTTGAAATCAAATATATAATGCGATATAATCTGGAAGAACAGTCGAAGATCCGATGTGTGTGCGGATCAGCACATCTAAACGGTGTTCAAGTGCTGTCACTGTAAATATTGCATAGCAATTATGATACTGACAATACCGTTGAACGCTTTAGACATGCTAATCGCAATTTTCACCCGCCATTTAAAGGCTAGATTAAAGCATCATCTAGTGCAGGAAGTCTTCGCACTGTATATTCTAAGAAAACTAAATGTTTAGAGCAAACTTATTTATTGAATGTATTATTATTAGATCTTAAGACGTAGCGATCCTTACAATGTAATCTCTAGGATAAGGAAAAAAAAACACAATTGTACCTATTATCAAATTAGTTTAATTGAAACAGAACGAAATAGATCTTTGTTCGGGTGTCTCTCTCACAAGACGTCAGAGGGCGTGTGTGCGCTCTACACTATCTCAAGGTTTTATGCCCATATATGGCAACGCGCGACGCCAGTGATGTTCGCATACGCACGCATGACGTCTCACATAATCAGAACTTGTCTGTCTTTCATTTTTATTTGTAAATTTAACTTGAAACTCAATAAACTTATAGAACTAGTGAAGTTTTCATTTGCCTCCGTTTGCTATCGAAATTACAAAACGGCACAGCCGCAACAATCTCCTTTAAAACCGTACCAAGGTTAAAAAAACTGCTGTATCATGACTACCTTTTTTTTCCGTGTGGAAATCCTCATGAATGTCCTCCGCCTTGCGGTCTGTGACACTCTTACTCAAACTACATTGTGTTGTTCTACTACCTCTGGCCAGGGTGCCATAGCACTTGCGCAGTTCGTCACACTCCCCCAGGCAGGTCACTACCTTGCTGCCCTGACCCAATTTTTTTTCCGAAGACCTGCGACCTCGTGTGACGATGCTAGCTTCAAGGGACGCGCGCGCGTCTTTTGTATCCTTCGTGTAATTTCTATCATGCGCTTACCAATTTCCTTGGTCTGTCTCTTCTCTCATAGCCATCGATCTCTACATATTTCTTGATACTTTTAGTATTTTTATTAACCTCTTTAGAGGGGAACCTCCTTTCAACCTTTAACTTTGTGGCAGGAAATATTTCAATGGTCCATCTGTGGGACTGTCCCTTTTCTCATAACCATCTATTCCAACATATGTTTATGGCTAATTAATCGAATCTCTGTAGAAGAATTCTCTTTTCACTCAAACAATTCCCATGCAATAGGGATCCATATAATTTTCATACCTTAATTAATTACCAGGGTATTCTTCCTAATATAATCAAGGAAATTATGCTTAATTTGAATAGCTTCTTCATCCGGTGTATAAGGCAATGTCTGTAATGGCAGAAAATGGTCCTGATTCTCATGTCTCCAAGATCCTTCGGTGAATAACCCCCCATCAATAAATGTGTCCACTGACCCCGGAGGACAATAAATATCTCTTGACGAGTCACTCTTCATCAAAAAATTATGTAGGAGCAAACAACTGCGTATGATAACAGCAGATTTCGATGGCTCTAAAATAATTGGTTTGAGCAGAACTTTAAAGACAGCTGAAAGGACTCCAAAGGTATTATCAGAAGCAGAATGAGATTGAGCAACTAATTGATTATAAATACCCTCAGAAGTACTGGGATCATGCTGTCCGGGAAATGGGTTCATTACGTGTCTTTCCAAAGGAAACGCTCCGTCAGTAACAAAGATATATGGCATATTTATACTATCTCCAGGCAATGGCGTATAAGGAGGTAGATTTAGATTTTCAGTGTTAATATTCAGCCATAAGTCGCTTTCATTGAAAACTTTGCAGTCTGTATTTTGGCTCTGCACAACGTCTGCGTACATGAAACTGTGATCACTGTCAACTAGGGTCAGTAGGACCATGCTGAAGGTTCCCTGGTAGTTCATATCTTCAGGACTGTTGTGTGACGGTGACCATATGGAGACATGTTTCCCGTCCAGGGCACCAAGACAATGAGGGAAACTAAATCCTGTGGCTTTCTCCAGCCATTCGTCTGGGCTTGTTGGTGTCTGAAAATGTGAAATGGTTAAATTAATGTAATTTTGTGGCAGAAGTTGCAGAATTTGGTGAAAATTTTTCAACAGTAATTTTAAAAAACCGCTGTTCCCTTCAAAAGTGCAATACCTACACAGTAACAGTACCTACACGTCAAAATGTATGGAACAGTGGCTTTGTTGTCATCTGCAGTCCAAACAGATTACCAGAGGAGTTCATTGTTTTGGTTAATCATACAAATCTACAATCACAGGTACAATTATTGCTGTATTGGTCTTTACTTAATAAAGAATTTACAATTAATTGACAGAAAAAGGACAGCCTTAATGTACCACGACCAATCAACCTATACAAAACCAGTTTATGCGGATCTCTCAATGTATTGGCATTCTAGACACAGTGAAGCCATGTTATATTGAAAATGTATAACTTGATGTATTTGACAGCAATTTGCGACGTTGCCAATTTTCAGAATATGCTGCCTTAACCTTTGGTATGACAACGACATCAAGCGTTTTTTTTTCCTTAGGTCGTGGATCCGCGTTCCGGCAGCATTAGGGGTTTGCGCAGATCCATCTTACATACCAAAGGATAAATAGCACTAAAAGCATAAAAGTTCTTCATCCCCCATAGAAAAGGGAGGATCCTTCGACCAGACGGGTGTTGTGTCTGGTTGGCTACTGCCTGACAATTGTTGTCGGGTTCTTCTATAGTCTTAAGTCGCGAATAACTTTATTTGCGCGATGTAGGATTAAAAAAAAAAGAAGGCGTATTTAGCTGTTTAGTTCATAGTCTGTGTCATAGATGGCACTGTAGTACTTTTTTGTTCTATGTTGCTATAGTGCCGCTACACACATCTTCCTGATACATATGAAGGTCAGCACTAGGAAGGATTTTTGTAAATTTTGTTCCCTAAACAGGGTTTGACAGGTCGTTTAGAAGTTCATTATTTGTACCATAGTTTTTAATTTTTACTTTTATTTTTGTTCTGTCCTTTTGAATGTATAAATATTTGTTATGCATTGTGTGGTTATTGTTTTTTTTTGGCATTTTGTATGCATGTCATGTTCCTGTGATAAATAAATATTTTTTCTCTCTTTTACCCATAGCTTGTCAAAAAATAAAAAGTATTTATAACTCACCCTTATCAAGTCTTGTAAAACCACAACGAAAGCTCTACAGACTTCAGGTACGATCCTCGACACCAAAGAACAGGAAATCTTGAAGAACCGGTGCAAAGTGGTATAGCTGTCTCCTGTCGCTAGGAACCTGAGAGTAACTGCGAGCCGGATCTTTGCTGGTATTGATTCCCTCCAACGAGTGTCCTGCTTTTGTATAATAGGGGATATTTTTTGCAGCAAATACTCAAAGTCGGTAGATGACATGTGGATGAAGTATTCACCAGTTAACTCTGTTAGAAGCTCAACTAGACGGTTGTTGAGGCTGGAGCTGAAAACAGTAAATTGATGCTGATGCTATAAGGTCTAGCATAGGCTACTTTTATTTTTTTTTAATTATAAGGGGTATCTGTGCAAAAAATAAAAAAAACTCCTGAAATTTTAACAAAATTTGTTTCAAACGGCTGATCTCCGAAATGGCTGGACAGATTTTGACGGGATTTTTACTGGCAGATAGCTGATGTCATAAGGAGTAACCAAAGTAACTTTTTTTTTAGAATAAGAATTACGGTTCCATGCAAAAAAATGAAAACCCTTGAAATTGTTAACAAAATTCGATTAAAAAGGGAAGTAATATTTTTTTATAATAATTTTATTTAAAAAAAAAAAATTAAAAAGCTAAATTTTCATAATTTTTTTTTCAAAAGACCATGTACACTAATTAATCTGCATGGTCGTTATGTGACTTGACCAAGATTTGATTCGGCTGTTTCTTCTCATAGTCAGGTATGAAACACCGATCTCTAGTTTTTGATCAACTGATATTTTGAATCATATTTTGAATGGTGTTTGCAAAAACAGACTAATTCAGACATTCTAAAAATATTTTAGAATGTCAGCCGGGAACAGCGGCATACCGTGCTTTTATTTTGTGTGTGTAGGTTTTTGAATCTCGTTTTCCTTAGTATTTTTACTCATATATACCTAGTTCTTTCTTGATGTATAGTTTGCATCCAACAACGCCGTCGACGAAGCCTCTTTTTAGCGGCTATGTGGCGGCGGTAAACCGCTAAATAGTAATTAAACGTGGCGCCCAGATAAAGAGCAGCGGCTGCTACTACTTCAACATCCATTTTTTATTCAGTTTGATCTGAATTTCCTAATTAATAAACCTCAAAAACAATTAACAAATGCGAAAATGTTTGACACTTTAAAACCAAAACAAGACGATCAGCCAGTGGATTAGTGAAGTGACAGATCGTGAAACAAGCGCCAAAGTGTGACCACAGCCTAGCAAGACTAGTGAGTGGCTACTACAACAGTACTTCATTGAGTAGGTACTACTGTGGTTGCGATTGCACGATTTCAATCAGCAATAACAATTTTCGAAACTTTTGAGTGCCTTTTATTGACTCACTCAAATATTTAATTCCGCTCAGTACGACCTTAATTTATATTGTAAATCTAGGATTATATCCCCTCCGTAGGCCAAATATGTTGTGGATATGGGTTAAATTCTTGTTAAATACATTCCTGAACTTATTGGTTAAGTTTCCAAAGAAAGACCCAACAATGTATTGTAGCCGTGCTCGCAGAACTTCACGGAAGTGATGTGTGACTAAATGACTAGAGTCCAACTTGGCAACAATCAAAGAAAAAATTCGTATCGTCCGCCATGTTATTTGACTAACTTCACGTCGGTGTGCTCCCAAAACAAATACGTGCGTCGTGCGATCCATTGTTTATCGTACCTATAAACAAAATATACGTGACCTACATTTTTTGTGAGAATCCAATTAGATTCTATTTCGAATTATCTGCAGGTTTTTAACTTCGATTTGCACGAATAAACTTCGTCCCGCCGCCGCCATGGAAGTCGAGCGTTTCGCTTCGGATTCTGAAAACGTGGCGGTAGACGATAATGAGAAGCCGGTTGTGGACGAAGGCGCCGGAGACGCCACCACCTCCCATTCGGAGCGTCTGCGTCGCAAAAATAAGAAGTATTGGCGCTCTAATAGCAAGGAGGCGCCGGCAAACGCTGCGGCATCGGCTGTGACGCCGTTACCTAAATATCGAAGCTGGAAGAACAGCCGTAGACCGCGCAACGGCCATGGACGAGGGCTGCCAAAGAAAGGTAGGCCACACCACGCCTTACATTGAATATTATTTCGATCCCAACTAATCCCAACCGGTTGTTTTGAAAGTTCTAGAAAATGCTATGTCTACCATGAACAGAGGTGCATTTGGGGTATATTTTTTTTACGTAATGTTTACTACACATCGAGTCACATAATGTACCTCTGTATATAGGGCATCCGGGCCATCGTTTGAAGGTCACGCAAACGCAGAACCTTTTTGCGCAGTTGGGTGTTATAATTACCTTTTAGGTTTTGTTATTGAACCCCGGGCGAATGGTATGCTTCTCAGACCACGAGATTATTGCGTAACACCATAATATAAACAACTTTCGCATATCAAGGCTATTTTAGTAGCGTCGTTGCCGCCACGCGGTTAATTATAAACATATTAGATGACGGGGTTATTGTAAGCAGACATAGTGGCGAGCGTACAAATTTATCATTCTTATTTTGAATGTTGTTGTTTTTCTGTCAAAACGGTCTGCGAATCATAATGTTTTAGTTTTTTTTTTCTACAAGAGAGTAAGCAGAAGTCTTAAAAGGAAATGTCATGTTATACTTTTCATTAAATAAAACTTTTTTTAAAATATTTGTATCTACCTGACACAGTAGTTATATAAAACATACATACATTAACTCACTCGTTTTTTTCATGGGGGTAGGCAGTCAGTTATATACCGGTCAGTTTAATAAAAATTGTTTACTGTTAAAAGATTGATCATATTATTATTTTAAAACACTTGCTTAACATAAAGTATCTTATATATCTTATCTTTTAGTTTATTTGTTCAGACATTAAGAGATTATACACAAATTAAAGTTTATTTTTAACCTTATCTACATTGGTCAAATTTATCATTTAAATATATGTTCAATTTTAATAACCTGCCAATCCGAATAGCCTGCATAAGTGTTATATCTATACTAATATTATAAAGAGGAAAAATTTGTTTGTAAGTTTGTATGTAGGGGGTAATCTCCAGAACTAATGATCCAATTCTAAAAATCTTTCTTTGGCAGAAAGCTACATTATTCAAAGGTAGGTAGGCTATAAATTATATTTATATAGTGAATCAAGCCAAGCCAAGCCAAGCTATCACAATTTTTGCAGACAAAGTTGTGGCTTAAGTGCTAGTCCCATATATTAATGGTAATCATCATCCACATGTTGTGAGGAAAGTTTTGAGTATGAATGTGGATGGGTATATGAGTAGAGGAAGACCAAAGAAACGATGGATGGACTGTGTAAAGAATGATATGGCAAGAAAGGAGGTGTCTAATGAGATGACGAGTAATAGAGAAGTATGGAAGAAGAAGACATGCTGCGCTGACCCCAAATGAATTGGGATAAGGGCAAGAGAATGATCATCAATCATCATCCACAGCCCGACTTCACCCAATGGGTATAAGCCTCTCTTTGCTTGTGCCAAGCTCCATGTTCCTGTGCCAGCCTCATCCAAGATCCTTAAACTTCATTCAATATAAAACTTCCAACATTAAATTTAAAAAAATAATCAGACCACCCGTTCCATACATTTTGACGGTATATGCATGGAATAGTTTTTTTTTAAACATGACACTATTTATCATGTTCGGTTCTGTATGGTGTCCGGACGTAAAGAATAGCACCATCCCATATCTTCCCGTGGGTGACGTAAGAGGCGACTAAGGGACTTACCAGAGAATGGGCAGCAGCGTTCTCTGTGTTTTATAACACCATACTGCGATCGCCAACCCGCCAGCCAAGCGTGGCGATTATGGCAAAACCCCCCCTTCTTGGGGGAGGCCTATGTCCAGCAGTGGACGTCTTTCGGCTGAAATGATGATGATGACTATTTATCATTGCTGTCATTTCCAAAGGAATAGGCAGAGGTGTAACTAACGGGCACAAATGCAGTCTCCTCGGCTGCTACTGAGAAATTCTTGATAGAAAAACCCAATAACACTTTGCATGACCTGAGAATCAAACCCAGGACTTCACCTTAAAGATAGAACTCTTTAAAATTGTGGCGAAAACTGCATCCTAAATCTTCTGCAGTTTAAAGGAATCAAGCAAACAGACAAACACAAAATGTTTTTGTTTTACACCAATTGGGTGATACATTCTAAAAAACTTGAAGTTAAATGTTCACAACAAGATAAAATTGTATTATCTAATACCTTATCCTTATCCATTTGAGATTGTTACAAATCCTTAAGACTAAAGTAAAAATCAAGGTATTATTCAATAAAATTCAATATTTGGGTGTGCCGACATAATAAAATAAAAAAATCTTAAACTAATTCAGGCGAAGTCTTATCCGCTGGGCATGTGAGCTCCAAGGGAGTATATTAATTTGAAAATACCTCTTAAGGCCTATTCAAACCTGAGCAGTATTCGCTACCTTTTGCGGTTGAGAAAACGCGCGCGGTATGTACCTCAACCCACAGCGGCAGCGAATACCGCTCAGGTCGCTCTAGCCGCGGAACTTGATACTAAATACCTGAGCGAAACCCGCGCGGTATGTACCTCTACCCACAGCGGCAGCAGATACCGCTCAGGTCGCTCTAGCCGCGGAACTTGATACTAAATACCTGAGCGAAACCCGCGCGGTATGTACCTCTACCCACAGCGGCAGCGAATACCGCTCAGGTCGCTCTAGCCGCGGAACTTCATACTAAATAACTGAGCGAAACCCGCGCGGTATGTACCTCTACCCGCAGCGGCAGCGAGTACCGCTCAGATCGCTCTAGCCGCGGAACTTGATACTAAATACCTGAGCGATACCCGCGCGGTATGTACCTCTACCCACAGCGGCAGCGAGTACCGCTCAGATCGCTCTAGCCGCGGAACTTGATACTAAATACCTGAGCGAAACCCGCGCGGTATGTACCTCTACCCACAGCGGCAGCGAATACCGCTTAGGTTTGAATAGGCTTTTATAAGGATTAAATCTTATCTTACTAATATTATAAATACGGAAGTTTGAGTGGATGGATGGATTTGGTTTGTTATTCTTTAGACACACCATATCTTCGGAAGACAATGCGGCAAACGAACGAAGTACAATGTGGAGAAACAAACATCTGCCCTTTACACTACATAGCACCGGCAGAGAAACTACCCCCTGCCCCCGTAGCATGACCACCGTAGACAAGGATTTCTTTGACGGAAGAATCGACAAAATGACAGATATTGCAAAGAAGTCTGTCAATGTGTCGACACAATCTGTCATTGAAATCCTTGTCTACGGTGATCATGCTACGGGGGCTGGAGAAAGAAATATTCCTTTTGAACAAATAAAGCTCCTCATTTAATTGACTAAACAATCTCAACGCGCTGCGCTGCGTTGCCATGGCAACTCTTTGTTTAAAACGGCAAGGTCACGCGGTACGTCGTGTTTTCCCGGTCTTCACCGAGTGCCTGTCTGCTTGGTTATTCTTCTTATCTCACTCGCACATTAAGGTGGAAGCGACAGGGTAGCCGGCGAAATTCAATTTGTCTTACGTTTTTGCAATTTGCAGGTCTGTGTCAGGTTGTATGTTGATTAAAATATGATTCGCGATCGGTACAAATTATCATCTGCTTAGCCTTTTCCCAACTATGTTGGGGTTGGCTTCCAGTCTAACCGATCGTTACAAATACTGAGTTATAATCATTATAATCCTCAATACAACTCTCAAAGTTCATTTAACCCCATTAAATGACTTTTTCGTCAAAATTAGTCATTCAATGGGATTACTTGAACAGATGGTTGTATTCATGATTATAATTCTGTAAATACATACGTATTATTATCGCGAATCACGTTTTGTTCAACATACAGTCTGATACTGGCCGGAAAATTCCAAGAAAATTTCAATTTACCTTATGGGGGCGAATTCTAAAATTTGGCAACGTCGTAAATAGCCGTCAAAAATATTTCCCTCTGTCAACCGTCACGCTATCATTTACTCGTTTGTCTTTATACAGGGTGTAACAAGACCCTTAACGAAGCCGTCAACCAAGCATTATGTACATCAAACTAAGTAACTTTACGCAAAAAATATTGCTGGGAAACGATTTTTTTTTTTGGGGTGAAAAATGACGTTAACGTGACGTACTCAAAACATTGTACTGATGGATGGATTGAATAGTACGGGGGTCGTGGAGGTGTTTAAAGTAAAGTTTTTACATTAAAAACATGTTAAAAATTTAAAACTTTGACTCCCAATATCTCCGTAACTAGAAGGTTCCCAGGTATGGTGTAGATCTAAAAAAATATCGCAAAGACGGGGAGAACAAGTGCCTTTCGGCTTCGTTACCTATTATAATTCCTCACACAAGCCATCCATGTTTTCTTTGGCCTTCCTCTCCCTCTCTCTCCATCCATCAACATTTATCACTCTTTCAGTCCCAAGCGACTCATCCCTCCTTGTCCTATGTTATTTAGAGTCGGCGCAACACGTTTTTTTCTTCCATTCTCCCCTGTCAATCGTCATTTTCTCCTTTTTCCTTCATATCATCCCTCACACAATCCATCCATCTTTTCTTTGGTCTTCCGCTCTCTCTCGATTCATCAACATTTATATTCATTGTGTACTCTTAACACACACTGACAGTCGATTCCCTTTCATTTCCTCATCGACCTACAAATACGTAATAAAGAGGCGTCAATAAATGTAGAATGTTCTCACCAGGTGGAGCCGGCGGTAAAGGTGTCTGGGGAGTCCCAGGGTCTGAACTGCTGGAGGAATATGTGGAAGACGCCAATGACCCCAACTATGACTCGGAAGCGATCACCAACGGAGATGTTGAGTTCAAGCAGATCATCGTCGAAGCAGAGCCCGAGGAGATTGTCGTGAGTCAATTTTACTGTTGTCGTCGAGGTGTACCCTGCAGTACACCCACATTTCGCCAGATATGTTTTAGTTACTGCCTCGCTGGTGTAGAGGTCCTGGGTTCGATTCCCAAGTCGAGCAAAGTGTTATTGAGTTTTTCCATCATCAATTTCTCAGTAGCAGCCACGGAGTCTGGATTTGCGCCCGGTTGATGGCAATAGGCTCGCCCCCTATTACATGGGATTTAAACATAACTGGCGAAATGGGTGTACTATTAGGTACACCTCTGTCTAACTCTTCAGGGATTATAGGCGTGATGTTATGTTTCAAGTTCCAAGTTCCATAAAAAAAAAATCAAGTTAGTCTTTTTAAAAATCGTAGCCCCAAGTGGTATTTTGTTTTAATTTAAAATGGCGCGTTTTTGCATAAAAGGCCACCATGTTTGGCATGCATATAGCATAAATATGCCTTGAAAAGTGTCGTCACTTTGCTTGGCTTGCCTGTTGCGGTGACCTTATCTTGAAGTCAATGACCTCTGTGGCCCTGCATTCAGTCATACAGTACATGCATAGCATACTTCATAAGGACTCGTTTTACCCGACTACTGCTAAGTCAAAAGGGAGAGTTATGCCTTTTGAGACACAATAAACATTCGTGTTGTTAGTGCCTAACCTTGTGTTAGTTTTTATGCCGCCCATGGGCCTCTGACTTGGCTTTACATGCCGTCGAGAAATATCTCTTGGGGCAAGCTGGTTTTCCTTCACCGAAGCAAGTGATAATTATACAATAGGCACATGAATCCGTAAAATCAGAGGTTCGAACACGAGACCTTTGACTTGACAGTCCGACGGTCACACCACTAGGCTATCACTGTTTAAGCAGCAGTTATGCATTTAGCAGTAGTTGGTGCCACCGTAGCGCCCAAACTACTGAGCCGATTTTGATGAATGAGGTGTCGAATCGATTCGTTAGTTACGCCCCGTAACAGCGGTATACACACATGCGCGATTTCTTTAAATAATTGGATTCACACGTATCTGTAATACATGACATATTTATACTGTGACTCCAATACGAAAACAAAAAAAACAATGTCTTGTTAATACATTTTTATTTGCCGTTTTTGTTGTAGTAAGATTTTAATTATTTTTTTTATTTGAATTGAGCTACTCTATTACTTACAAATGCTTGCTGACTGGACAGGTCTCGAAATACCATCTCAAAATCTCCAAATGTTGCACCGATCTTTGGTTCTGGTCACAATACATTTTTATGACAGACATGACTTGAACTTATAGTGTCACTTACGGGATATCTTCCGTGATTGTTTATTATTTTGAGCTCCCGATATTTCGGCACTATTGCAAGCGCCATGATCGCGGGTTGACTGGAGAATGCGGGTGTATTGTAAATAAATTGTTAAGAGCAGACAAATCTATCTACCCTCTTTCTTTAAAACACACAGTATCACCAGATTTTGCAACAGCGCCCAAATATCGGGAGCTCAAAATAATGAACAATCACGGATGATATCCCGTAAGTGACAGTATAAGTTAAGTTGTAAACCGTGAAAGCTTAAAACAGTGTTAGATATGACTTGATCCTGCAGCCAGGATCCCCTCCTCACGAGTGAACTCAACGGTTAACAGCACGGACACGAAACTTTGTATACGGGTTCAATGTTGATAGAATGCACAGAATGCTTGGTTGACGGCTTCGTGAAGGGTCCGTTTAGACCTTCTATGACCTTCTATGACCTACATAGTCCTCACATTCGCACTAAAAACTCTGTAAGATTGTCTTTGGTAAGCTTTTAAAATACTGAGTTCCTAAAATATATCTCGATCTGTATAAAAGAAAAAAAAACATATAATGTTATCGCTCAAATAATATTATTAAACACACAAGCTGTATTGGGCTCTATGGAGCTGTCTTAAAGTTTAAAATCGCGTGAATTTGAAGCTTAAAATGCTACGTTTGAGCTCTATCACCGTGTGTTAAAGTATAAAATCGCGTAACAAATTGAGGGTTGAAACGCTGTGTTGTTGTTCGCTATTTCTCTCGATCGACCTTCAGATAATGTGTTTACAAGAATAATGTACTTACGAGTTTGTACACGTTGACTTTGTTATTGACTGACTAAAACGAATCTATGGAAGTTTTTCGGTAAATAAAACCTTTTATTTTTTTTACTAGTGACCCGCCCCGGCTTCGCACGGGTGCAATATACAACATTAGTTTTAGTATATGCGAAACCTGATACACGTGTCTAGTATTTTTATGTAAAGAATCTATGTACAACATTTCAAAACTGTATAATGAAAAATCACAAAGATATAAGCTTATTCTGTTACCTAGTTGTCCGCTCAAAATCGTGTTCACCACGCAGCGCGCGCCTCCAGCGTCGTCTTGAGCTCATTGATAAACATAATTTGGCAGTAGGTACCTAAATTATTGCGATAGGTACTTAAAGTCGCTCGGTGTCCTACTTTTTACTTTTTTAAATATTTTTGGGAAAAAATATAACTTGGTTTAAAAATTGTTGGAATCGAATCAGTTACTTATTCTGAACGAACTATATTCAGGTTTCGCATATACTAAAAATAATGTAGTATATTTATAAACCTTCCTCTTGAATCATTCTATCTATTACTGTAAACTGGATCATAATCCGTTGCGTAGTTTTAAAGATCTAAGCATACATAGGGACAGACAGCGGGAAGCGACTTTGTTTTATTTCAGAACATAATCTTTCTATTTTATATAAAAATCTCGTGTCACGGTGTTAGTGGTCGCACTGCTCCGAAACGGCTCGACCAATTTTGACGAAATTTTTTGTGTATATGGGGTATGTAGTATTTTGATTTGCTGACGACATAGTCCTCTATGGATCTGTATGTGAGAACGATGTAGCAAGATGTGCACGTTATAAGTGTCCATAGTAAAGACAAAAAAGACAATCTAAAAATAATTAATTGAATTAAGCCGTGGCAACTAAGACTAATAACAGCCGCACGGGTCGATCTTCAGGTTAAGACGCTCTTACCTCGGTTGCTCCGTGGATGGCTGACCATCCAATACATACCGAGTTTCCTCTGTGCCTCGGAAAGCACGTTAAGCCGTTGGTTCCGGCTGTCATGTTACAGTAATCGGATACCAGAATTGCTGACAACCAGTCTTATCAGCTGAATACCAGTATTTTACATGGAGCGACTGCCTATCTGACCTCCACAACCTAGTTAGCACTGGGTAATACGATACCCCTTGATAAGACTGGTTGTCAGACTTTCGGGCCACTGACAACAGTGCCAACCTGTAATGACTGTCAAAGATCTAGATGACAGCCAGGGCATCCAGCCCCCGTAGCATGACCACCGTAGACAATGATTTCTTTGACGAAAGAATCGACAAAATGACAGATAGTGCAAGTGTCAGAATTAACTAACGGAATATTTCCGGAGAACATCGGGCCCATTTGAGTTCTGCTGTGCCTAAATTTTCCTTACCCTGTTTGCTTGTTGGCAGAATTCGATGCTGCCTCAGTATTTTCGCAATCCGGTAGAGCTCCGATTACTTATTTTAGTTCCTAATTAACTTTGACGGCTATTATTTATTAAAATGACGAAGAACTATTTAGATAAGAATTGAAATGATTGCAATTTGCACAAATAAACACGTGCAAATTGCAATCTTCTGTCTTCATTTGTTAATATGTATGGATTTATGTGTGTTTGATTGTGTGTATGTATGTTTGTTAGTGAGATTTGATCCATATTATTGACCCTATCGATTGATGTCATAAAAGTACAGGATGTAATTTTTTCGAGTTTTATTCGGTTCGATTCTCGAGTGTGTCAAGCGAATTTTCGAAAATCTGTAAATGCAGATTTGTTTCTTTTTAAAATAAAGTAATGTTTTCTTTGAGTAAAATTTGCTATCTCCAGTATTTAGAGTACTTTCCCTCCAGCCCCCGTAGCATGACCACCGTAGACAAGGATTTCTGACAGATAGTGCAAAGAAATCTGTCATTGTGTCGACACATGCTGTCATTTTGTCGATTCTTCCGTCAAAGGAATCCTTGTCAACGGTGGTCATGCTACGGGGCTGGTGAGGTTGAAACATTTCACCCTGTGTAAGCCGCGTTGACACGTAGAGTACGCTCGCACGAGTGGACTCGGATAGCTACTCGTATTGTGGCGGCAACCCATACGAACCCATCCGAGTGCGCTCGGATTATGGGTTGCCGCAATACGATTTGCGTCCGAGTAGGTATACGAGTCCACTCGGTCCGAGCATACTTTGATCGTGTCACGCGGCTTAAGTTATTAAATAATAACACCGTTTTATCCTAAATGTCGAAAAGATTATTATTGAATAATTAATAACAAGTCTTATGTATTATTAATAATCATATATTATTACTAGCTGTTGCCCGCGACCTTCGTCCGCGTAAAATTTATATTTTTTAGCCTATAACCTTCCTCGATAAATGGGCTATCCAATACTAAAAGAATTTTTCAAATCGAACCAGTAGTTCCTGAGATTAGCGCGTTCAAGCAAACAAACAAACAAACTCTTCAGCTTTATAATATTAGTATAGATTACTAGCCGCATCAAGATAGCTTATCATTCATTATACATAATATCACGCCTGTAATTGCTAAAGGGTTGGCAGAGGTGTAACTAATAGTACACCCCATGTAAAACGGGTACCAATCCTTCGTGGCTGCCACTCAGAAATTCTTGATGGAGAAATCCAATAACTCCTTGCCTGACCTGGGAATCGAACCCAGGACTTCATCCTCAGCAGCTGTGCTTGCTGACATTTAATAAACCAGGCACACCTATTATACAACATTATTTTTAGTATATGCGAAACCTGAAACACGTGTCTAGTATTTTTATGTAAAGAATCTATGTACAAAATTAAAAAACTATCATGAAAAATCACAAGGTTATAAGCTTGTTCTGTTACCTAGTTGTCCGCACAAAAACGCGGTCACCACGCAGCGCGCGTCTCCAGCGTCGTCTTGAGCTCATTGCTAATAAAAATTTGGCAGTAGGTACCTAAATTATTGCGATAGGTACTCAAATTCGCTCGGTGTCCAACTTTTAACTTTTTTAAATATTTTTGTGACAAAATATAACATGGTTTAAAAATTATTGGAATCGTTTCAGTTACTTATTCTGAACAAACTATATTCAGGTTTCGCATATACTAAAAATAATGTTGTATTGCAGGAATATTGAATTGATCGTCTAAAAACAAATCGGTCTCATCTGCTTAACCTTTTTCCAACTATGTCGTGGTCGGCTTCCAGTCTAACAGGATTCACCCGAATACCAGTATTTTACATGGAGCGACTGCCTATCTGACCTCCACAACCCAGTTAGTACTGGGTAATACCACTTACGACTTGTTGTCAGACTTTCGGGCCACTGACTACCTGTAACGACCGTCAAAGATCTACAAATGACAGCCGGGACCAACGGCTATAAATTATATTTATATCATGCATATTAGCCGAGCCATCACAATTTTTGCGGACGAAGTCGCGGGATTATTGCTAGAGTATATAGTAGATTGATGTCCTCCTGTCTTCATTTCAGCGCAAGTCGGAGCCTGTTATCTTGGAGTACTTTGAGCATGGAGAGACCAACGCAGCTGCTGAGGACTTCCTCGAGTTTGTCACGGCCAAGAGAAGCCACCTGGTAAGACATATTATGTACTTCCACACATACATAAACTTCCTGCAACCCCATCTGCTATGAACCTCATACCGATATCAGGGGGAGTACTCTCTTCTTCAATCGGTTCTTGATTACTGAGGATCGTGGCCACTGGACCCCTTTAAACGGACAATCTGCCTTCATCGACTCCGGTCCAAAGTTGCCATCACCACCCGCTGAAATTAGCTTGAGGACATAGCCTTTTACTTGGTCGGAGCATCGTGTTGGCGACCGGCCTCGTGCTCTCTTGCCTTCGGTATTGTGAACAATGACCAGCTTTTCAAGGCTGCTATCTCCCCTTCGCATTATGTGGCCGAAATATGTCAATATACGCTGTAGACAAACTGTAGAAAATCGGGTTTTTTTTTTAGTATGGGAAATCATCAAATGACCCCCACTCTGGGCGGAGCAGAAGGGAGTGTCAGACTTGTACTGACTAAAACCCATCCATGTTCCTTCTTTGCCCTTGTGTTCCAGGGCGGCGGAATCTCTTTCGAACAGTCCCGCAGCCCTGGCAGGCATCGGCCCATGCGGACCCCTACGTGGTTGCTGACATCTCTTTGAGGCGCGCGTGGAACACGATTTGGGAAAGGATAGACACATTTGTGCGTTTCTCTGTCCATGGAATTCGTCTATCCTCTGTCTTTCTCTTGCTCGGATTGTCCACGTCTCAACTCTATAGAGAAAAATCGGGAAAACTAGTGCTCTGACTATGCGGGCCTTCGTTTTGTAGCTTATGCCATGATTTTTCCAGATGTTCTGGAGGCGTGTCCTAGCATCTTTAGCCATAGCTATCCGCCATTTTATTTCTGGGACGCAGCTACCTTCATTATTGATATTAGAGCCCAGATAAACGATACTGTCTACAGTATCGATGCCTTGGATGTGATAGGCTTCGGATAGCTTTCCCACACGATTTATCTCCATAAGTTTGGTTTTCTGCCTATTTATTGCAAGCCCTGATTTGCCACTTTCCACCGCCAATCTGTGAAGTATCTCCTGCATTTCGCCAAATTTTGTAGCAAGGAGAACGGTGTCGTCAGCGTACCTTAGATTGGAAACCAAATATATACAACATTAGTTTTGTAAATGCAAAACCTGATACACGTGTCTAGTATTTTTATGTAAAGAATCTATGTACAAAATTTCAAAACTGTATCATGGAAAATCACAAAGTTGTAAGCTTGTTCTGTTACCTAGTTGTCCGCACAAAATCGTGGTCACCGTGCAGCGCCCGCCTCCAGCGTCGTCTTGAGCTCAATGATAATAATAATTTGGCAGTAGGTACCTAAATTATTGCGATAGGTACTTAAAGTCGCTCGGTGTCCAACTTTTAACTTTTTAAAATATTATGGGAAAAAATATAACATGGTTTAAAAATGATTAGAATCGATTCAGTTACTTATTCTGAACAAACTATATTCAGGTTTCGCATATACTAAAAATAATGTTATAGATATACCTAGATAATGCAAATATCACGAATCATATGAAAACCAAGCGTGCCATTTTTTGACTACCTGCTATGACGTCTTCAGCGCTATTTAGTTACTATATACAATAATAATAAATATAATAATTGTAAATATAATATATATACAAACAAGGTACTTGTTTGTAAATATAATATATATACAAACAAGGTACTTACTATCTGCCAGGGCTGCAGGACTGTTCGAAAGAGATACCGCGGCCCTGGAACACAAAGGGCAAAGAAGGAACATGGATGGGTTTTAGTCAGTACAAGTCTGACACTCCCTCCCGCTCCGCCCAGAGCGCCCGTCCCCATGATGATTTCCCATACTAAAAAAAAAAAATATACTACGTTTTTGTTTTTTAAATTTCTAGAATTTAGTTCTTGTTTGTTTTAAACAAATTAGCTTGCTGCGACAGTAGCCACGTTAAGCATAAAATACTTAAACCGGCACGCTAAGTAGGTGCTCTTGCGTTATCTAGTTATATCTATATCTGTGGACTATACTATTAGGAACTCGTCTGGTCAACCCTAAATCAGTGATGTTTGGTCAACAGATTTGCGAGACGATCGTGGAAATCGCGCTGGACCACAAGCCGTCACACTGCGAAATGGCTTCCGTGCTCATATCTGACCTCTACGGAAGGGTGTTCTCCGCCAAGGACATTGGATTTGGTAAGTTTACCACCAGCATCATCTGCCTTTTTCCAGCTATGTTGGGGTCGGCTCCCAGTCCAGCTGAATATCAGTATTTTACATGGAGCGACTGCCTATCTCAGGCCGTAGCACCCGTAACGTAATTACGTCGAATTTCAAATTAAAAATACGTCTAACCGGATGCAGCTGAATACCAGTATTTTACATGGAGCGACTGCCTATCTGACCTCCACAACCCAGTTAGTACTGGGTAATACGATACCACTTACGACTTGTTGTCAGACTTTCGGGCCACTGACTACCTGTAACGACTGTCAAAGATCTACAAATGACAAAAACTAAATTAAACTTAAGCGCTACCTCGAAAATAAATCGTAGTTCGACTAAGCGAGCGAAAGTGATGCAATTAATTTTGAAACGCAAAAGAAGAGATGGCTATAATGTGCGTGCGCTCGGAATAAAACGACGTATGCGCCGAAAAGAATTTACTCCATTTTTAACAAAATAAATGAATTAAATTAAAAACTACTTTGAGTAAACTTTGATATGATAAATCCTATGTTATAAACAGTGATAGGAATAGGTAGTGCCTATTTGCCTAAACTTCGAAGAACAGAGACAAGAAACGGAGACTTCCTTAGGACTAATTTTTTTCTGAGACATCTAAATATAGACGAATTACTTATTTCAAATAACACATTTTTTTAAATGTATTTAAATGTTGTCTCGAAATTTCGAGACAGATGTGCCGGAAATAATTTAGTCCTAAGGAAGTCTCCGTTTCTTGTCTCTGTTCTTCGAAGTTTAGGCTAATAGGCACTACCTATTCCTATCACTGGTTATAAAGTAAATTCCATTGAAAAACTCTAAAGCGTTACGCCGTGATGTCGAAAATAGAGAAAAAAAAAAAGATATAACTTCGCAATTTATTTGTATCGAGAAAAATCATTGAATCGTCTATGCCTTTTACATGATACTAGACCAAAGAGTCAAAAAAACATATACCAAAATGTTAAATCCCTATTCCAAATACTTAACAAGTTACACGAAATAGAAAAACCATATTTTTCAATATCATCACCTGCTCTCCGAGGCTCGGAGGAAACTCAGTATTTAGAACACTTTCTTAATAGTAGTGCGATATTCGTAGCATTTCGCCCAAATTAATGTTTCTATGCGGTCCATTAATCACGTGAGGCTCGAAAGGGAGCGAGGGCGAGGGGGGTGTATTTATTTTTTCTTTGAACGCGCGATTGAAATTTTTATTTTTATCACGATGCTTAATTTTCGAACCGGAAGACGCTGCGTTGGAAGGCCTCCCACTAGGTGGACCGATGACCTGTTGAAGCTTGCAGGGATCCGCTGGATGCGAGTCGCACGGGACCGGTCAATGTGGCGACACTTGGGGTCGTCCTATGTCCAGCAGTGGACGTCTTTATGCTGAAATGATGATGATGATGCTTAATTTTCCAGAATTAAATTATACCTGTTAACCTGTATTTAAAGAAAATATTCTGAATTTTCTTAAGATACTTTGTACAAACGTATCACCATGGGGGAGGGGTGGGGGTTAAAAAGTAGCTAAAAACATCACATGATTAATGGACGACTTCTACCATTCTTTTCTTTCTAGCATTCGACCGTCTCCTAGACAAGCTCCCAGACCTCGTCCTGGACACTCCAGAAGCGGCTGTATTACTGTCTAACTTCATAGCGCGCTGTGTAGCCGACGACTGTCTGCCGCCTCGCTTCGTGCAGACGGCTAAGGACAAGACTGACACCAATCCGCATGCCAAGTGAGTTTGTTGTTATCCACAATTTTTAAAGCAAGTAAACGAATAAACAATTTTAAATATAATTAAATAAATAAGAAATGAATAGATAGACTTGTATACAACGTTATTTTTAGTATATGCGAAACCTGAATATAGTTTGTTCAGAATAAGTAACTGAATCGATTCCAATAATTTTTAAACCGTGTTATATTTTTTTCAAAAATATTTAAAAAAGTTTAAAGTTGGACACCGAGCGAGTTTAAGTACCTATCGCAATAATTTAGGTACCTACTACCAAATTATTATTATCAATGAGCTCAAGACGACGCTGGAGGCGCGCGCTGCGTGGTGACCACGATTTTGTGCTTACAACTAGGTAACAAAACAAGCTTATAACTTTTTTCATGATACAGTTTTGAAATTTTGTACATAGATTCTTTACATAAAAATACTAGACACGTGTATCAGGTTCGCATATACTAAAACTAAAGCTGTATACAATATTAATAGAATAAGTATATGAATGGAAATATAAAATACTTAATTACAATATCAAAATGTGTGATTTAAAAATTCACCAATATAATACTGTTTTTGTTTCAGACAAGCGATTCATAGGGCAGAGATGTTGCTGTCGATGAAGCAAGGAATGGTGCGGCTTGATAACATCTGGGGAGTTGGGGGAGGCATCAGGTAAATATGCACGCCCCCTTAGCTTACCCTCAGGGCGCGTTCAAGTGCCTGCCAGGGCTGCGGGACTCGGGTTCGAATGAGATACCGCGGTTTTAGTCAGTACAAGTCTGTCTCTCCCTTCCACTTCGCCCAGAGTGGGGGGGATCATTTGATGATTTCCCATCCTAAAAGGGAGCGTTCGAGTATTACGTATCGCAGTTTTTGAAGATTTTTGACCCTCCCTCCCCTCCGTGTAACGCGCCGTAACGTTTTTCTGTACCCCTTACCCCTCTGAAAACGTTACGTAACATCCAAAGTGACCATAAAGTCACAACTATGAAGCGCAAAGTACCGGAAAGTCGCTATAATACCTTTGTTATGGTTTTAATCTCGCGTGCAGCTACTACGTGCCGCTGCTAGCTTCTGCTACGTCTCTACGTCAATACTACCCCCCCCCCCCCCAAATAGTTGTTGTCTTTGGTATGAACCCACGCGAGCGGACACAGCGAGTTTTGTGTGTCGGGAACAGAATCGTGTTGTGA
Organism: Noctua fimbriata; assembly: GCA_905163415.1. Lineage (NCBI taxonomy): Eukaryota > Metazoa > Arthropoda > Insecta > Lepidoptera > Noctuidae > Noctua > Noctua fimbriata. Next base: position 7,610,938 of record LR990949.1, on the reverse strand, counting down.
GTGACATTAGTAGTGGTACTGAGCGCAAGAAAGCGGGTAGAGCGACATTGTCTGCTCATAAACACCCACCCGCAATAACTTCAGTTTATACGTGACCATGGTGCTTGCAACAGCGCCGAAATATCAGGAACTCAAAATAAATAAAATACATTTATTTGGCTCATGCCATATGTGCACACAGTATAAAAAAAATTAAATAAAAAAATACCTTAAATCTAAACAAAAATAAAATAATGTGACACTGTGACAAGCACATGAAATGTAGCAATTAGCAGGTGATATCGTCAACAATACAAGATAAGGTCTAAACACAATCGTGTCTCGTGATCGTGACGCTCACCCGTACAGCAGCTGGTGCACACCCCTCACGGCCGCCCAGATAGGGCCAGTTCAGCAAAATGTAAATAGTAAACATGGTAAATATTCCGTTTTCATGATGGTCCGCGGGCCAGGGGTTGGGCAGCCTTGCTCTATCACGTTTACGCAGAGAGCAGCAGTGTCCGAGTGGTGGCAGCCCGACTCACGCGCAGTAAGTCGTGGGTTCGAACCCAGGCACGCGCATTACTTTGTGTAATTTATTTCATCGCCACTGCTCTCAAAACGGTGCAGGAAAACATCGTGAGGAAACCAACATGTACATCTACCAACCCGCACTGGGCCCTGTGGTGGATTATAGCCCACTGCCTCTCATGGAGAGGCGCCGTGTGTCCCAGCAGTGGGAACATTATAGGCTGATTTGCATATGCTATGCTCGTTCGCAGGCCCGTGAAGTCGCTCATCCGTCAAATCCAGTTGCTGCTCAAGGAGTACCTAACCTCCAGTGACCTGACGGAAGCCATGCGCTGCGTCCGAGATCTAGAAGTCCCGCACTTCCATCACGAGCTGGTTTATGAGGTAAGCACCTTCTTTACTGTCTTTTGTTCTAGCTTCAAAATAAAAGGAGGTTATGTTTTAGGCCAGCATTTTTTTTTTCTTGTATGTACAGACGAGCACATCAAGCTACAATAATCTGTCAAAGGAGATGTTTGATTTTGGGCCACCAATATGACATAGATAAATAGGAAAGAAATAGGGGATTTTCATAAAAATACTAACAAATTAATTTGAAAAAGGGTAAAGGCGTATAAAAATGATCAGTTGAAAAGTTTATTAATAAGATAACCTGATTTTTAGGGCAGCCATGACAGTTGTGTTTGACGACTTTGACAGTTTTAACAAGTGACGTCTTTGAGTCTTTCCTTGCTTTGAGTTTGAATTGGATGTGTTTCGGAGTTTTTAGTGATTGTTTTTGTTTTGCGACCCAGTTTACTACTACGGACATTGATTGATTGATTATCTGCTGACCCCGGCTTTGTTTTATGGTTTCTGTATGTTTTTTATAGCATATTACGATACACGTCAATCAAATGTCATTGTCAAAATGACATTTTTCGCCTACTGCTGATCTGATTCACCATGTTTAATTTTATTTTGTGTTGCTCTCCTTGACCAAGTTAATTTGAATTTACATTGAAACGAAGTGAAATTATAGAAAATTAACAATAAAAAACGGTTACTGTATTATATAGCGATATTTAAATATAGTGTACATAGTGCTGGCCCAGGCTTCATACATTTCTGGAACATCTCCTTTCTTGAATATATTTTCAACTTTATCGCTAAAGCATTAAGTTCAAGGTTGATTGGGTAAATTTGACAGTTACGGGTAGCTTGAATGACTTGATGTGCTGGCGACTGTACACTGACTTTTCCATGATTACTAAAAAGGCTAAAATAGAAACTTGCGCAAAAAACAGACTGACTATTTTGAAGTAAAGTTATACATATTTTACTTATTTATTTAAAAAAAAAAGTTTTATTAAATCTTCAATATCGTTGTAATATCTAAACTCCGTGGCTGCTACTGAAAAATTCCTGATAGAAAAACCTATCACACAATCTGGGAATCGAACCCAGGACCTTATGCTCAGCCATCGCGTTTGCGACTATTAGACCAATGAGGAAGTAATAAAATAAAATCAAAATAAATAGTTTTAAACTTATACTGTCGCTTACGGGGTATCTTCGGTGATTATTGATTATTTTGAGCTCCCGATATTTCGACGCAAAATCAATAATCACGGATGATATCCCGTAAGTGACAGTATAAGTTTAGTTTTAAGCCGTCCCTGCCAGGGCTGCGGGACTGTTCGAAAGAGATACCGCGGCCCTGGAACACAAAGGGCAAAGAAGGAACATGGATGGGATTTAGTCAGTACAAGTCTGACACACCCTTCCACTCCGCCCAGAGCGCCCGTCCCCATGATGATTTCCCATACTAAAAAAAAAAAGCCGTGAAAGCGTTTTGGCCGGCAGAGCAAAATCGCACGCGCGTGCCCTCTACACCAAACCACTAGCTTTCACCTACCATTTTGTCACATTATTGTGTCGTTTGGCGCACAGCGCACGCGCTTGCTTATCACGTATAAGTGGCGGCAGCAGTGTATAAATAATTTTCTTAAATAAATAAATGCTATTTCTGTTTGTCCGCAGACGGTGCTACTGGCCGTGGAGACAGTGAACTCTACCGTCGAAGAACAGCTGTGCGGCTTCCTGGCCGAGCTCAGGAGATGCGTCATCGTCTCCCCGGATCAGATGGACAGGGTATGAAGAGTTCTTCTATACAACATTATTTTTAGTATATGCGAAACCTGAATATAGTTTGTTCAGAATAAGTAACTGAATCGATTCCAATCATTTTTAAACCATGTTATATTTTTTTCCCAAAAATATTTAAAAAAGTTAAAAGTTGGACACAGAGCGAATTTAAGTACCTATCGCAATAATTTAGGTACCTATTGCCAAATTATTATTTTCAATGAGCTCAAAACGACGCTGGAGGCGCGCGCTGCGTGGTGACCACGATTTTGTGCGGACAACTAGATAACAGAACAAGCTTATAACTTTGTGATTTTTCATCATAAAGTTTTGAAGTTTTGTACATAGATTCTTTACATAAAAATACTAGACACGTGTATCAGGTTTCGCATATACTAAAACTAATGTTGTATATGATTCGCTAGTAACGATACAAATTTAAAAAATCACTTGGTTCTGTTGTATTGTAACACTAGCCGGTTCTGTTGGTCACGTGTAAGTATTATAAAAATGTATGTGTGTGTGTGTGTGTGTATGTTGTGTGTGTGTGTGTATGTTGTGTGTGTGTATGTTGTGTGTGTGTGTGTGTGTGTGTATGTTGTGTGTGTGTGTGTGTGTATGTTGTGTGTGTGTGTGTATGTTGTGTGTGTGTGTGTGTGTGTGTATGTTGTGTGTGTGTGTGTGTATGTTGTGTGTGTGTGTGTATGTTGTGTGTGTGTGTATGTTGTGTGTGTATGTTGTGTGTGTGTGTATGTTGTGTGTGTGTGTGTATGTTGTGTGTGTGTGTGTGTTTATGTTGTGTTTTGTCTATCTGCCAGTAATAGTCCCGTCAAAATCGGTTTACCGTTTCGGAGATTGGTCAGAACAAAAAGACAGACTTGACAAAATTTAAAAAAAAAAATGTGTTTTTTTGTTATAAGTGCCGTATATATTTTCATATGCGTTCAATAAAAAACTGTTATTTTAATATAACAGACACTTCAATTTTATATATTTGCATAGATTATATGCGAATGCTCCCTTGTCCTTGGAGAGCAGTGGTGGCCCAGTAGTGGCGGCCCCGACTTATGAACAGTAATTCGTGGGTTCGAACCCAGGCAGGCACATTACTTTGTGTAATTTATTTCATCACTACTGCCCTCAAAACGGTGCAGGAAAACATCGTGCGGAAACCGGATGTCCTAGAACCAAACATTCGAAGACATGTGACATCTACCAACCCGCACTGGGCCCGCGTGGTGGAGTATAGCCCAATCCCTCTCATAGAGGAGGCCTGCGTCCCAGCAGTGGGGACATTATAGGCTGATTATGCTCCCTCGCCCCCGGCAGGAGGCAGAGCGTCTGTTACAACGTAATGCTCAAAATTGATTCTTGGATTGTTATAGCACTGACGAATGCCCCGAGGCACAGCCATTGTATAAAGGGTGACGGGTAATTAGTGACCGATACTTAAACACGTGATTGTACTCATGATAACAAACAACTTTCAAAAATCAAAATATTTTATTTCACATAGGCCTAGATGGGCACTAATAAAACGTCGACAAAAAGGTGCACGGTTCGGATTGGTCGTTTTCTATGGAGACGAACCGGCAAGAAACTCCATGGTTACTCTTTTTAAAGAAACATTTTTTTTTTATACTTGTTGACTTTTATCACAATGAATCGCTATCTATTGCTGAAAACTGCATTAAGGGCATTACATGGCTCAAATCCCAAAAACAGCGTATGTTCAAAGAAATTTGTTGATGAATCCCTTCGTGCGTTTTCCGTGTAAAAAAAGTATGTTATTGTTAAGTTCATCACAAATAAATTGTATTGTTTAAAATTTTAATAAACCTTCTCAATTTTTAATAAACCTTCTCAATTTTTTTTGGTTAATCGTAGAAAATAGGTCCTTTTTCAACCTTAATTGTAAATTATCTCTGTAACGGCTGAATAGATCGGCATGAATTTTGTAACAACAAATACGTAATGATATACTTAACAATCTGTATTGTTTTTTTGTTATTTCTTTTAATATTTTTAAATAATAAATAAAAACCGAAATTTTGCGAAATGTGCGGGGCAAGTCAACAAAAACCAGTACAGGGATCAAATCATCAAGGTCATCGAGCAATGTAATGCCCTTAAAATCCGTTGCCTAGATTCAAAGATCTAAGTGTACAAACAGCGGAGCGATTGATCAGAGAATTAGATACAAACATTGTTATTTTCTTCTACCAGGGCTTCCTACGCGTCCTAGAAGACATGACGGACATAGTGCTAGATGTGCCGCTGGCGTACATCATGCTGGACCGCTTCATGGAGCGCTGCCAGCACAGGTTCCGGCTCGGAGACGCCGTGCTCAAGCGGATGCCTACCAGGTGACGTATTGTCTCCTCATTGTACATGGGGCTCGGAACCGGTTAATTTCGATTAATACCAGTAAATATTTACCGGTATATTACCGATTAAACAAGTGAATTGTTTTTATGTAACCCAAATGATAAAGTTTACCGGTTACATAAGCACAAACGATTTTGACACCCAAATTAACCGGTTAAATCCGTATTTAGTAAAAATTTTTCGGTACTTTTTTAACACTTCTAACAAAGTGATAGTGACGTTACCCTAGAAAATATTAGCGGCGACCTTGCATGCGACTAAAATATTGTAAATAAATGACATCGCAGCATCAATAGCGTGCGGGCGAGGTTGGCGGGGGCCGGGGACCCTATCAAACTTGTTAATTTTCACTATCAAACACAAAATTCTTGAAAAACCTTTTTTTTTTTGCATAAACCGGTCAAAACCGGTAAAGAGCAAACGGTTAAGGGTCAATGACCGTAACCGGTTAAGAATTTCAATCGGTTTCCGAGCCCTAACACATACATCATCCGCCTGCCAGCCTGCTGAGCTCGGCTACCAGTCTGGATGTAGCTGAACACAGAGATAATCCGCGATAGATTCCGCATGCTGAACATTTTATTTGTTTTTCAGTTCACCAATAATATTATCCCATTTTTATTATATCTTGAGGTCCTGGATGATTTTCCACTCTATTGAACAGGATTGGTAGCCGTTTCTTTAAAATATACCGTTAAAATATTTTTTTCACACAATGACACAATTTAGATTGTTATAGACTGACCGCTTGAATAAGTCCTTCGCCTAGCCCCATCAAAGGCACATTAAGCGTCCACAAAATCCTAACAATATCCCACATGTTAATTGCTTTAAAGCAACCATAAACCACGTAGGTATTACGATACTAATTGAACCAATACGTGATCAACCTTCAGAATATTCCATTTAAATTGATACCTTCGCGAGGACTCATTAAAGCGGTCGGTCTATAATCTCCACGGAAACCTCATGAATGTACTTTCTCTCTTCAGGGGCCGCAAAAGGTTTGTCTCCGAAGGCGATGGTGGTATCATCAAGGACCACGCGCTAAAACTTCGCGAGTAAACACTCACACGCACGTGTCAACGGAGCCCTGGAGCCCTGGACGACAAGGATAAGTCAAATCAATCAACTCAGTCCATTGCAGTCCACAGCTGGACAAAGGCCTCACGCGCTGCGCCACACCACCCTGCCTGACGCATCCAGTCTGTGCCAGACACTTTGTAAGGCCATCGGTTCATCTAGCTGGGAAGCAAACTACGCTAGCATACGCGGTCTTCACTCCAGGTGGCTTACTCGCTACTTAGAGACAGAGCTATAAAGGTTTAGCGCCATCTCTTTCCCACACTGGAATTACTCATTATTTAGGCGTCATAGTAACCCCCCAGGACTAGTTTGCCCAAGGATTTTTAATTCACTATCAGACTGAAATGTGTCTACGGCTGGCAAAAGATCGCCTCTTATACTATCTTAGGTTTTGTTTTCCAAAAAACACAAAATCACCAGTTCGTTGAGTTTTTTTGAACACAAATATATGAGACCCTAGTAAAACTAGTTCATAATTATTAGTACAAAGACCCCCATTTAGATGTTTTTGGTTAACAAAAAATAAGGTTGTAAAATGTCTATTAAAAGTTGAGTATACATCAGAAATGTACGAGGATGCGTAGCTAGGGATGTGTGTGAAACTAAACTAAAGTAAAAATGTTTTATTGACATCAAAAGAAAAAGAAAGAAATCATCAAAAGAATAGCGGAGTTGACACCTAAAGGTGGCTTGCCCTTATTACCTAACTACTCTTCATGATGTAAGGGTTTCTGAACAGTCAGCTTGGCTTGTAGTCGTTGAAGTTCTAACACCAAGTAAGTCAAAAATATCAATTTTACAGGAGAGTGAAAAAAACTGCGTAATTATACCTACGTGATGGTACAAATACCATTTTAATTTGTGTTCACTTAAAATTAGAGACGTTGCTTGTTTCCGTGATTGGCTGAAACAACGCGTCTTCCAATTCTCTAGCAAACGGCATCAAAACTCATAATTGCCAAAAATTTACTTACGTAGTGTTAGAATTTTAACGATGTTATGGGCTTGCTGTATTGTTGGCCCGTAGGCTAGCCACCAATCAAATGACATTTTTTTTTTTATGATTTTGGCGGAATATCACGCTGTGACATTTAATTAATTATAGCCAACTCAATGACTCAAATAATTATTGTTTTAAAAATCAAATAAGTTTCCTGGCCTGTCTAATTTCCGCCATTTTGTTTTTATTTTCAAAATATGAGCCACGCATAAAAACCTGTATTAATCAATAGCTGGTATGAAAACAAGTATTAGATCGGACAAAATCTTCTAAATTCGAAGTAAGCTTTAATAGCCTTATATCTCAGAAACGTGACACTTTGATAAGTACAGGTTGCATGCGTGGCTGCTATTTTTAAAAGAAAAACAAAATGGCGCAAGTTAAGTCGGCCATATTGTTCAAACCTTTGTTACAATAAATTTAAAATTAATGGAGTATATAGGCCTAAAGTTAAAGCGGATACACTAGGGGACTGATCGAACAACATGTTGCGGAACATGTCCCTCCCGAGACATTTGTCGCGGAACATCGTGCAGGCCACACTAGTCAGTGCGCCCGAAGAGGTTTCGTTCCCCCACACTACTGACATGTTGCATGCCACGTTGCGCACACGACTACATCCGGTAACAAATGGCGCGACTCTGACGCGGGACACGTGCGTTCGCTCCCGGAGCGGGAGCAAGCAACATCACTGTGTTCCGCGTAATGTTGCGAGACAAAATGTCCCATAGTGTATCCGGGGCTTGAGTGTTTTTTTTTAGAAATATTGTGTCTTGGTAATATTGGTGTCAACTAGCCGATTCTCCGACTTCTGTGGTAGTTGAAATTGTGTTGAACATCCAGTCCAGAGCTTCGTTTCCACGGCGTGTATTTAAAAGGCGTTATTAACTTAATCGCCGGTAATTTCTTAAAACTAGATATATTAGACTTGTCGAAAGCTTTTTAAGACATTTAAAAAAAAAAATGTTGACGATTCAATTTAAAGTTATATGAACGCTTTACTTTGTTTGCTATGTTATTAATTGTTGCCGGATATTATGCAGAGTCAAAATAAGATAAGTAAAATCCACAGAGATATTGAATAAAGGAGAATAAGATTTCAGGGTTTTTTTGAGGTCAGTCGCAGCTTGAAGTATCAAGCTTCTAATAAAAAAACGTTTTTAAAACGAGCTTTTTTTCGTAATCTTCAGAGCAAACCCTTTTAATTGATACCCATATCATGGGGTTTCATTAAAAATAGCTAGTCCGCCATCTTTGACAGTCCGCCATATTGGATTTCAAATTACATCGACTCGCACAGCCACGTGTTCAGTACATCATTCGAAACCCCACCACCTCACATATAAATAATTATTGTTCTCTCTCTCTTTCCACTCTTGTAGAATCAGCAGATTTTTTTTTCAAATTGCTGATGATAAATTTATATGTGGGAGAGTTCAGAATGATGTACTAGTGCACGTCGATGTCCCATCCACCCCGTAAACTAAAGTCTGTCATAGTCCACCGTCCGCAGGCTGTCCTCAATCTGTCCGTACCGGTCTTCAGAGCAAGTCCCTCCATCTACCTCACACCCTGTGTAGTTGGTATCAGAAAATGCTCAAATCTAAGAGTGCGCTTCAGCCCATCAAACTGAACACCTTTGGGACCAGCATCGTTATCGCGAAATAATGATCAGCTGTCCCATAAACTTGGGTCGAGGAGGTTATTGAACTTGTGTATGGGACAGCTATTTTCTGACTGAGAAAATGTGTGAGAACGAATAGTGTAGTATGGACTGTGAACTTATGCATATCTGCTGGCTTGGGCAGACGGCCAATTTTCAGGCTCACAATAAGTACTGAAATAATTCCCTAAGTATCAAATCTAAAAGTTAAGACTCGGACTATAAGTAAAATCACGTAATTCTTCCCCGAGTTTTAAAGCGTCTGGCAGAAATTTCCACCAACGGAAAGTGTCTGGCAGTGTTGATTATAAATTTTTGACCATATTCTGTACAACCTCAAAATAATGAACAATCACGGAAGATATCCCGTAAGTGACAGTATATAATAACACTACTCAATCCTACACATTTTGTTAGTCAGAAAATAAGTGAGGTCTTGACATCTTGCTCTATAATTTTATTTGTTCCCGATCATGATGGTGGTCACATCACATCCTCAAACATGACCACCTTTATTAACCGTTTGACCGCCATTGTCACATATACGTGACAAGCAAGCGCGTGCTGTACGCCAAATGACACAAATTTGTGACAAAACGGTAGGTGAAATTGTGGCTTAGCGCGGAGGGCACGCACATACGTTTCAAAAGGTTAAACACGCTCATAGTAAATCGGTAAAGCGTTCATTTTTATTTAAATAAAAAAAAAGTTATTAAATAAAATAAATAAATTCGTACTACGCCACATAATATTGGTCGTTGATATTTTTCATACGCGGCGGTTTCCGCCATAGCATAGAGTTTTACTATTTGTTTTTCTTTTTTAATAAACTGCATTCTACACTTTTGCATAGAAATTATCATCATCATCATCATCTGCCTAGTCCTGTATGCTGGGGTCGGCTTCTAGTCTGACCGGGTGCAGCTGAATACCAGTATTTTACATGCAGCGACTACCTATCTGACTTGACTTCGAGACCCCAATTTCACCTCTTTAAGGGTCATCCTGTTAAGTGGCACTAAGTTTAATCTCAGCAGTGTCAGCCTGATTGTTGGCAAATAGCTCGCCCCCCCCTTTTACATGGGACTTAAACGTGACTGGCGAAATATGGGTGTACTATCGCCTCTGTGTCTCCCTTGTGGAATGTATGCGTGATGATATCATGATATTTCTATTCAGAATTGTATGAAAACTGTGCGAAATGACTGTCTTAAATAAGTAGTACTATTACTTTTTTTTCTCTTTATTTTGTAAACATAATTAATATTATGTAGTATAATATAGTACAAGATAATTTTGTGTGTTCAAAATTTTAAGTTTTTGGTGGTCTTTATGTAACGAGTACCCACGGTTCAATAGATAAAACAAAGCAATAAGAGTCATTATAAGACCACCAATGCTTGTGTATTTTTTGTTTATTTTAAAGTGAATTATGTCATAATGATTCCAATTTACGAGGCATTTATTTTAAGCCCTAGTAATGTGAGCGTCGAACATTGCTTTATGTGTTAAAACTAGCTAACGCGGCGTCGACCGTACGCTTATAATTTTCTCACGGATAGAGTCCTAAATTCATTGAAATACTGACCTCAGCCATATCGGAAAACACTGTTATTAAAAAAGTGGCTGCAAAACAGCAGATTCTTAAAGCCTGGATAACTCCCGGCTTGCTACGGTGCATGAGAAACAGAGATGCCACGCACAGAAACCTCACGCAGTCTCCGGAAAACGAAACATCAAATGTAACCAACAATCAAGATAAAAAGTACCCTATGTCCTTACCCAGCTTAGCTTTACGCCAAAATTTATCGAAATCCAACCGATTTCAGTGAAATCTTGTGTGTATGGTTGGTTGGTTAATAGGATAGTTTTTGTCCCGATAGGTGGCGCTGTTCGAAATAAAGCCGGGTCGATAGTAATTAATAAAAGTATGCGGGCAAAGCCGCAAGCAGGACCTCTTCTTCTTTACTTGTCTATGGACTCAAATACCCGACCAGTATATAGCCACCTGCATAGCTCTGTTGTTGGCTTCGTTTAAATCCTCGAAGGTGCAGGATCGGCAAGAAAGGAGGTAGGGCATATCCTGCTGAAGGGCTTTGCACTGACATTTTAACGCAGAGTCCCACCACGATGACTTAAACTCAAGCGGGACCTAGTTTCATATAAAACAATGTGAGACGCATCGTTTAAGGTAATATCGGAGTTTCGTTCTTTTTATTTGTTAAAAGTTTTGTATGACTGGGCGATTGGCTGTACTGACTTGATTAATGTTGTATTCTGTCAAAATAGATCGTTAATCTCATAGAGCATGGAATCGTCAACGACGGTAGTTAAAAAAAAAAATATAAATTCTGACTCGGAACGCTTTTAAAGTCGTCGGTTTCCATACGGCGTTAAAACTTGGTTGTTTGCCCGTATTCGGGCGCCCGAAAGGCAATTCGGACACCCGATTTATAACACTACGAGTAATTTGAATGAAATTGAACCACGAAACCCGAAGACGGGCGTACTCGACCCCGTCCACTTGGTCGTTTGTCCGAATGCTACAAGGTGTTACTTCATAAACCTACTCTCTTGTGGTGACTCGACCATGAAACTGAACTACTTAATATGGAAGCGACAGGTTACCTCGCGAAATTCAAATAATCTTACGTTTTTTTGCAATTTGCAGGACAGTGTCAGGTTGTATGTTGATTAAAATACAATTCGCGACCGTTACAAATATGGCTTTACTAAGTTATGATCATTAAAATCATCTATACAACCCTCTAAGTTAATTTAATTACATTGAATGATTTTTTTTTCATAAAATATTTATTCAATGGGATTAAATGAACTTCGAGGTTTGTATTGATGATTTTAATAACTATAATAGGGTAGTTGACAAACCAATCAATTGACATACTTTTTAAGAGCTGTCAAAATGTGATTCCCCCTTAAATTTTGAATGGCAATAGCACGCTATGACGTCACTATGTAATCAACTCAAAGACTCAACTATTTATTGATTTCAAAGCAACTAAAAATCTAATTTTGCAATTAATTGAAAATTAATCGGGTTTTCAGGTCTAAAATGAAGTAATTTTTTAGAGAAGTTGTGTCTTGGAATTATTGTTTAATGGTGTCAACTACCCTATTCTGTAACTACATACGTGTTGCGGTCACGAATCATATTTAGTTCAACATAAAAAAATGTAAGAAAATTTTAATTTTGCTGGCTACCCTGATAAAATTCGACGCAGACAGTGCGTCTCCTCACGCGCGCTCGTGGATGCGCCGGCGCTCAATTTTATACTTGTTTCAGCTCATAATACGGCCTTTATTCAGTGACATTTAAAAAGAGCGCGAGGATTTTTCTGCTGATTGGTCGTCAGCGGTCGCCAACGCATCCTCTCCAAAACATCTTTGTAGCACTCCAGTGATATATCTTAAATGATTCCATTCTGACAGAGAAGTCGAAAAATTTATGACAAAATTACGATAGGTCCCATATTGCCATTACAAATTTAAAGTGCATTTTAATTTTGAAGTTTTTTTTTTTATGAGTGCTTGTCCAGTGGGCTGTCTTTTGTCTTACAAAACCTGGCCGTGTATACAGGGTGGGCGGGACACCCACGCTAAAACGGTTACCACGGATTCAGTACATCATTCTGAAACCCCCCAAGAGTGAACAGGCATCTTCTGGGCACGCTCCTCCCATCATAGACCTCATCTATCGCTTTCTATCAGGCGTGATCGAGGTCAAGAGCAGGCCCATTTTGTAATTAAAAAAAGCTGTTTCCTATTTTAACTGCAATACCTACATGGTATAGCTCACAACAAAAACATATGGAACAACTGATTTATTATTAAACTAGCGACACGCCCCGGCTTCGCACGGGTGCAATATATATATAAACCTTCCTCTTGAATCACTATCTATTACTGAAAACCGCATCAAAATCCGTTGCGTAGTTTTAAAGACTAAGCACACGGACAGACAGCGGGAAGCGACTTTGTTTTGTACTATGTATTGATGATTTGTGTTGGTTCAGAATTATGTACTGAATGCGTGGTAACCGTTTTAGCATCGGAGTCCCTTGCACCCTGTATGGCATTGGCGGAGCGTCGCCTCCCACTCATGTCCGTGTGACTTCTGTATTTATGTGGCACATACCCTGGTTGTAAGCATAACTAGGGTACTTGAATAAGGTTTTGACCCCAACTTATTTTCTATCAAAACAATCCGTAGTTCATTAAGTACCTTTTTTCTTAAGGGGAGGTAAGAAACTACAGATATCATCTTACTACAGTCCTTACATACTCCTTTCGTTTCGTCCACGTGCATACATCTGGCCATATACGCACGCCGGTGGCGAGTACTGCACGCCTGACACTTCTGTAGAATATATAAGGTCTATCTTTTCATACACGAAATATTTTAAGAGTAACTTCTATAAGTTGTAAAGTAACCATAGCAACGAAAAAAAAAAATTAAATTAAATTAAAACGATTGTTTTTTGTTTTTACAAAATTATTATAATTCTAAAATTTATTGAGACTTTTTGCATAAAACCTTTACTCCCTATTCTAACAATGACAGTAGGTGGTAAATACGACGTAGTAAACTAGCGTAATGGATGTTGAAAGATAAAGAGCCAGTATTTATTTTGTGGGTCAAGTAATTTTAAAATATTTATTTTAAAAAAAATAGGATTCTCTAAAAATATTTCGTTTATGAATAGTTAGACCTTATATATAGGGTGTAATAGAAAGGGTATTGTCATATGAAAGGATATGCTGCAGACCATCAAACTGAACAACTTTCTCCTTGGGTCCAATATCGTAAATGTGAAAAAAATATCAGCTGTCCCATACATTTGGGTCGAGTAGGTATTGAAATTTTGTATGGGACAGCTGATAATTTTTTCGCATTTACGAAATTGGACCCATACCCAGGGAAAAGTTGTTCAGTTTGATGGCCTGCAGCATATCCTTTCATATGACTATACCCTTTCTGTTACACCCTGTATACATCCAAATAAATAAAATTGAAGTGTCTATTTGTATTTTCAAAAAAGATATAATGTATCTCCTTGCCAAATTTCATAACGATCCAATCAGCCGTTTAGTCGTGAAAATGTTCAAACTAACAAACGAGAGTTACATTCGCATTTATAATATTACTAGCGACCCGCCCCGTGTTCGCACGGATGCAATACATATAAACCTTAGTTTAAAAGATCTAAGCGTAGACAGCGGGAGCGACTTTGTTTTATACTATGTAAAGATAGTATGGATTTGTGTGTTGTCGATTCTTCCGTCGACAAAACCCGTTTCTACGGTGGTCATGCTATGCGTGCTGGTGGCGTTCTGTTGTTACTGCCTACCCACCTGGTGGAAAGGCGAGATGTATGTTTGTAGAAAATAATCAAAGTAAGTCAAATGACAGCTCAATAGAAAGATAGCAGTAGATACGAAATTTTTGTGTCCAAGACTATGCGAGTAGAATTGAACGATATCTCGAGGTCTTAAGGTCGACATTCCAAAAGTTTCGTATTCTATTTAAACTGCTTTGCCATAGGTTATAAGTTGTATTTTTATTTGCATAAGTTAGAGCCAAGGTTGTTTCTGCAATCCATTGTAAATAATACGAGGCAAATATATAGGACGTTTCACTTTATCTGTCTTTCATTTGAATGTCGTCTTCCCGTGTACGGTACCCTAGGAGGAAAGTTGCTCCTAGAGTGATACGACTGGAATGTATAATTAGTGCATAATCTGCTGTAAATGTACAACCACATAAAAAAATTGTGCAGTTTGTCGTTTTGGAAAAAATACGGGAATAACGATTCCTGCTGGGGTAACGTTTTTCTAGCCGGAAAATTCCGTCAAAGATATGACATCATCGTTTTGAATTTTAGCAATAACGCATGCATGTACACTTTTGAAACTTTATGGTTGTTATAATCGTCAAGAAGGTCCGAATACAGTTTTCAGCGAGGTTATACGTTTTCTCATTTAGGTGCTGCGATATTTTTTCGGTTCTTCAAAAAACCGCGATTACTTGAAAATTATAAACATTTTCTTAAATTTAATTCTGTCACAAATACGCACAAATTAAGAGCTACTCGTGTATGTTTATTCTACAGGCGCACATACAATGGTTTCAGAGGTACACGATTCTGCAAAACGTTACCCTAGCAAGAAATGCAATATCTCGAAAACCTGAAGACGCACAACCTACATTTTCGGTGCACTTTTTTACACAAATATAAGCTCTCGGGTCATGCACAAACAATATTTCTCTCTCCGATCATCCGTTTAGAATGTTCCTGCTGGAAAACGTCACTCTAGCAGGAATCGTTTTTTTCTAAAACGACAAAGCGCACCAATTTTTTATGTGGCGCACATTCACAGCAGATTATACACTAATTATATGTTCCACTCATATCACTCTGGGAGCCACATTCCTGCTAGGGTAACGTCCACCTTTTTCCCTTGATTGACTCACTCCTGGAGCCTACACGCCGAGGTCCTCGGAACTCCATCTACCTGTGCTGCTTCCCAACATGTTGGGGTCGGCTTCCAGTCTAACACGATGAAGCTGAATACGATTTACATGGAGCAACTGCCTGTCGGCAGCATGGGAAAAATGCGATTCAACTGCTAGATGAGGCGAAACCCTTAATGCCGCAAACACATTGGTAAAACGTAACATGTAATGTAACACGCTCTGAAACAAATTCGCCTGTTGTTTCATGTTGCATTGCATCAGTCTGGACGGCTCATTCATGTGTTACATTTCACGTTACGTCACACCAATGTGTACACGGCTTAAGAGACTGATTAAATCTATGAGTTTGTTTGTTTTTTTGGAAATTCGCCAGCCTAAACTAAGTAGGTACTAATTGTTGGAAACCTACACCGTTCCGGATGTGAAATTGATATTTTACTGATAGCTAATGAACGAATTAATCTTTCGAAAACCGAACGAATTGATCTTTCTTTCTTTTGAAAGAGAACTCAGGAAAATAAGCGAAGTGCACCCTTTAAACACTGTGGCGAAGACTTCGGTGACCGACCTTCGGTACCTAGACAACTTATGTCCAGAGGGCCCACGACCACGGTCATGCTTCATAGGGCAATTTAGTGCCTTAACTAACAAGATCAAACTGGTTGCAAATTTATAATACTTTTTCAGATAATCAGGCCTCCATGTAAAGTACTGGTATTCAGCTGCATTCGGTTAGACTCGAAGGTGGCCCCACATTGAGAGGCTAGGCAGTTGATGCCAAGGGTAACGAAACATCGTCATATTATTCTTGACTCGTAACATAGTCTGGAAAAGGCTAGATGATGAAATTTATGTTACGATCGGTAAGTGGGTACGCATAATGGAATCCATCATAAAAAGTGGGTTGAATCACCATGTTCGGACAGGATATCTCTGATAAAAATTGTACAGACGCCAGGGCCCGTTGATAAACGTTACAATCCGACAATTTTGTAATAGTGACATACATTCAGTCAAAAAAGTATCGGGAATGGATGATTTGTTTATGGTTCGAAATTATTTGTTTTGTTGTTAGGTTGGCACAACTGTTTTCCATTTTGGCGCGGAGTTTGAGTTGCAAAGTCTGTTATTTAGATTAAATACAGTGCTCGCGTTTTCATTCGGTAGAAGACATAAAGACCAATTCGCAGCGAGAACTGAGCTCAATTCCAGAAAAAGCGTTTAAAAAATGTTTTGATGATTGGATTATTTGTTGGCGTAACTGTATCGTTTCTGAAGGAGCATACTTTGAAGGCGATAAAATAACTTAGGATGAATAACTAACATTTTATGTATTATTGATCGTTTCCCGGTACTTTCTTGACAGAGTACTATTTGTAAAGTTGTATGACAAGGGCTGTAAGAATTTTACAAGTAAAAACATTTCAAATATTACCATTATAATTGCTGTTTATTAAAACGTTTACATTTGCAGAAAACGCTTGTAGATTTCGATGACAGTACAAAATTGAATTTGAATATTTTTGTTTTTTTTTTTGTTTGTTTGATTGTGATCTACAAAATTGTAATCGTAAGTTACAAATATTTGCAGGGGGTTAGAAAGACATTTAACCCACCACGCTTGTCTAATGCGGGTCGTGGCAGGCCACGAAGGAGATGGTGGGACGAACTGTACAGGTTCTGACCGAACTGGAAGGAGGAAGCGCCTGTTCGCGAGAACTGGAAGGAGTGGAGGGAGGTATTTGCCCAGAAGTGGGACAAAACAGGCTAGGAAAAAAAAGTTTTATAAAAATATGCAAATTACATAAGCAAGATGTAAGTTTTTGTTGGAAATTCTTAAATCGAGGGTAGATTTCTAAAATCTTAGAATTTTAAGAAAAAGAAGTAAAGTGAGTGAGTGTGTGTAAGTGTGTATGAAGTTTGGTTTTAGGATTTGCTTTGATGACCGATGACCTGATGAACCTGATGACCTGGTGAAGGTTGCAGGGATCCGCTGAATGCGAGTCGCACGGGACCAGTCAATGTGGCGAAACTTGGGGGAGGCTTATGTCCAGCAGTGGACGTCTTTCGGCTGAAATGATGATGATGATTTGCCTTACAGAGTACTTTTCTGTTAGTTTGATTCATAACGAAAAATCTGTCACATCAAAAGTAAAATTTATCCTTTTACGAAAATCTTGCCGTTGCCGTTCACTCATATATTCATCATCACTACTGTCACTACTTCCACTAGTATAAAGGGTGTAAATAGACCCTTAACATAACCGAAAGGCACTTGTTCTCCCCGTCTTTGCGATATTTTTTTTGTTCTAGACCGTACCTGGGAACTTTCTAATTACGGAGATATTGGCGGTCAAAGTTCCAAGATTTCCACAAGGTTTTTTAAATACATGTTTTTAATGTAAGATTTTAACTTTAAACACCTCCACGACCCCCGTACTATTCAATCCATCCATCAGCACAATGCTTTGAGTGCTTTCCATCGAGTCCTACCGTAAAACGTGATTTTTCACCCCGAAAAAAAAGCCTATTACCAGCAATAATTTTTGCTTAAAGTTACTTAGTTTGATGCACAGAATGCTTGGTTGACGGCTATGTGAAGGGTCTGTTTACACCCTCTATAAAAAAAATTCAGAAGTAAGGAGGTGAAATAAAGCACAGTTACTTTTCTTATTTCTTCGTTGTATTTTTCTCAACAAATATAATTGCACAGGCTATTACAAAGTTATAAATAAACCGTAATTACCTAAGATACTTATAGAATAAGTTCTATAAGTATCTTAGGTAATTATGACAATGTAAACAAAAAGTATAAAATAACATCAATGTTACCATAAACAAAAATATAACAGTGTATAAAATACTCAAATAACCACAAATTCACTTCAGTCAACCAGATTTATAATTAGTTTTCATCACAGTTTTCATTAACTGACAATAGCGTTTTAACACACTAATTATAGAAAAGAAGAAAGGAACAAAAACTAGTACAAAGGTGATACTTATTTCTTTAAGAAATCTCTTCCAGCAAACCTGCGATAGGAGATACTAAAAAAGACAAAATGGAATACATAAAACATAAAGCAGATAACTAGTTTAAATATAATATACAATATAAGAATAAACTAATATACTATAATCTCTCGCCGACTGGTCGACACTTCGCGTGACCAGAGGGCTGGCTCTTTCTTTGGCCAAAGAATTAGCATTGCTATTCAGCGTGGCAATGCTGCCAGTCTTCTGGGCACGTTTCCAGATGACAGCGATGCGGAGGAATACTTTGACGCCTAAGTGTCCTATTGTCGTCGTTGTTTAGATGTTTATATTTTCTTACTTTTAGTCTTATTTTTATCATTACTTTAGTTACTTTTAGTCTGTATAGAACATACTTACGTACTGATAAATACAAAGAAAAAAAACATATAACAATACTATTCATGTGCGTATTGTATAATTATCGCTTTCTTCGGTGAAGGAAAACATCGTGCGGAAACCAAACCAGCATGCCTGAGAGATATTTCTCGACGGCATATAAAGCCAAGTCAGAGACTCATGAGCGACATAAACACTCTGACACGTTAGGCACTAACCACGAAAGATTTAAAAAGTTAAGCTTCTGACCCTCACCAGCAATGCAATGTATGTGTCACAGTCAAAACTGTTAATCAGTCATAACTACTTTTGACCGGTGTAAACTATTTTAACAATAACTAACATTTACTTAGAAACTTATTAGGTTGTTAGGTTTTTTTGTGTCCCTTTGCAAAACATTATGTTGTAGTAATTCTAGGACTAGGTAATTACAACGTTCTGAAACAACATATTTTAAATGGAGAAAATGCATTTTAACATTTTAAGGATTTTGACTGACACCAGTCGAAAGTGGTTGGACTGTAACACATGTATATGTTTGAAGTATCGGTATTGTCAAGGAAACACACTGATTTATTTACATTGGGGATAAGCTCCTGGGTAAATAATAAAAGCCGCACGGGTCGATCTTTAGGTTAAGCCGTGCTTGGCTAGGTTGGTCCGTGGATGGGTGACCATCCATTACATACCAAGTTTCCTTCGTGCCTCGGAAAATACGTTAAGCCGTTGGCCGGCTGTCATCTTTGACTGTCGTTAATGTCGTAATCAGTGGACCAAAAGACTAACAACCAGTCTTGAAAAAAAAATAACGAAAAATAATTTATCAATTAAAGGTCTACAAGATTCACACTTCACATTTGTATGTGGTACGCTATATTAATTTAGTTAAGAAGATGATCTGTAGACAGTGGATTCGAGATTTTCATTTAAAAATTAATACTCACAACATACTGCTGACGGCCAGTTAGCAAACTTCTAATCCAATATAAAGCTACACTCACGGCCGTTTTCAATAACTTTACTAACAGTTACCTGAAGGTTGCTACCTAAGGTATACAGTTAGTCACATTAACTGTAACTGCCGTTTCTATAACTTTATTGTCAAACGTCTATCTGACGTAAACGGTAGATAGCACCTAAACTAATCATTTCCGACCTATCGTTTGACACTATTTTCATTAAAATATCTGCACTAACTAAAATTCACATTTTCAAGTTTCGTAATTATAAATTCGTAATTTGCCGACGAAAATTTTTGGGTTTTTCCGTCATGGGTGTCGTTTTCGTGGTTTTCGGCGTCGCTGATAACGAACTGTCATATCAATCATTTTGAAGTTTCCTCGGCGCCATCTTGGATTTTCATTTTGACCTCATTTTCATTATCAGCGACCACGAAAACCACGAAAAAGACACCCATGACGGAAAAACCAAACACGTCGTCAAATGTGTACTTCGGTCAGAATCGAATACACTGGCTTCATACATATCGTTATCACTGTCGTCACTGAACAAATCAATTTTATAACACATGTTGTCTTCAATTGAGTCGGATATGCTTGATTATCTCCCGATATAGAAAGGTAGCAATCAACAGTAACCGTTTGACATTTGGCTTACTGACAGTAAGAAGCAGAGCGTTTCAGAAAAGCTTTCTTTGTTTTTTCTATGAACCAACTTATCTATAGTAAGCGGTGGATCCTCCGAGAGACAGGTACGTGGATAGGATATTCCTTGCTTACTTTGTCTATAGAAACAACGATAGCTACTGATAGGCATATTAACTAACAGTTATACGTAAGTATGTTATAGATAATGGCCGTAAAGGAATACTGACATACATAGTTTAAAAGAACTTAACTTTTCTCTTTTAACACAGCTATTAACCTAAATAACAGAGATCTGGTCCAATAAATTTTCCAAATGTTTCCAATCTGGAATAATGCCCATATGTATCCACACATATGTGTGTATTTTCTGAACTAGCACATCGCTACTAAGATTGACAATATTCTTATTGTGAACAAAATCTTCGAATAACAGAATTAACTTGGACTCATCAATCGCTTTCACGTGATTGACTATGGACAGTACAAACTCTTCAAACTCCATTTTGACAGCTACAAGAAACATATTAGTACCCTTTACAAGTTTAATGAAATCCATCAAATTACTCTCGTCTAAATTTTCTTCGATTATTGATAATAACACATACCTTATATTTCGAAAATCCATTCGGATCACTTCACGCAGAAATGATTTAATTTTATCTTTCCTATTTTGAGTTTCAGCCTGTTGCAATAACAGATCAAATATTATACCTTTGTTTCTCATAAAAAGTGCAGGCAATTCTTCGTCAATCTCAATTTTAGCGTCCAATGTTGCCAAAAGGTTATTGTTGAAAAACATTTTATTCAATATAAAACCCTTGAGCGATTCCTGATGTTCTTCTCTTTTTAATAAATCACAAATGTATTCGACCGCGAAGTATTCTGCGAACGTGGAGTGTACGAATATCGGAACATCATTCACTACTTCACAAATGACGCCTGTTCTCTCTTCTCCCTCTTTCAGTTTGTAAATCATTTCCTCAATTTTTGTGATCTCATCTTCGTCAAAAATGATTTTGTCATAAAAAGCGTATGCCGCCAATTTCATATGGTTGTCTTTAAAATCCGCATAACCGCGCTCGTAAGCAGATATATTATCCGGTTTGGACATGTCGTTTTGGGTTTTTTCTTGGAAGCGTATTCTTTTCATTTTGGTTACCATAAAATCTTCATAAATATTAAATATATTCGTGTCCAAGTCCCAGTTGTGAGGTGTTATGTTAACTTCTTTTATTTTATTGCACAAGTACTCAGCTATTATATTTAGGTGTATCGGAATGGCGAAGGATTCGCCGTGAATTGTGCAACATTTTCGAAACAGTTCACGGAAAGCATTCATAACAGGAGGTGGCGCGGACACAAGATTTTTATATAAATACTTTATAAAGCTCAAAAAAATTACAAGGAATGGTTTTTTATTTATTGATTCTATTGGTAAATCGCTTTTTGCTTTTAACTTGTTTAATTCTTCACTCTGTGACATGAACATGATGAAATCGTAAATATTTTGGAACTGGTCGTTATTGAGGTCCTTCAATATTGCCTTTTCTTTCCAAAATGAGTTTAGATAACATTCCTGCTCACGATCATCGAAGGGTTTTATTTTGTAAACTTCAACGAGCGCGTCAAAAGCTCCTATGGGATACGATCTGCTGGTGATCCATACTTTATGGTTCCTACTAATTTTCTTTACAGCTTTTATTAACGCTAATACTTCATTAACGTATGTTGGACAGATTTCGTCGAATCCATCGAATAAAATTATTATTTTACGGTTACGATTATAAAAGTTCAGGAATATTTTTAACTCAAAAACAGTCCACTCATCACCTGTGCAATCCTTTAAATGCACGTCGCCGTTGACCCATTCTAGTGTTATATTTAGATCTTTCGTTTTACTACTTTCCTCGCTGAGTGCTACTTTACACAAAAAATTCATAGATTCCAAAGGATTAATGTCTATTTTCTTGACTTTCCACTCACTAAATTCTTTCGAGTACTCCAATAAATTTATTCTAAGTATCCAACAATCAGACCTGAGTTTTTTGGTTTTAAGAGATAGATGAGTGAGGAGAGTGGATTTTCCCATTCCGGGGTCCCCAATGATAAGTACATCGTCATTTCCATACATAAATGAATTGATGTAACTAGTTTCGTTTTGTTCTGTTTTACAAATTACAGCCCCTTCAATGTATAATTCTGGTTTATAATTTGAATTGCTAATCGGTTTTCCTATAACACATCGTTTGTCTTCCATCATTTTATTTAACACGGCTCCTGCTACATATTCCTTCATACCGGAGCAACCAACTTCAGCTAAACTTACTTGGTTACCCTGAAATATGACTTCTGTTCTATATAATATACGCTCCTGTGATTCTTCCCTAAAGTCAATTAATTTTATTTCATCCTTTATCACGTTACCAGTTGGTGAGAAATATTTTTTTGCGTTTTCAACGGAGTCCTGGTCCGTAACAATAATTACTTTTATGTCCTTCATAGAGTTTGCAATGTTTTCCAATTTTTTTGAACTTGTGTTAATGCTCTGATCATTAATAAAGACAACAATAAGTTTTTTCACATCCTTCGTATTTATTAGTTCTTCACGTAATGCTCTGTGGTCTATTTCAGATAAATTAAGAATGTATTCAAAATCTAATACGACTATGTTAGCTAAATGTGTTCTGACTTTAGCAACAGTAAGTTCGCTATTCTTTGTAACAATAACAGTTCCTGAAAGAAGGCTATCAAACTTGACTGTATTTGCAGCCCCTTCTCTGAACGTCATCCCCCGAGTGTAGTTTTTAATTTTAATTTTAAACGTATATTACATATTTATAACGCTGGTCAATGACTGTCTTACTGCAGCATCTACAGAATTTGTATATAAACTGCCTTCTTTTTCAAGATATGTTCCCATTTTTTCAGATTTCATACTCCATTTTTGTATCTCATCATGATACTTAAGAAATATGGCGTTCGAAGTAACTTCTAAATGTTGTACGTCGTCACCTTGACAACTAGTTATTTCAGAGATTAAAGTTTCCTCCACCTTTTCCTCACTTTGTTGGGATGTATAAAATTGTAGTGTACTCAAAAAGTCATTCACAACACGTTCTTGGTTCTCGGCAGTTGAAAATGCTAATTTAGGAAAAATTCTTGCTTTCACCTCAAATTTATATTCGTTCAAGTCGTCGATTTTTTCTTTCAATTTACGATATAATGTTTTGCTAAGATTTCCTAGTGATTCATAGTTATCATTGATCTTCATTAGTTTACAGGATTCATCTGAAATTAATAAATTACCAACAGCAGAGGCTATGCCACCACTGAGTTGTAGAAAACCTGTTCCCATAGATTCATCCATAATGACTATCTTATTGGGTTTCGATTCTTCTATCAATCTAATAATGTTAGATGTCAAATCGTTTAATTTTCGTTCTATTTTTTTGTCGCTTCCCTATATTGTTAAATCTTTATTCCCAAATGAAGCCGGCACTTTGAATTTTTGTGGCATCTTTAACTCGGGTTGTTTTAACGATTCAAGGACCAGTTCACCTCGGAATAGCTGGTTGAAATCGTCTGTATGTTCATGCTCTTTAATGTTTGCGTCACGATGCCCTTCGGGCTGAATCTCGGAGATGTCGAAAACATGTTGCCCCTAAAGGACATGGTACAGTAACACAAGTTCATCCTGCATCAACATTTGGATTTCACGAAATTCACCTCGGATACACTTCACCATCTGTCGAGCTAGCGCGGTTATTTGTTCTTTTAAAACTATTTCACACAAGAACTCCTCACCTTTTTGTCATGCGATGGCCGAGAGCCAGGGTCACCTGTTCTCATTAGGGCATTCAAATCATCAGCTAAACTACCTTCGTATGGTTTGTTTGGTCACCTCTTGCGGTTGTATAAATAACAAAGCGACAATCTGTTTCATTTAGTTCCCCGTTAAACAGCACGTCTGTATTATTGGGATCGAATTTTAGCCTGATTTTCAAGTAACTGTTGAAGTAATCAACTAAATCGCTTTTATTTAATGATAAAACTGAATTATTGTGTTGAAATCTTATGTTTAGCTTGAAGGAAGACTGCAATGGGCTTATTGACCCCCTTCAATATAGCCTTGAAACAAATATCATCAAACGAACCGATTTTGTCTACATTTGTGGCTAAATTAAAGTCTTCAATTTTGACATTGTGAATAGCTCTGAAATATATTAAACTAAAGAGTTTAGTCTCGTACCATTGGCCTCGTATCCGAGATGTTCCAGGGCGCTTTGGGTATTGATAATGACTGGTTTCTGTAGAACTTGGCATCTTTTTGCAGCAGGTAGTCAACACAATGTTAGTCGGGACACACAGTCGCAGATCTGAACTCTCTGTTAGCAGCAGCAGGAAACGCTAAACATGCGCGCAGGGAGCTCTTCTAAGTTTCACCTTCTCGTGGCTGCAAGGATTGTGATCTGTAAATAAAAAAATGTAGATTGTAACGTAACTCTAAATATCAAGTTTTAATTGAAGAAAGATGACGTGGCTTATGGGTGACGTTTTAGCGCGTATTATGTGAAGGAACAGGTGACGAGGCACCTGTCCACCACCGTGAAAGAGGAAGCTATTAGCTATTTTCTCCCGTTTTTTTCCTGTGTACCCTTGGCTGTTCCCTTGCTGGTACAGTGGAAGATCAATTTTAACAGCTGTACCCTTGGCCGTGAAACCCGATCAAATGAAACGAACAGGTGTCATTGTTGTTTAATTTTTTTTATATTTATTTAATGTTATTTAGCTGGCGTATGTCCTAATGTTATTTCACCGTTTATTAGTTGTAATTAGGAAATGCAAACCGGTTTCAACGAAATCAGGAAAACCGGTTTTTCGAATATTTGTAATTACTAACAAACCCGGGTTTTATTTTCATGTTTCCGGTTTTTCGACTTTTTTATTATTTTCAAATGGCAACATTACTACACCACTTGTCAGTCAAAACAATGCATTTAATGTCAGGGATTTTGTTTTGCCAAACGATGCCAACGGTTGGAAGTGATTTTTAATTGTTTTCAATAGTTGAGTGAAGGAGTAATGTGAATTTGTCGTGTAGTTCAGTTATTTTTGTGAGTATTACCTTTATAGTATGTTTTTAGGTTAGGTACAAATTGCTATTTTAAAAATTGAGCCATACCACACTTTTATTAAAAATATTCGACAATCATGCTAACAAGCATGTTTGTCGAATATTTTTACGTTACGTGTTAATATAATAATTAAACAGGTCAACTTATTATTCTTGCTTCAGATTACTACGCATGACTTCGTAGAAAACAGCAAAACTGAAGATAAAAACAGCGTCATTTTTATAAATCGAAAAAAAGAAAAATATCGTTTAAACAAACAATTAAAAAAAATACTTTTTTCACACCGGTTTCACCGTAACCCGGGTTTTTGTGTACGGAACCCGAAAAAAAAACGGTTTTTAACTTTGGCTGGTTTTGCATTTCCTAGTTTTAATTGAACATTTTTTTCTTTTTTTTATACAAAGCATTGCCCCACGCTAGGAATTTCTCCTGTATCGTGGGTGCGTTTACAAACATTTAAGCTCACATGCACAACAGCCAGACCCGGAACAACTACCTGTCGGCTATACAAATATTTGTTCCGTGCGGTAATCGAACCCGCAGCAATCAATCGCTCAGCCACTGCGCCAACCATGCCACTATTACATTACATACCAAGTCAAATAATCCTTTTATACCGGTTCTTTGAGAATAATTTATCACAAAGAGTTATATTATAGTGTTTCCTTAACACTTCTGAAATAGGTATGTAACTACTTACAGGAAAATGTCGTAATATCGTCTGTAATCTAAAGTGCACAGACACTTTGTTAATATGTTCTGGACTGGCGACCGCGAACCGGAAGACGCTGCGTTGGAAGGCCTCCCACTGGGTGGACCGATGACCTGGTGAAGGCTGCAGAGATCCGCTGGATGCGAGTCGCACGGGACCGGTCAATGTGGCGACACTTGGGGGAGGCCTATGTCCAGCAGTGGACGTCTTTCGGCTGAAATGAATGATGACTTTGTTAATGTTGTTATAATGAGCTGTATTTTATTTGTATAATAGGTAGGTACTCACTGTGCCATAAAACATTTTGAAAATAGGATTTTAATTAATGACACCTGTCCGTTTCATTAGATCGGGTTTCACGACGAAGGGTACAGCGGTTAAAATTGATCTTCCACTGTACCATCAAGGGAACAGCCAAGTGTACACATAAAAAAGGGCATTCTTATTTACAAATAATCTTAGTTACGCTGATGACATGGTGTTGCTGAGTCCATCAATCAGTGCTATGAGGAAGTTAGTGTCAATATGTGAATCATATGCGGTGACTCTAAATATAATGTTGGCAAGAGTGAACTAATGCTCTTTAAAGCCCGTGGTTTTTCTTACCCAGCATTTCCCAAAGTATCACTGTAAGGCAGTCCTCGTAGGGTGTCTAAATTTAAATATTTAGGCCACTGAGTCACTGATAACTAAAGGCATAATATGGACATAGAAAGGGAACGCAGGGCTGTCCGTTCTAACATGCTTGCCCACAGGTTTGCACGATGTACGAATTCAGTTAAAATTATATTGCCAATCTTTCTACACCTGCAGTCTGTGGGTCAATTATTCGCAGCGGGTATACAGCGACCTGCGTGTCCAATATAATAATGCACTCAGGGTACTGTTGGGGCTGCCATGGCGCTGCAGTGCGTCAGAGATGTTTGTTGAGGCGGCTTTGCCGCTATCTTTAGGTAAAGATGCGCCTCCCTACTCGTGGCAGTACCAACGTACTGCCACGAACGCGAGCGAGTAGGGGACTCCCACCGATCAGTGAAAACACCCAGTATAATGTTGACTGTACTGGGTTTTTTTCACTGGTCGGTGGGAATCCCCCATGCTGCAAAGGTGGGTGCGGCTACATGCCATAATTTAAATTTTGTTTTGCCTATACTAACATTAGTTTTTTAAGTACATTGTTACTAACACAATATGGACCTATTCTAAAATATTTTTTTATTAATATTATATATTAAGCAGATCAATTCGAAAGCACGTTAAGCCGTTGGTCCCGGGTGTCATTTGTAGATCTTTGACAGTATTTTGGTAGTCAGTGGCCCGAAAAGTCTGACAACCAGTCTTACCAACGGGTATCGTATTACCCAGTACTATCTGGGTTGTGGAGGTCAGATAGGCAGTCGCTCCATGTAAAATACTAGTATTCAGCTGCATCCGGTTAGACTGGAAGCCGACCCCAACATAGTTGGGAAAAGGCAGGCAGATGATGATTAAGCGGATTAATTGATCTTTACTCACACCAGTGCTTCTTTTAAGTGTGTACTTGTCTCATTGAAATTATTATTAAATGACATATACATAAAGGGTGTAAAAGGACCCAAAACGAAGCCGAAAGGCACTTGTTCTCCTCGTCATTACGATTTTTTTTTGTTCTAGACCATACCTGGGAACGTTCTATTTACGAAGATATTGGGGGTCAAAGTTCCAACTTTTTCACAAGTTTTTTTTAAATACATGTTTTGAATGTATTTTTTTTACATTAAACACTTCCACTACCCCCGCACTATTCAATCCATCCATCAGCATAATGATTTGAGTGCGTTACATTAAGTCCTACCGTAAAACGGGATACATCACCCAAAAAAAAAAAATATTAAAGATACTTAGTTTGATGTACATAATGCTTGGTTGACGCCTTCGTGAAGGATCCGTTTACACCCTGTATAGGTATCAGATTTTCTTAAATCGGTATTTTACGCTGTTGACAGTCCTCTCAATGTCAGTTTAAGGTTATAATGTTGAATAAAATATGATTAGCGACCGAAACAAATACTTATTTGTAGAATTATAACCATAGTTATCATGGATAATATTTATACATGCCCTGACACCAGCGCACTTGACGATTTTATGACTGCATCAGCGAGCGGAATTCGCATATCTGAATTTTGGGCCAAATATATTTAATGAAAGTTGCCATCGACACGTTAAGAAGAAAATCATGAAAAATCATATAAATCGATTTGGAATTTGAATATGCTTTGGTAGATCATTCCCCTTGCTAGAAAATAAGCAAGCATTTCTAGCGCCATCTTTATAGTTCATAGAGATTTTTTTTTTAATTATGAAAGATAAACAACAAGGAAAATATACATTGTTGCACAAAATACGTATAATTACACTAGCTGTTGCCCACGAGTTCATTCGCAAAATTGGACCAAGTTTCATACAAACGTTGAACCCTCGTTTTAATCCCTTAAGAGATGAATTTCTAAAAAAAAAATCCCTTCTTAGTGCACACTTACGTTATTTAAGGAACATTTGTGCAAAATTTCATGCTCATTTTATGCTGAATACCCAGCGTTTTCATCTGTGCGTTGATCGATCAGTCAGTGAATCAGTCAGCCAGTCAGTTTTTTACTTTATATTGGCTCAATTACTTAGTTTGTTTTCTGTTTTCACCATTTGTTTTATTCCATCTAATAAAATTCACAAAAACATTCGATGATGTAGGCAATAATTCTTTTATAGAACTGTTGTTTACACACTATAGTCTACGGTAACTTGGTATATAAGTCGCAATTAGTTTAAATGTACGTTGTACCAAAGGTTATACTCTGAAATGGAGGTAATATATTTTAAATAACGATAACAAAACTAGTGTTCTTGTAACTCCACTCGACGCGCCTTTGAAATAATGATAACAAATCGCACGTCACTAACAAAAGGGTAACAAGTTAAAAAAAAAGTGGCAACACTGCCCGAGTGACATGTCAAGTTTTTGGTCCGTATTTTAAAAATTAATTTAACCCTTCGGGTACGGAATCCTGAAAACAAGACAGCGACAGCGACTATGGCAACGCACCACAAAAGTACCAGTACAGCAATCTAACCTTCCAAGACTTCCAACCAAACATGAATTCCGGTCACGGATGATTCACCAGATGCTAGTCAAAAGTACGGAGCCATATATTATAATTATTATTCAGGTTCAAATTTAACTAAATAGGTAGCCAAACTCTGCAGGCAAAACGGCATAGAGGAAAGCTATGATCTGAGCATGACGGATATCTAATATACTTTCAGCGTTCGACGCGTGTCATTGTTTTGTTCAAATCTAGGCCTATGTGAAATAAAATATTTTGATTTTGATCACTGACCGTGGCAAGAATGACGTTGGTAGCGTGGGCCCTGAGGTGGTGGATATTTCACGATCACTACGTGACGTGAGTGCTCACGTCTCATTCTACAATGCTAACATAACTCTGGAAGCACAAAGCATAATCATTGTGGACCCTGTCGGGCTCAGCAAATATGAGTGTGGGTTTAAATCATTAATTAAACTGGTACACGTCATAATAATAAAACTGAAACTTGAAAGCCAGTCTTTTCCCTTATACCCTGAGCTAGGTTGGTACGTAAAATTAAACGCAACTAAAAAGCAAAAACTAAACGAATGTCACTGATAAAAATTGCACGGAATATGGATTCTGAACGAAAAGTGACACGTCAAATCCTTTATCAATCGCAAAATTTTCAGTCTTGTAAAAGTGCGACGAGGACTTTATCAAACTTTCAATATATTTATGTAAAATACATATTAATAATGCCGCTATTACGATCCGCAAACTTTAATTTATTTGTTGAGATAGTCGTGCGTATCATTTTATTTTCCGCCTTTTGGTAAGTCGTGTCCATATGTTAATCGAATATTTACAAACATATTTTGGTATTTTATCAATTAAATATGTGTTTATTTTTCACGAATCCTACATTGAAGTGTCTTTCTATAGTTTATGTATAGTTTAACAAAGTATTTTTTCAAGAAACATCAACTTTATGACAAGAAAAGGTAAAATATTTTAAAGTGTTTTTTTACGATTTGCCGTAACTCAATTTTAACGTAAAGACAAGTGACATCATCTTAATTGTATCGGTAAATCGATGACTAAATTATCAGAGGAGTAAAAAACATCTAATTGTGGTTCAGTTCATTAATTATTGCATTAATTGCTATTTAGTTAACATGAATTGAATGAGAGTTTCATTTATTCAGAAGAATTCTTCCTTTCTTAACATAAATGTAATATCACGCCTGTATTTAGAAAGGGCAGCAGCAAATATCAGTGTATTGTACACCTCAGTTCTATGAATTGATATGAAAGGTGACTGGTGGTGGCTTTTCCCAACTATGTTGAGGTTGGCTTCTAGTCTAACCGGATGCAGTATTTTTTCTGAATGTCAGTACCTATTTTATATGAAGCAACTGCCTATCTGACTTCCACAACCCACTTAATACTGGGAAATTCGATACCTTTTGGTAAGACTGGTTGTCAGACTTTCAGGCCACTGACTGTCATAACAACTGTCGAAGATCTATAAAATGACAGCCGGGACCTAAAGCTTCGTCACCCATTCACGGACCAAGTTAGGCCAGAGCGAAATTTACCTGAAGATCAACCCGAACGGCTGGTATTATTTAGCCACAGCTCCCCAAGCCCAGTGATTTGACAGACGGTTGATATGGAAGCCAATTGTAAATAACTGAGCACAAATTCTGGCTCCAAGCTATTACTGATAGTTTTCCTATGTAAAATCCACTGACACTAGTCCTTGAACTGGGGGATAGGACCTAGTGTTTAACAGTCCTTCTTTAGGTGGAAGTACCATGGTAGGGGGCCATCCTTTAATCACGTGCGGTTTTTTAGGCCACTTTTAAAGGCCCCGCCTCCTACTTGGTGATACGTCGTGCGGTTATAAGTTACCCCCCCGCCTCCCTCCCAGCATGACGTGTATTTTATACTATTGAAAAGATCAGATTTTTGAGATAACCAGTCAGGTAAAAAATCATTATTGGTAGAATATATTTTACACATCACACGAAAAAAATACACGTGATTGTGACATTATCCCCTCGCCACCCATCATGATTGATTTTTTTCTGACCCCCTCAGTGATTGAAGAATGGCCCCTAGCTCACGAATTTTTTTTTTTTTCCATCTTTTGTAATTTGCTGGTCAGTCAGTGTCAGGCTGTCGGGTGGCTGTGTGTATGACTGCTTCGTTGGTCTAGTGGTCGCAAGCGCAACTGCAGAGCATGGGGGTTCAATTCTGGAGTTTTTCTATCAGAAATTTCTCATGGGACTTAAAAGACACAACTGGCGAAAAGTGGGCTTACTATTAGGTACACCTCTGCCTAACCGTTCGGGGATTACAGGCTGTATAGGACTACTTTATGAAAAACTCATTAAATGAACTAAATATTAAAAAAAACTTGTACTGTCACTTACGGGATATCTTCCGTGATTGTTCATTGTTTTGAGCTCCCGATATTTCGGCGCTGTTGCAAGCGCCATGATCGCGGGTTGACTGGAGAATGCGGGTGGATGGAAAATAAATTGTTAAGAGCAGACAAATCTATCTACCCTCTTTCTTTATTTTGTTTATTGTAATATTTTCATTATTTATATTTTACTAGCTGACCCGCGCAACTCCGTCTGCGTTTGGATTTTCCCCGTTTTTGTAATCTTTTTCATAAATGCTCCGCTCCTATTGGTCGTAGCGTGATGTTATGTAGCCTATAGCCTTCCTCAATAAATGGGCTATCAAACACTAAAAGAATTTTTCAATTCGGACCAGTAGTTCCTGAGATTAGCGCGTTCAAGCAAACAAACAAACAAACAAACAAACTCTGCAGCTTTATAATATTAGTATAGATGTGTTAACACCTAGTTTTATGGGCATGCTGTGGTCTCCTATAATTGAAGGAACACACCTAAAAGAACATTCGTATTACTGTGTCCTATATTGTGTGTGTATCCTTTGTTGGAGATCCAAACAAATAAATAAATAAATAAATCTGTAAAGCCATATTTGTTACGGTCGCCAATCACATTTTAATCAACATACAATCTGATACTGACCTGAAAATTGCAAAAAAAGTAAAAAAATATGACATTCGCTGGCTACCTTACACACAACACTTGTAAATGTTGGTTGTTTGATATTGAGCAACATAATAACTGAGAAATGATTGCACTGGACTGGATAGGTCCACTCAAGTCTGTGGAGTTCTTTCTTCAAAACACCATCTTGAACATAAATCTGAATGGTCCTTATGTGACTAAATAATAACAGCCGCTTGGGCCGATCTTTAGATTAAGCCGTGCTTGCTTAGGTTGTTCTGTGGATGGCTGACCGCCCATTACATACCGAGTTCCCTCCGTGCCTCGGAAAGCACGTTAAGCCGTTGGTCCCGGCTGTCATTTGTAGATCTTTGACAGTCGTTAGGTAGTCAGAGGCCCAAAAAGTCTGACAACCAGTCTTACCAAGGGGTATCTTATTACCCAGTACTAACAGGGTTGTGGAGGTCAGGTAGGCAGTCGCTCTATGTAAAATACTGGTATTCAGCTGTATCCGGTTAGACTGGAAGCCGACTCCAACATAGTTGGGAAAAGGCTAGGCAGATGATGATGATGATGATGGTCCTTATGTGACTAGACCAAGATGTCAAAAACAGAGAGTGACCTCTGAATTTGTTATTTCATCTCAGAGTAGTCAGGTACGAAACATCGGCATCATCTAGATGTGCCATTTTTTTACTACTTACTGTGACTTCATATGCACTATTTAGTTGATATATTGAAAAACATGTGATATTTCTATTTCGTGTAACTTGTTAAATAATAATAATAATAATTGGTTGTGCCTGTGCAAGTACTCGCCGTTCTCGTCTGGCTAACGGCGAGTACTTGCACAGGCACAACCAAGTAGCCAGGATTATTCACCAGCAACTTACTTTGAAATATAAACTTGTGGAATCTGAGGTACCGTACTACAAGTATGTGCCCGACCCAGTTCTCGAGAAAGACCATGTCACGCTGTACTGGGATCAGTCTATCATTACTGACAGGACTATTGTCGCCAATAAGCCTGACATAGTAGTGATAGACCGATCAGCGCGCCGCGTAATGATAGTCGATGTTACCATCCCGCATGACGAGAACCTCGTGAAAGCTGAGAAAGAGAAACAAATAAAATATCTCGACTTGGCACACGAGGTTGTCGACATGTGGAATGTGAACTCGGCTATCATTGTGCCGATCGTCGTGACGGCCAATGGCCTTATAGCCAAGAGCCTCGACGACCATCTTTCGAGGCTCTCCTTAGGCGGTTGGATCAAGGGCCTGATTCAGAAGGCAGTACTCCTCGATACGGCTCGTATTGTGAGGAGGTTCCTGTCTCTGGAGCCCTAACCACCGGTAGCTTGGACCCTGTTCCCGCTACCGGCGGACCACTATTTTTTATATTTTTAAATGTTTTTTTATATGTTTTTTTTTAAGAAATGTTTAAAAATATTTAAAATAAGTTTATAGATGAATAAAGGAAATAATAATAAATTCAATTATTTAGGTAATTTACACCCATTGCCAATTCACACAATACATACAGTCAGACTATGTTAAGTATGAGGAATAGGGATTTAACATTTTGGTATATGTTTTTTGACTCTTTGGTCTAGTATCGTGTAAAAGGAATAGACGATTCAATTAATTTTTCTCGATACAAATAAAATGCAAAGTTATATCTATTTTTTTTAATTTTTTCGACATCACAGCGTAACGCTTAAGAGTTATTCAATGGAATTTACTTGAGATTTTCATAGATCATATCAAAGTTTACTCAAAGTAGTTTTAAATTTAATTCATTTATTTTGACAGCGTTGAGGAGGAGTTTTTTGACGCCATTTTTTAAGTTAGTTAGTTATTAGAGGTTATTTTAATTTATTAATGTATATAATATTTACTTCTACAAATAAATAATATATTCAATTATTTTGTTAAAAGAGGAGTAAATTCCTTTTTGGCACATAGGTACGTCGTTTATTCAGGTTGTTTTTTTTCACGCACATTATAGCCATCTCTTCTTTTGCGTTTCAAAAGTAATTGCATCACTTTCGCTTGCGGAGTAGATCAGTCTAGCTACGATTTATTTCGAGGTAGCGCCTTAAGTAGGTACTGTACAAAATAGACTACGTTTTTGTTCATGTCTACAATTATATAACGTCTAACTATTCATACACGAAATATTTTCAGAGAATCATCTAACGGCTATAACGGGCCATTGGCCATTGGCTTTTGCCTATGGCCATTTTAAGGGATTTTTTTTTTAACTGAGTATATTGAAAAAAAAAAAAAAAAAATTACTTGACCCACAAAATAAATACTGACTCCTTATTTTTAAACATCCATTACGCTAGTTTACTACGTCGTTTTTACCTACTGTCATTGTTAGAATATGGGAGTAAAGGTTTTATGCAAAAAGTCTCAAAAAATTTTAGAATTATAATAATTTTGTAAAAAAAAAACACTCAGATAATTATTTTTTTCGTTGCTATGGCAACTTTACGACTTATAGAAGTTACTCTTAAAATATTTCGTGTATGAATAGTTAGACCTTATATTCTTGAGTTCTAACAACGTAACGCGATGTAGATGTTTTTGCCTTATATAGGCACATCAGTGTTTACAAAAAAAATGGCGGATGCCGAGGCCACCAAAATGAATTGGTAGTGTGGCTGGCAGCCACAGATATAGATAGACCTAGATAACGCAAGTATCACGATCTGTATGAAAACCAAGCGTGCCATTTTTTGACTACCTATTATGACGTCACAAGCACTATTTAGTGATGGGATAATCAAACCGATTCAAAGACGCCGCCGCGGACGGCGTCCCCCCCTCGTCCCACCCCCCGCCATGACGCTCACTGACATCCGACTAGCGCTATGCTCCGATGCAGACTGAGTTCGAAATTGCCCACTTACGATTTTTGTACGTAAGCTACATAATAATATGGCACGCGAAGTAGTTGCTCTCGCGTTATCTAGGTCTATCTATATCTGTGCTTGCAGCCACTCTTGGTCGTGAAAGAGGAGAACAACGGAGAAAATACATAAAATTTGAACGAAAACAGCAATCTATACCTACTTAATATTATAAAGCTGAAGAGTTTGTTTGTTTGTTTGTTTGCTTGAACGCGCTAATCTCAGGAAATACTGGTTCGATTTGAAAAATTCTTTTAGTGTTAGATAGCCCATTTATCGAGGAAGGTTATAGGCTATAAAATTTCACGCGGACGAAGGTCGCGGGCAAAAGCTAGTATCTGATAAAGGGTGAATGCCGAATGTAAATTAAATTTGGAGAGTCTATCCGTAAATCATTAAAATGTTTGATTCTGTCTACGATGAAAGATGAAAAACTTTCTTCTAAAATAGGGGAACCTAGGTTCTGTATGGTGTCGGACGTAAAGAATAGCACCATCCCATATCTTCCCGTGGGTGTCGTAAGAGGCGACTAAGGGACTTACCAGAGAATGGGCAGCAGCGTTCTCTGTGTTTTATAAGAACCATACTGCGATCGCCAACCCGCCTGCCAAGCGTGGCGATTATGGCAAAACCCCCCTTCTTGGGGGAGGCCTATGTCCAGCAGTGGACGTCTTTCGGCTGAAATGATGATGATGATGAGGTGCAGGGAACTTTTTCTAAAATTTTGATTTGTGGGCTATTCATTCAAACTCAAACTCAAAGCATTTATTTCAATTAGACCATCACAGGCACTTTTGAATGTCAAATAAAACAAAAAAAAAGCAAAGCTACAGTCACAGTCACAAGGCATAATAACTTGAGAAAGTACTGTAGTTGCACATTCCAAAGCGTAGATCTCTATGGAGAAGAATGAGCAAGAAACTCCATGGACACTCTTTTAAATCAAAATATTCTTACAAAATCTTGGTTACATCGTTCATGTTGAGATTATACATATATGTGAGAACGATGTAGAAAAACGTGCACATTAAGAGCGTCCGGAGTAAAAGATAAAAATAACAATGAAAAAATAAAGTAATTAGAATAAACCGTGGCAGCTAAGAGATGACCAGTCCCAACTGACCGCGCCCGTTCACGAACATGACGCATGGATCAGCGCCATTCAGCTCAACCATGTTGAAGGGAACTAATTGACCCGACACACCCGCCATCATCAGTGACAGAGACATTTGAGTGAGCATGACATTCTCTCAGCCACCAAGGCACATTGATGTCAATGAAAGATAGCAAAATGCAAATTGTAGCCTTACAGTACATAGTACTAATTAAATTTATCTATAGTCCATTGTCTGTCGGTAACGTCAGAGAGATAAAGGACATTGGGGGCTTAAGTATGGAAAAAATACCCACGGCGAACATTAACGAATTATACCTTATACCGTATTACCGTGAGGCGCATTATTGTGAGTAATGGGAATATTGAGATATCCAGGAAAATATTAAATATCATAAAAAAATATATTTTTTAAGTTTTTGGATGTTATTATGCTTATTGCTTATAGTTTTTCTTACTATTTATTAGTCCATGAGCATATTATTGTTGCCTTTATTTATTTTATAAGAATGATTTGACCTTTTACCTTGGTTGATAAAAAAGAAAGATAAAAAAATGCCGTAGTAGTTAAAGAATAAATCGCCAACGACCAAACCACAGATAACAGTTTTCGTTTTGATGAAATCGATTCATCAATAAAAAATATGATAGCGAGTTAGCAAAAAGTGCAAACTATTTCTTGTTTGAGCGATGCTCATTTCTCAAAGTTCCCATTAGACATTAAAAAAAGAAGAACACATTTAGAATGTACGTAATAATATCTAAAAACTACCATATAATGTTTGCAAAAATTCGGCTAGCGGGTCAGAAAGGTCCCAATGTCCTTTCACACTTAAGGGTTAAGGTCCAGATCAATGGATTTAAATTGATGTCTGAGGAGTTGTAGGTCATCCAAAACGGTGTCAACATCACCTTTTTTTTTTTTTTTTTTTTTCAAATGACCCCCAGCCGCTCTGGGCGGAGCGGAAGGGAGTGTTAGACTTGTACTGACTAAAACCCATCCATGTTCCTTCTTTGCCCTTTGTGTTCCAGGGCCGCGGTATCTCTTTCGAACAGTCCCGCAGCCCTGGCAGGTGTCAACATCACCTAGAAAATCATGGTCATCATCTTGTATGTGGTATCTAAATACCACATACAATTTTGAATTTAGAGATTGAATTAGGGCATGAATAGCCAAACTGAAAATGACAGGCCCGAGAGGGTCACCTTCTTGGCTACCAACTGCAGAATCCAATACGACGTCCTTGTAAAGTAATTTCTTAGGGTGCATATAACATTGCCACATCATCATCTGCCTAGCCTTTTCCCAACTATGTTGGTATCGGCTTCCAGTCTAACCGGATGCAGCTGAATACCAGTTGTTTACATGGAGCAACTGTCTATCTGACCTCCACAACATTGCCACATAAAACCATAAATTTCGGGTAGTACTTTTTTGATTTCAACCAACAAAGTGTTCCTATTCATGGAGTTGAAAGCATATTAAATATTGATTACTATTAAATTAATTGTTTTATCATTTTTTCATATTGATACCAGTCGGATCTGCAGACTTTTTTTTGCCAGCTGCTTAAATTTTAAATTGTAGATCCAAAGGATGCATAGTCTGGTACTGAAAGAATGATTTTTTCTTCATCTAGTTATATGGAGACTATGCAGCCTTTCATCAGGGTGATTCAAAAGGCGGAGTTGGAGTCAGACTTCATGTACCCTCACATGGAATCATACGTGACGGGATCGATGCTGTGGGCTATAGTGCTGTCTGTACCCTGTGTGCTGTCTCTGATGGCCTGGGCCATCTGCAATGATTGTAACGACGCTTTTGAGGTGAGAGATGAACTGCAGCTAGGCCTCTTTTACATCATCATCTGCCTAGCCTTTTCCATGTTTGGTTTGGCTTCCAGTCTAACCGGACGCAGCTGAATACCAGTATTTTACATGGTGAGAGTGCCTATCTGACGTCCACAACCCAGTTAGTACTGGGTAATACAATACCTCTTGGTAAGATTGGTTGAGGCTTTCGGGCCACTGACTACCTGTAACAACTGTCAAATATCTACAAATGACAGCCGGGACCAACAGTTTTAACGTGCTTTCGAAGGCACGGAGGAAACTCGGTATGTAATGGATGGTCACCCAACCACAAACCGACCTTTAACTTTTTTGTTTTTTAATAAATGGGACTACTCTTGACCTCAATCTTGTGTTGGGACAGAGATGAGGTCGACGATGGAACGAGCTAAACCAAAAGAAGCCTATGAGCTCGCGACTCAAATAGATTGGGGTCATATGAAAACAAACGCGGGCAGGGAATTCCACTCTTAATAATAATATTATATGACAGCCTCGTTGGTTTAGTGGTCGCATGCGCAACTGCTGAGCGTGAGGTCCTGGGTTCGATTCCTAGGTCGAGCAAAGTGTTATTGGGTTTTTCCATCAGGAATATCTCAGTAGCAGCCACGAAGTCTGGATTTGTGCCTAGTTGATGGCAATAGGCTCGCACCCTATTAAATGTGACTTAAAAACATAACTAGCAAAATGTGGGTGTACTATTAGGTACACCTCTGCCTAAACCTTCGGGGATTACAGCGTAATGTTATGTTATGTAAAATAATTTAATTCCACCTTTTTATTTTTCTTGTGTTACTACGGGACCCTAAAAATGATTCACTTTTAATATTTTCAGATTCTTCTATCGTGGTCCCTAGCTCTTGGAATCAATGGAGTAATAACGGATATGATAAAACTGATGGCCGGTATGAATATATTTTGTTTTGAAACATTTCAACTTAGCCTCTGTATATACAGAACATACATACACCACACATTACATTATTACATCATGTTCATTTTTTTTTTTTCATTTTTTTTTTTTTTTTCATTTTTTTTTTCTCATCATCATTTCATCTTTTATTTTCATTACATTTTACATTATTTTTTTTATTTACATTACTACCATTTTTTTTTGACAAAACTTGACGCACACTATACAAGGTGTAAACGGACCCTTCACGAAGCCGTCAACCAAGCATTTTGTACATCAAACTAAGTAACTCTGAAAAAAATATTGCTGGGAAATGACTTATTTTGCGGTGAAAAATCACGTTTTACGGTAGCACTCAATGTAACGCACAGAAAACATTGTGCTGATGGATGCATTGAATAGTAAGGGATTCATGGAGGTATTTAAAGTAAAAATCTTACATTAAAACATGCATTTAAAAAAAAACTTGTGAACAAGTTGGAACTTTGACCCCAATATCTCCGTAACTAGAAGGTTCCCAGGTATGATCTAGAACAAAAATATGATCGCAATGACAGGGAGAACAAGTGCTTTTCGGCTATGTCAAGGGTCTATTTACGTCTCTGATACACTCTGTTTAACAAGTAACATTTAATTAAAAGTATCAAAAAATCAGACTAAAAATATGTTATGTACCTATAGATATACAACATTATTTTTAGTTTATGCGAAACCTGAATAATTATAGTTTGTTCAGAATAAGTAACTGAATCGATTCCAATAATTTTTAAACCATGTTAGGTATATTTTGTCCCAAAAACATTTAAAAAAAGTTACTAGTTGGACACCGAGCGACATTAAGTACCTATCGCAATCATTTAGGTACCTACTGCCAAATTATTATTATCAATGAGCCCAAGACGACGCTGGGTGCGCGCGCGCGGCTGCGCCGCGTGTATACCACGTTTTTGTGCGGACAACCAAGTAACAGTACTTTAACTTGTAACTTTGTGATTTTTCATGATACAGTTTTGAAATTTTGTACATAGATACTTTACATAAAAATAGTAGACACGTGTTTCAGGTTTCGCATATACTAAAACTAATGTTGTGTGTATATATTTGAAATCTCCTTTTAATTTCCTTCATTTTGTTACCCTACTCTATAGGGTTGGTTGAAAAAAAAATATTAACGACAAAAAATTTAGCGCCAAAAATCCGCCATTTTATTGGAGCTAGAGATTTTATTGGCATTTGGGTTTTTAAGAAGAATCTAATGATACGTTAATCATCCAGCCATTTGGAATATACGAGGTAATAAAGAAATTAACAAAGAAACAATCAAGATACGCGCGAAATTCCCTTCTTGGCAGTCGGGTAAAAAGTATCGTTTCCTTTTCCAACTTTTCAGGGCGACCGAGGCCTGATTTCTTCTACCGCTGCTTCCCTGATGGTGTGGAGACGAAATATCTTCAGTGCACAGGCGATCCTGCTGAGATCATGGACGGTCGGAAGTCGTTTCCAAGCGGACATAGCAGCTGTAAGTACCAAATTATGATAGTATGCATCATCATCATTCTCCTGTTGTGCCCCACGGTTTTATCCCCTTCCTCGGCTTTTAAGGGTCGAAGCGTGATGTTAAATAGAATAAAACCTTCCTCGAGATGGGGGTATCAAAAATAGTTGTAGTGGCACTACAAAAACATAGAACAAAAAGTAGTACAGCGCCATCTATGACACATATGATTAACTAAACATCGAAATCCTACATCGTGCAGTTAAAAATTATCCGCGACTGAAGACGAGAACCCGATAACGACAGTCGGGCAGTAGCCAACCAGACATAACATCCGTCTGGTCGGTGGATCCTCCATTTTATATGGGGGATGGAGAACTATACACCCTGTTCTTCATACCCCCAAATAGTTTTTCAAATCTGACTGGGAGTTACAGAGATTAGAGCGTACAAACAAACAAACAGCTTCAGCTTTATTATATTCATATAGATATCAACGCTCTCTTGTGAAAAGTTATCACTCAAAATTTATCTCTTCGTCTTTGTTTTTTTTTTACTCGACTACGGCAAAGCCGAAAGGAATGGTTAATATTTGGGAAATTATTAATCGGTCGAATAAATAAAGCGACAAACAGTGGGCGAATACAAATGTTTAAAACAGCGACTTGAAAATACAATTCACTTCGCTCGCTCACTGCGTACCCCGGAATCTCCTTCGTGTTAGGTTACTTTAAGGGCATTATATGGCTCAAATCCCAAAAACAGCGTATGTTCAAAGAAATTTTTTGATGAATCCCTTCGTGCGTTTTCCGTGTAAAAAAAGTATGTTATAGTTAAGTTCATCACAAATAAATTGTATTGTTTAAAATTTTAATAAAACTTCTCATTTTTTTTTGGTTAATCGTAGAAAATAGGTCCTTTTTCAACCTTAATTGTAAATTATCTCTGTAACGGCTGAATAGATCGGCATGAATTTTGTAACAACAAATACGTAATGATATACTTAACAATCTGTATTGTTTTTTTTCTGTTATTTCTTTTAATATTTTTAAATAATAAATAAAAAGCGAAATTTTGCGAAATGTGCGGGGCAAGTCAACAAAAACCAGTACAGGGATCAAATCATCAAGGTCATCGAGCAATGTAATGCCCTTAAACCCTGCGTATAGAAATAGGAGCCCCGCATAGCGGGGCTACGTCGACTACGCCTTATCTACAATCTAGTGGTTAATAACCTTGTTTTAGGTTTTTTCAGAGTCCTTGAATTATCACACTGATCGTATTGAACAACTAGTAACTCAAATTTGTATTTTCAAGCCGCTGTTTTAAACATTTGTATTCGCCCACTGTTTGTCGCTCACTTAGTATTTCAGTAGCCCATTTTCAATATTTTTGACACCTTTAATTTGATATTATTTTCGCTCGTTTAAATGTTTTACTATCTATTCAAATAAATAAAATTGAAGTGTCTGTTTGTGATTTCAACATAAAATTTTTTTAACGGACGCATATGAAAGTATAATACGGTTCTTATACATTTTATTTTTATTTTAAAGTTTTGTCTCTCTGTTTGTGCCGGTTAATCTCCGAAACGGCTGGACCGATTTCGACGGGACTTTTACTGGCAGATAACTGATGTTATAAGAAGTAACTTTATTATATTAGAAAAATAATAAATGTGTGTGTATGTGTGAATATGTGATATTAATTTTGGAAAAATCGTTAGGGTTCCTTGAAAAAACAATTAAAACCCTTGAAATAGTTAAGAAAATCCGATTCAAATAGGGAAGTAGTATTTTTATAATAATTTCGCGCGGACGAAGTTCGCGGGCAACAGCTAGTAATAAATACTATAACGGGTGTAAGGGATAGCCCTCCGCAGACTGATGGGGTGAATTCAGTATATCATACTAAGATGTCCGGTACAAGAAATTATTTCAGGAACGCTATGGGAATCCAATAAATTTGATTTGTTTTATCTCCTCATACGGAATATCGGCAAGCGCAACGACGAGTTCGATAAACTCTGTAGCTAGGCAGGAAGTGAACAGCTGATTTCACGCAGGAATATTTCAACATCGATTGTTGGAATTTTGATTTTAGCCGTATTATTTACCTAAATGAAGTGCTACATACAGATAATGTAATTTAACATTGAATTAAAGCCATAGTAACTGTAAAAACGAACAAAAAAAAGGAAAAGTGTCCTGAGGAAAATTGCAGTGGAATTTGATTCAAAATAAGGAGCTGAATGCTCCCTGTTAGTTTGCGGAGGGCTGTCCCTTACACCCTGTATTTTTCATCATTTTGTTCTAGGAGTCAAAATTTATGACCGTATACGGAACAGTATACTTCGATCCAAGATCCAAATAGCAGACGTTTGCAACACAGCCGCCAAATTAAAATGTAACTAGGCAGGCCACATCTGCCGCATGTCGCATCAAAATTGGGCCAAAGTGGCAACAGATTGGGTTCCGAACAACACAACCCGGCGACGTGGTAGGCCCAGACGGAGATGGCGTGACGAGCTGGAGTCTTGTCAAAAGGATTGAGCCCAAATAGCCAAAGACAGAGATAAATGGAAAGAGGGAAGGGAGGCCTTTGCCCTGCAGTGGGACACATCAGGCTAATAATAATAATAATTGTTCCAGTATCCTTCTGTTCCCTGGGAATGGCATCGGCCTGGCTCTGCGGTCGACTCGGAGTGTTGTCTCGGCGCCGAGGCAGCGGTCTACGTGTGATTGCGTGCCTCTTGCCTCTGATGTTAGGTGCTAGCATTGCCTTGTCGAGGAGCTGTGACTACCATCACCATTGGCAAGGTATGTTCAGTCATCTATATCAATTACTAGTCTTACTTCTATTATACAACATTAGTTTTAGTATATGCGAAACCTGAAACACGTGTCTAGTATTTTTATGTAAAGAATGTATGTACAAAATTTCAAAACTGTATCATGAAAAATCACAAAGTTATAAGCCTGTTCTGATACGTAGTTGTCCGCACAAAAACGCGGTCACCACGCAGCGCGCGTCTCCAGCGTCTTCTTGAGCTCATTGATAATAATAATTTGGCAGTAGGTACCTAAATTATTGCTATAGGTACTTAAAGTCGCTCGGTGTCCAACTTTTAACTTTTTAAAATATTTTTGGGAAAAAATATAACATGGTTTAAAAATGATTGGAATCGATTCAGTTACTTATTCTGAACAAACTATATTCAGGTTTCGCATATACTAAAAATAATGTTGTAGATGCGACTGACTCTGGCTGCCTCGTTGGTCTAGTGGTCGCAAGCACGACTGCTGAGCATGAGGTCCTGTGTTCAATTCCCGGGTCGGGCAAATTGTTATTGTTCCATCAAGAATTTTTATTGCCATCATCATTATCGTCTGCCTAGCCTTGTCCCAACTATGTTAAGGTCGGCTTCCAGTCTAACGGAGTGTAGCTGTTTACATGGAGCGACTGCCTATCTGACCTCCACAACCCAGTTAGTACTAGGTAATACGATACCCCTTGGTAAGACTGGTTGTCAGGCTTTCGGGCCACTGACTACCTGTAACGACTGTCAAAGATCTACAAATGACAGCCGGGACCAACGGCTTAACGTGCTTTCCGAGGCACGGAGGAAACTCGGTATGTAATGGGTGGTCACCCATCCACAGACCAACCTAGGGAAGCACGGCTTAACCTGAAGATCGACCCGAGCGGCTGTTATTATTTAGCCACGAGCTCCTCAAGAATTTTTATTACCATCAACCGGGCACAAATCCAGACTTCGTGGCTGCGACTAAAACAGTCCTGATGGAAAATCTCAATAACACTTCTCCCGACCAGGGAATTGAACTCAGGACTTCATGCTCAGCAGTCGCACTTGCGAGACCACTAGACCAACGAATCACATTACACACATCTTACTAATATTATAAATGCGAAAGTTTGTGAGGATGGATGGATGTTTGTAACTCTTTCACACAAAAACTACTGAACGGATTTGGATGAAATTTAGCACATAGATAGTATAAACTAACTGTAGTAGTTTTTATCTGGATTAACACATAGGATACTTTTATCCCGGTAGTATGATACTGTGGGACAGTAGGATGGTTGGACACCATTAAACAATAATTCCAAGACACAATTTCTCTAAAAAATACATCATTTTAGACCTGAAAACTCGATTCATTTTCAATTAATTGCAAAATTAGATTTTTAGTTGCTTTGAAATCAATAAATAGTCGAGTCTTTGAGTTGATTAAATAGTGACGTCATAGCGTGCTATTGCCATTCCAAATTTAAGGGGAATCACGTTTTG
This sequence comes from Noctua fimbriata, assembly GCA_905163415.1. NCBI lineage: Eukaryota > Metazoa > Arthropoda > Insecta > Lepidoptera > Noctuidae > Noctua > Noctua fimbriata. The sequence continues at coordinate 7,566,115 of LR990949.1, read as the reverse complement.
ACAGCTCTTAAAAAGTATGTCAATTGATTGGTTAGTCAACTACCTACCCTATTATCGAAGTTCAAGCGGGCGAAGTCGCGGGCGAAGTCGCGGGCATCAGCAAGTTTAAAAATAATAATTATTATTGTTTTTTTTTATATTTTTTTCTTTTTTTAAGGTATATTTAAAAATGTAAAATAATTTGTAAAAATTTAAATAAAGGAAACAATAATAATGTTTTTAATCGTCTTTTTTCAGATATCTTGGTTGGTTCGATCCTGGGGTACTCTGTGGCCATATTCTGCTATCGCCAATACTTCAACCCTCTGTCTTCAGAGCTAGCCGGTGTACCCTACATAGTTTCCTGCGTGAACACCGCTAAATTCTTCAACGGAAAGACGGATAGCCCAGTCAAGGATACCAAAGAAGAATCAACTCCACTGCTGAACGGAAAGAAAGATGATAAGTGGATCTAAGTAGTATGTTTTGTTGAAATTCTAGGTTTTTTTCAAGGCAATTCCGGGATTTTTCAGCAATTTCTGGTTTTTTTTTTAAGAAATTCTGGGGGTTATTGGGAAATAACTTAAAGTTACATGGGAAAATACAAGGGAGTCGGTTCTCGTGTTAAATTTCGGTTTTTTTTTTTAAGAAATTACAAGTTTTTTTTTTAAGAAATTCGGGCGGTATTGAGAAATAACTTAAAGTTACATGGGAAAATTCAAGTGAGTCAGTTCTCGTGATAAATTTTGGGTATTTTTTTAAGAAATTACAAGTTTTTTTTTAAGAAATTCCGGGGGTATTGGGAAATAACTTAAAGTTACATGGGAAAATTCAAAGGAGTCAGATCTCGTGTTAAATTTCGGGTTTTTTTTTAAAGAAATTACAAGTTTTTTTTTAAGAAATTCCGGGGGGTATTGGGAAATAACTTAAAGTTACATGGGAAAATTCAAAGGAGTCAGTTCTCGTGTTAAATTTCGGGTTTTTTTTTTAAAGAAATTACAAGTTTTTTTCAAGAAATTCCAGGGGGTTTTGGGAAATAACTTAAAGTTACATGGGAAAATACAAGAGTATCAGTTCCTGTGTTAAACAGGGTATTTTTTTAAAGAAATTACAAGTTTCTTTTTTTAAGAAATTCCGGGGGTATTGGGAAATAACATGGAGTTACATGGGATAAATACAAGAGGGTCAATTCCTGTGTTAAATTTCGTTTTTTTTTTTAAGAAATTACAAGTTTTTTTTTTAAGAAATTCCACGTTTTTAATGGGAAATTAACCGGTTTTAACTGACATGATGCCAAAGGGAAAGCTCCCGCGTTTGTAAGGTCGCATTCTAATAAGCTTTTAAATCTGTTAAAAATGCATTTAGTTTATTACCATGGTATAATAATATACTTCGCCTGGTATTCTCTTCCCGTGACAGCTGGGTCACGTGATTGGCCAAAGAATACGTCATCAGTTGCGATGCGGTCGATGTGTTGCCACGGTGTGCGATTAAATTACCCGAGCAAAATGCATTTTTTAACTTAACAAAGCAATTATGAACTAATAATTCAATATGTAAATTAATTTAAAACTAAATAGATGAATCACACGAGTTACTAAATAGTTAAACTAGTTAGTAATTTATTTTATTTTCATTCACTAAATGGAAAGTCCCTAAATTTACTGAAAAGTACAATCAATGGTAACACTTATCGTGACGTAGTCTTGGGCCATTGTGGGAAGAGAATAGCAGGCGAAGTATATTATTATACCATGTTTATTACAACCTTCCATTAATCTAGCAATGTTTGTATAATACAACATTAGTTTTAGTATATGCGTAACCTGCAACACGTGTCCAGCATTTGTATGTAGAGAATCTATGTGCAAAATTTCAAAACTGTATCATGAAAAGTGACAAAGTTATAAGCTTGTTCTGTTACCTGGCTGTCCGCACAAAAACGTGGTAACCACGCGGCGCGCCGTCGCGCTCTCCTCCAGCGTCGTCTTGAGCTCATTGATAATAATAATTTGGAAAAATTTCGCTCGGTATCCCACTAGTAGCCTTTTTAAAATATTTTTGGGACAAAAATAACATGGTTTAAAAATTGTTGGAATCGATTCAGTTACTTATTCTGAACAAACTATATTCAGGTTTCGCATATACTAAAAATAACGTTGTATGTTTGTTTAGCTCAAATCTTGCAACTGAATTTTGAAACAGTTATCACAGACCGATTGAGCAACGACCGACACGGTCTTTAACTATGACATTGCCGTTTTTTTCTCGCATTTTCTCCAGTTAGTAACTTTGACGTACACTTATTTGTACTTTTTACTAATTCCATTTTTATTAGATTAGTTGTTAAATTACGTACCTTTTAGAGTTTAAAAACCGTACTAGTAGTTACATATTACCTCATAGCGTAGTGTGTCAAAACACCTGTTTCAATGTGCCGTCGGTTTCACTACTTCAAGTAGGTATATTTTTGTCATAGACTGTGTTTTGAAAATTTAAGATTACGTAGTGCAGCCAGCGTTTACACTCTAGTTTGAAATTGCATCATACACTATCGGTTCAGAGGATTCCAAGAAAAAAAAAATGTTAGTATGGAAATATCACTTTTAACGAAATCGTCATAACGAATTGATGATGAATTGAGGAATGAATTGAATTATATTTTTATTATTTATTGATTGAATTGATTTCGATGTTGAAATGGTAGTCCTTACTAAACCCTAGTAACAATGTAAAATTGTTTCATGATAAGAATTTGTGCGGTTTACTACAACTAAAAAGGGAAAATCAAAAGCATTTTGCAAAAAAAAAAAACGACTTCCAAAAAAATTCTAAATTACTTTTGGAAGTCGGTGACTTTTTTGCCACCGACTTCCAAAAGTAAAGTTACTTCAATAAATGTTTGTACTTACTTTAAATCTTAAAAGTATATATTTTTTTAAGTTTTTAGTATAATTGATTTAATGTAGGGAAAATCTTAAGGTGGAAATGCCAGGGTAGCCCGCGTAATTCAAATTTCAACCCCATTCAATAACTATTTCATGAAAAAGTCATTCAATGGGGTTAGATGAACTTAGAGGGTTGTACTCACAGATATAGATAGACCTAGATAACGCGAGAGCAACTACTTCGCGTGCCTGGCTTACGTACAAAAATCGTAAGTGGCCAATTTCGCGCTCAGTCTGCATCGGAGCATAGTGCTAGTCGGACGTCAGTGGGCGTCATGGCGGGGGGTAGGACGAGGGGGCGCCGTACGCGGCGGCGTCTTTGAATCGGTTTGATTTTCCCATCACTAAATAGTGCTTGTGACGTCATAATAGGTAGTCAAAAAATGGCACGCTTGGTTTTTATACAGATCGTGATACTTGCGTTATCTAGGTCTATCTATATCTGTGGTTGTATTGATGATTTTAAATTCTGTAACTACATACATGTTATTTACGCGACTCATTTTTCATCAACATACAACCTGCAAAATGCCATAAAACGTAAGAAAATTTGAATTTCTTGGGCCACTCTGGCGCATCCACCTTAACGATTTAAAATAATCTTTTTCGACGAAAAAAATCTTTTTCGACGAAAATAATCTTTTTCGACGAAAGTAATCGTCAACAAACATGTTTTATTTAACTCTTGTGATATTGTTCTGACTAAATAGTCTTTTAGTTACCTAATTTTTAAATTACGTAGTTAATTTTATTTTTAATAACTTATAATATTAGTTTTAATCATGGTTCCTTTTAAATTTTTGTCATTTATTTTAGCTAGTTGCTATTTTAAATAATTTAAAACTATAATTAAATGATGTTTAAACTTAATCATAAATCCTTGAATTAAATTAATAGCTGAAATTTATTTTAGTCTCTTAACGAATTTTATAGTTAAATTATTTTTTGTTATTTTAGTTAAAATAAATATTTGTTATTTAGCAAGCGCTTGTTGTGTGGTCGTAAAATTAACGATATTTTAACGTTTTTACTGGCCATGTAGAAAATTTTAATTATTTTTGTATTTATTATGTACAAAATTGTGTGGTCATAATATTTTGAATTTAGCGAGGTATGTAAGTACAGTTAACGGGTATTTTGAATGTTGTTAAAATATACAGGATTGAATACCTACCTGTAAGAATCATTCAGTGTGTATAAAGTTATGGCTGACCCACACAAAACTTTAATATCTACTGGATCCAAATGGGACATCACTTCATCCGTCTAACCTTTTCCCAACTATATAGGGGACGGCTTCCAGTCTAACCGGATGCAGCTGAATACCAGTACTTTACATGTAGCGACTGCCTATCTGACCTCCACAACCCAGATGATACCTCTTAGTAAGACTGGTTGTCAGACTTTCGGGCCACAGACTACCTGTAATTGGACAAACGGCTTCACGTGCTTTCCGAGGCACGGAGGTAACTCGGTATGTAATGGGTTCGCCACCAATCCACGGACTAACCTAGGCAAGCGCGGTTTAACCTGAAGATTGACCCGAGCGGCTGTTATTATTTAGCCACGAGCTGGTGTGCCTCATGTGTGGGACAGCTGATTATTATTTCGCGATTACGATGCCGGTTCCATGGAGAAAGTCGTCCAGTTTGACGGTCTGAACCACACGCTTAAATATGACACCTTTATTATACACACTGAATACGGGGTGGAAGGGACATCGACGCTAAAACGGTTACCACGTATTCAATACAGCATTCAGAATTATATAAGGACTAACTATTCATACACGAAATATTTTCAGAGAATCATCTAACGGCTACAACGAAGCCATTTCAAGGGATTATTTTTTACCCGAGTATATTTTTTTATAAAAAATAAATAATTTAAAATTACTTGACCCACAAAATAAATACTGGCTCTTTATTTTTAAACATCCATTACGCTAGTTTACTAAGTCGTTTTAACCTACTGTCATTGTTAGAATATGGGTAAAGGTTTTATGCAAAAAGTCTCAAAAAATTTTAGAATTATAATAATTTCGTAAAAAATTTTTTTTCGTTGCTATGGCGACTTTACGACTTATAGAAGTTACTCTTAAAATATTTCGTGTATGAAAAGATAGACCTTATATAGCAATTTTTCATCAGTAATTTAAAAAAAGGCATGAGGTCCTTGGTTCGATTCCCAGGACGGGCAATGTGTTATTGGGTTTTTCCATTAGGAATTTCACAGTCACAGCCACAGCGTCTGGATTTGAGCCCGGTTGATGGCAATAGGCTCGCTCCTTATTACATGGGACTTAAAAATAACTTGCGAAATTTGGTTGTACTATTACACCTCTGCCTCGCCATACATTTTGACCGTGTAGGTATTGCAGTGTCCCCCCCACCCCTTTTTTTTTCAATTAATATAAATGTATCTTTTTTTTTAAATTGTTTGTCCTATTCATTTTAATGTGATATCTATGTATTTGTTTTATTTAAATTGTGATAATTATTTAGGTGTAAGACGAAATATCATTAAATGATAAAAAATAATATTCTAGAAATATTTTTTTTTTACACGTGAAAGTGAGAAATTTAGTTCAAATTTTTTTAAAGTATTTTTTTTTAAATTTTTAATAACTCTTTTACAAATAAGAAGCTGATAATGTTTTGTTAAAAAAGTAAGTACTAAAAAGAGATCTTTTTTACTTTTAAATTTTCTGAAAGTAGTCCATAGATATTTATAAATTATATTAATAGAAATAGTTTTAAAAGCACGATTAAATAATTTCTGCGAACACTTAAAAATAGAACTTTCGTCAAAATGAACATTATGATGTCGTAATTGAATACAATGTTGCATGGCTCTTTTTTCGCGCCATAGTCGGAACGAAAGCCGCCATCTTGCTAAAGTAGCCCGCGAAATTCAAATTTTCGTTTGACTATTTCGTGAAAGACATTCATTGGGATGTTAATAAACTTAGAGGGATGTATAGATGATTTTAATGATTATATCTCAGTAAACCCATATTTGTAACGGTCGCGAATCATATTTAAATCAACATACAACCTGACATTGACCTGCAAATTGCATAAAAAACGTACGAAACTTTGAATTTCGAGGGTAACTCTGGCGCTTTCACTTTTATATAATTACCACAGATAATTTCACAGATGTTCAGCATCAGCTGAGATGTGCGAGGATGTGTTGCGAGGTTGTTTGTTAAGAACCAATAGAATCACTTCTTGTCTGCCTCGCTCAGCGCAGCTCTTGTGGAAACTGCTCAGCGGAGCGAAGTTTTTGTACATACAAAACAAGGGAAAGATGTGTGCGAGAGATGTGTTGAGATGTGTGCGGGGAATGTGTTGCGAGCGATGTGTGCTAGGAACGGACGCGAGTGAAAAAATAGCAGTCACTACATGATTTGGTTACCGCTCGCATCTGAAACGAGCCCGCTACACATCCTCGGCCGCTCATCTGCGCACCGTTCCACCGCCTCGCCTCGCCTAGCACATCCTAGCAGCCTAATACTGATACTATAGACTATAACATTTTCGTCTGCAACTTGTAAATACAATTCCGAATTTTAAGTGATTTATCGTGGTTTACTAACACAAACTCAATGTCGCACATGAATAAGTTCAAATTCTATTGTAGCCAAAGAAGATTTAGAACTTTCAATTCAAATTGTCACTCAAAAATCAACTTAAAATTGATGTTGTACCTATACGTTGATTTTAATACGTAGGTAAAGGTCTCATATGAGGCAATGTACCTAAATTAATAATCTGAAATTCAAGTAGATATATTTTAATAATTTATTGCAATTTTGTACAATTAGAGTATAAATCAAATCTTTAGAAAATGTGTAGATTCAGTGATGTCGAAAATATCATAATAATTAATCAATTGTACCTATATGTAATATTTTAAAGAAATTCCTATAAAAATAAAACATTCCAAAAATGATACAAATTGTTTTATTGGAGAGTAATAAATCTCATATGACTAAAAGAGTGATGAAAACTAATGGAGGCAGAGGAAGGCCAAAGACACGATGGATGGATTGTGTGAGGAATGATATTATGAAAGATAACCAAGCAAATGCTAAATTGACGCTTGATTTGGGAGAATGAAAGAAAAATACGAGTTTCGCCGACAACTTTATACAGGGCCTAAAAGGACCAGTCCCCAAAGCCGTCAATCACTCATTCTGTACATCAAACTATGTAGGATTACTAGACTAAGACGATTTGGGGGGGTCGACCATATCTTATTTGCTCTTACAAGGGGGTAGGAGGGAGGCTTGATAGTAGTAAGATCACAAAAATGCACAAAGTTAAGATTATACTTTGAAAAGGCGCGGGCAAATTACTGGTACCTTTGTAGGTACAAATAAACATTCCTAAAGCCGCGTTGACACGATCAGAGTATGCTCGGACGAGTGGACTCGGATACCTACTCGGACGCAACTCGTATTGTGGCGTCGTGGAGGTGTTTAAAAATCTAACGTTAAAAACATATATTAAAAAAAAAAAACTTGGGATAAAGTTGGAACTTAGACCTTCAGGTTTCCAGACATGGTCTAGAACGAAAAAATGATCGCAATGACGGGGAGAACAAGTGCCTCTCGGCTTCGTTAAGGGTCTTGTTACACCCTTTATGAGAATATCTGTCTGCCGACGTTGCTATTGTGGTAATTTTACATAACATCAAGCCTGTCATCCCCGAAGGGTTGGGCAGGGGTGTACTAATAGTACAATTCACATTTCGCCAGTTACGTTTAAGTCCCATGTTACAGGGGGCAAGCCTATTGCCATCAATCGGGCACACATCCAGACTCGGTGGCTGCTACTGAGAAATTCCTGATGGAAAAACTCAATAACACTTTGCCCGACCTGGGAATCGAACCCAGGACCTCATGCCATTTTAAATTACTGATGAACAAATTCTGTGTGAGGTTCAGAATGATGTACTGAATACGAGGTAACCGTTTTAGCGGGCACAAATTCAGACTGTTGGAGATTTTAATTAAAAATATTGCAACACCAACACTAAACTGTAAATTATTATGTAAACTGTGGTAACACTTCCCTTCCATCTGCGACACTGGTACAGACGCGAATTTTTCTCGTCCGCCGTTTTATTTTATCTTCCTCGGCACCAACGTACCAGCACATCATCAGCACCTACCACCTCAATTACAACGCCACAGAGACTCCGTGGCTGTAACTGAGAAATTCCTGATGGAAAAACTCAATAACACTGCCCGACCCGGGAGTCGTTTCGTGGTTTACGAGGTCGGTGATAACGGAAATGACGTCAAAATGAAAATCCAAGATGGCACCGACGAAAATTTTCGGTTTGTGACACCCATGAAGTAAAAACATCGATCATTATGTAAATGAAATCGAAGTACAACACTAGTATTTGTCATTTTTAAGGCGCGTCGAGTGAAGTTACAAGGACACTTGTTTTGTGTTATTAATAAACATATTTCCTCCACTTTGAAGTTTTACCTTCGGTACAACATACATATAAACTACATGCGTCTCAAATACCATGTTGTTTCTTTAATTAATATAGCTTCATTGTGTTACTGTGGACTACATTGTGTAAACAATAGTTCTATAAAAGAATTATTGCATCATCCAATGTTTTTGTGAATGTGATTAAGAGATGATAAAAAATAAATGATGGTGAACATTGAAAACAAGCTGTAAGTAATTGAGCCAATGTAATTAAACACGTATTTGTGCAACAATGAAAATATAACCTTTATTCATATTTTTTAAAATTCTCTTTGAACTATAAAGATGGCGCTAGAGATGCCTGCAGGCCTAGCCAAGTTACAATTTTTTCTTATCGAATCTCTCTCTACAGTCGTTGACGCCTCGGCGTAAGCGATTTGAGAAAACGCTAAGTTGGTAGCCAACTTGACAAGACTCAGTCGATCGCTCGTTCTCCAATGTTTGTAGAAAAAACCTATACTTTAGTCTATGGTGAGCGTTCCTACTCACGTCAAACTAACGTCAAAGTCACAGTTGTTTACTTTGTACGCGGGCCGAACTTTTGTTTTGAATTCTTAAGAAAGGAATAATTCTTTTAAGTGATAAAAAATAAGCGAGATAAGGAACAAGGTCTTCTTATAATTGGTTTATTATAATATCACAGTGCGGAATGTAATTTTAAACATTACTGTGACTCGAAATAATATGATATGCTCCTGCTTTTAAATGAAAGATACCATAAGTGAAGTGATAACTTTTATAGAATGTAATCTAGATCTCGAGCAAGTTCGCAGCTGTGTTGGAATTCATAGAAAGGTACGAAAATTATTAGTTATTTCGTAAATATCTTCCTGTGTTATTCGAAACTCTATCATACTCGGGCACTTAAAAGATTGAAACATAAACAATGACGCGATAAACGACACAGCTGAATCATATAGACGCCTATTGTTATCGTTAACTCTTGGGTCTCGGCGATCGCTCGGTCGTTCAAAAACTTCGACATTGTTTCGTTAGCGCTTGTCAAAACTTAACTTGGCTACGATTTATATGGGATCTAGCGATCAACATTGTAGAAACGATTATATTTCATTATATCATTTTGAACGCTCAGATAAATTGTAAACTTGTCTACGAATTTTCTATTCGTTTGTTTTGACCACGTGACTTAACGTTGAGATAATGTCATACCCATACATTTGATTCGTTTTCTATTAGCGTTAACGATTGTAGATTGTCAACTTGGCTAAGCCTGCTGCTTATTTTCTAACAAGGAGAATGATCTACCAAAGAATATTCAAATTCCAAATCGATTTTTATGATTTTTCACGATCTTCTTATTGGCGTGTCGATGGCAACTTTCATTAAATATATTTGGCCCAAAATTCAAATATGCGAACTTCGCTCGCTGATACAGTCATAACATCGTCAAGTGCGCTGATGTCAGGGCATGCACAAACGGGGTTTCGGCCGCCGCCGGAACCCTAACCCTTGAGTGTGTCAGGAGGGGTCAGGGGTGCGTAGCAGCACGGTTCGGGGAGATCGTTGTAGTGGGAGTCTACTTCTCCCCGAACCGAACTCTCGCCGAGTTCCACAACTCCCTCAGGGAGTTGAGTGTCGTCATCGGGAGCCATTCTCTCCCCGTGCTTGTGCTCGGGGACTTCAGTGCCAAGAACTTGGCTTGGGGTTCTCGTTACACGGATGTGCGGTGTAGGATGGTGGAGGACTGGGCTCTGGAGACAGGCCTGGTCGTCCGAAATCGGGGTTCTGTCCCCACGTGCGTGCGGATGCGGGGCGAGTCGGTGGTGGACATATCGTTCGCGCTCCGGATGCGGCAGCCATTGAGGCGGAGCTTTACGAGGGGTACAGAGCGCCGAAGAACGCCCTCCAAGAGGCTGTCCGGCGGGCCAAGAATCTGGCCCGCGAGGAGATGCTGGAGTCTCTGAACGGAGATCCGTGGGGGCGCCCTTACAAAATGGTGTGGGACAAACTCCGCAACCGGGCCCCCCCGCTGACGCAGAGTCTCCGGCCTGAGCTCGTGGAGGACGTGGTGAGCGCTCTGTTCCCTTCGCGAGGGAGGCATCCTCCCCCGCCTATGGCTCCGCCGCCGCTTGCGGTGCCGGAAGCGGACCACACCGATGAAGACGTTCCGGAGATGACTGGGGTAGACCTGAGAGTGGCGGTACACAGGCTGAAGGCCAGAAATACCGCCCCGGGATCCGATGGCTTGCTTGGCAAAGCCTGGGTACTGGCCTCTGAGGCTCTCGGGCCCCGACTGGAAGGGCTCCTAAGCGCATGCTTGGAGAGAGGCCAGTTCCCACTTCGTTGGAAGACGGGGAAGCTGGTCCTCATCCGGAAGCCAGGTGCTGGTGCTTCTGCTTGCTTTGCTTGCGCTTAAAAACCGCTTTTTTCGAAGTGAACGTATGCGGCACGGTGTTGTGATGACGCTCGTGCCGCATCTTATTTATCCTTGACCTTGCGAAGGCCTTTGATACCGTCTCTAGAAGCATCCTTTTAGGAAAACTTGAAAGCATAGGTGTTCGTGGCACAGCTCTTGAGTGGTTTCAGTCGTACCTTGACAATCGCACACAGAGGTTGTGTTTAGGTGATAACTACAGCTCTTACCGGGGTCTTAACTACGGTGTGCCACAAGGTAGCGTACTGGGGCCCACTCTTTTTATTATATATGTCAACAGCCTCTGCTCATTAACAGTCTGTAAAGCAAAAATTTTCGCTTATGCTGATGACACAGCCATAGTTTTTTATGATAGGACGTGGGAATCTGTTTATAAAGCGGCAGAGACTGGCGTAAGGCAGGTTGCCCAGTGGCTAAATTATAATTTGTTGACACTAAATGTGGATAAAACAAAAATAATCAACTTTAGTGTCAGCGCTGTAAATACTTGCCCAAGTCACTTAGCTATCAAATTGCATACCTGCCAAAGTGACCCAGACTCTGAATGTTTATGCCCATGCTTTGAACAGGTAGCTCACATAAAATATCTTGGTGTCTACATTGACAAACACCTCACCTGGACAAAGCAAATAGCGCATGTGACTGGACGTGTTAGAAAATTGTTACATGTATTTAAGAGAATGGGTCAGATTGCAAGCAAGACGATTTTGAAGATGATTTATCACACCCTGTGCGAATCTCTTCTTAGTTATTGTATAGCTGCATGGGGGGCTGCACTAAAGACTCATTTCATAAAAGCTGAACGCGCACAAAGGGCCGTTCTCAAGGTGGCTTATAAAAAACCAAGGCGTTTCAACAAATGCCTTATATCGAGAGACAGGTGCAATGCGAGTGCGACAGATATATATTATGGCCATAGCTCTACGGTTCCATAAAGAGGCTTTAGTCAAAATCGAGTCCAAAGCGCATTCCCGAAGGAAACCAGGATAGCATAAACCAAAACGTAAACTTGATTTTGGTAAGAGGTGTTTTCACTACATGGGTCCGTTCCTTTACAAAAAACTTAATGACAAAATTGATGTATTACAAATGACTAAATCGAAATGCAAAGCCCACATTATGACTTACCTAAAAGATCTGGATTACAGCGATACAGAGAAACTATTAAGTACTTCTTGAACGTCTTATTAAATGCTACCATGATATATTATTTTTCAGAGACATAACACTCACTCAACAAACACCCACACACCCCACATACAGACATATACTTACTCACACACAACATATACTCACCCTAACAAAACATGTTTCACACTCTTGTACACAGTTACTGCAAGACGCCATGTATCCCCCTAAAATTCGTATGATTGTTATAATTTTTGTTAATTGTTACAAATAATTTAAGTTACATTGTAGTTTTGAACAATGATGAAAGAGACTGGCCTCCACGACACAGGGAATCCTAGTGTGGAGACCAGCGATCTGTCTGACCTAAATATGTAATTTTCTGAACAATAAAATATTATTATTATTATGTCCTTTATTTATTTTTTTACATATTACATACATTTTTAAACATTTCTTAAAAAAACATATAAAAAAAAAACATTTAAAAATATAAAAAATAGTGGTCCGCCGGTAGCGGGAGCAGGGTCCAAGCTACCGGTGGTTAGGGCTCCAGAGACAGGAACCTCCTCACAATACGAGCCGTATCGAGGAGTACTGCCTTCTGAATCAGGCCCTTGATCCAACCGCCTAAGGAGAGCCTCGAAAGATGGTCGTCGAGGCTCTTGGCTATAAGGCCGTCACGACGATCGGCACAATGATAGCCGAGTTCACATTCCACATGTCGACAACCTCGTGTGCCAAGTCGAGATATTTTATTTGTTTCTCTTTCTCAGCTTTCACGAGGTTCTCGTCATGCGGGATGGTAACATCGACTATCATTACGCGGCGCGCTGATCGGTCTATCACTACTATGTCAGGCTTATTGGCGACAATAGTCCTGTCAGTAATGATAGACTGATCCCAGTACAGCGTGACATGGTCTTTCTCGAGAACTGGGTCGGGCACATACTTGTAGTTCGGTACCTCAGATTCCACAAGTTTATATTTCAAGGCAAGTTGCTGGTGAATAATCCTGGCTACTTGGTTGTGCCTGTGCAAGTACTCTCCGTTAGCCAGACGAGAACAACCAGAAATAATATGTCTGATGGACTCACCCGGACGGTGGCATGCCCGACACACGTCAACCGTCCCGTCCTTCATAATATATTTTCGGTAGTTGTTCGTCAACATAACTTCGTCCATAATCGCACAGACAAAACCTTCAGTTTCTCCAAAGAGGTCGCCGAAACGTAACCAGGATACGGACGCTAGAAAATCTACATCGGGCCCATGAAGAGCTCGGTAGAAGCGCCCGTGAAGCTCCTTGCCTTGCCATACTTCCTTGCGGTCATCGGTAGTAAGTACTTCAGGTTTGCGCCAGTTCTCTTTAGCCATGGACAGCGGGGTGAGTCCCTTGTCCACTGCGACCACATCTCGGTGCATACCCACCTCGATTTTAAAAAAAATATTCTCTGAGACTGCACATCTCGCGGTTGTGAAGGGACTTCGCGTTTAAAAACCCTCGACCCCCGCACTTCCGCGGGATGTACAGCCTCATCACTGATGATCGTGGGTGATGCATCCGGTTTGCGGTAAGCAGTGTACGAACTCTCCTATCCAGGGCATCGAGTTCGGTCTGAGTCCATTTGAGTACGCCGAAAGAGTACATTAAAACCGGCATGACCCAACCATTGAAGGCGCGCACCTTGTTTCCGCCTGAAAGAAGGCTATGTAATACTTTTTTCAGGCGTCCAAAGAAGCGCTCCTTCAACGATTGCTTCATGTCAGTTACGTTAATGCCTAACGCTTCCGACATACCCAAATACTTATAGCTTTCAGATGAGGAAAGGGATCTCAGGTGGTTGGAATCCGAGAGCTTAATTCCCTCGGATTCCATAATCTCCCCTTGCTTTACATACATGACTGCACATTTGTCCACACCAAATTCCATCCTGATGGCGCTGCTGAAAGTTTCAGTTACTTTCAGTAGCTCCATCAGTTGCAATTTGTTGGGGGCAAAGAGTTTCAGATCATCCATGTAAAGAAGGTGAGATATGACCTGACCACCTCTCCTCAACCGGTAGCCTAGACCTGAATCCTCCAGCAGAGGATTCAAGGCTAAGCAGAACCAAAGTGGACTCAAACTATCGCCCTGAAATATACCTCGCTCTATCCTTATCGGCTCGCTATTCCTCTGGATTTGCCGACATCCTGGATAGCGAAGGACTGTCCTCCATTGCTCCATACATGACATCAGGAAGGTGCGCAGAGTTGCATCAACTTTATACAACTCTAGCACCCTCATGAGCCATGTTGTGGCACCGAGTTATAGGCCTTTTTATAGTCTATCCAACATGTCGACAGATCCTTTCGGGAACGGCGAACCTGTTGACTAATGGCCATATCAATGAGGAGTAGCTCCTTAGTACCGCGGGACCCGTTCCTACATCCATTTTGAGAAGCGGACATGATAGAATTGTCATCAATGTGTTTGTTAATTTTAGCTCTCAAAATGGATGTTAGAACTTTATTAACCGTCGAAAGATATTATTATTACTAGCTGTGCCCGCGGCTTCGCTCACGTGAGCGCACATTATTTTGTCATTGTCAAAGCTTATGAACGAAAGCAAAATATAGATGCAACCCATGATCTATCCTAGGCTCCAACGGTTAACATCCTTACAAATTTAACGGATATAACTCCTCTTCACTCTGGGGTACCTACCATTATAAATAAGCCTGTCTAGTATCAAAACAAATCCTATGTTTACTGAGTCAAAAATATGTTTAATACATGAAAAAAAGCATAACAAATGGGTTGCCTGATATCATTAAGTGAAGACTATTTAAAATGGCGACAACCGTGGGGCTTGACCGATTTTACTTAGACAACCGAACGTTATGCCATCGTGTTTGTAATAAAATTACCTATCTGTTCTTTTAAATACATATTTTAATAAGAAAATAGATGAATGGACATATTGTATCAATTTATCTATTTATACCTTACAACTCTGTAGTAGGGACAAAAAGATGACAACCCAACAGATTCTTGGCTTGATTGCTTTGTAGATATTTACTCTAATTCCATTTTGATTTCGTTTGGTTTGAAAAAAAGATTAGTTCCGTTAGTTTTAATAAAGGGTAGCCTTGACTTAACTTTATCAGGCAACCCATATGCAATATTAGTTTGTTCATATAAGTATTTTACTCCGTTAACGTAAGTTTTAAATAGCCGTTCTGAGGCTTGTCTCTGCCGGATTTTAGCCTTTTCCCACTCGCACAAAGTGGACATGATCATTAATCTACTAAATTATTAGTATTCGAAGTCATTTCGGTAGGCACATATAAAAATACCAAATCCTGAAAGTCCAGTTTTAATATTCAAACGAAAGTATTTTATTGAGTTTGTGTGCGGCCAACATTGGAAAAATGTGGTCTGGTTGAATTTGACAACGTCATTGTCTTATTTTGGTATTGTCCCCGTAAAGTTTTTATTTTGTGGGATATTGTTTATCTACCTATTATCTAAGAACTAATCTTATTTAATACATCATTTCACTGGTCACCATTAAATATAGTAAAATGCAAATAATAGTAATTTTATTAAATAAACTTCAGGTTTAGTTGCTGTAAATTGCTGTAAATAAAATGGTATATCTAAGCCGGAGAGGTGATCTGTACGTCAGGACCTTCCTACTTCAGACACCTTTCTCTATTTAAGATTGTGCATATACCAGTGCCTGTTACTTCTGATGTTGAATAAAATAAAGATTTATGATTATGATTAATTTTTTAATACCTATCTACCGACGCCTAATATATAATAATAGCTTTCTCGTATTACTATTTTTTTATTATTATTTAATTGCCTCTGAAATGAAAATTGAAAATATTTTTTTAATTTAATTTATTAATGTTATATTCTCAGCCTTTCCATCATGTCCTACTTTTTACATAAAATGAATGGTCACCTTATTAGAAAGAGACTAAATTAGCGTTAACCTCTCTTTTGGTGGCAATTTTTTAATGCAAGCAAGAATTGCAGTTGTACACACGGCGGCACATGAAGCTGTAAACTTCCAGTATAAATTGTCCTCGCTTTGTATAGATTTCCTATACAATGAGAGATCCGCATAAACTGGTTTTGTAAAGCTTGACTGGCCGTCGCGTGCGTACGTAGTACTTATTAGTTCCGTGCAAAGAGTAAAGACAAAAGGAAAAATAAAACAAAATTAGTTTTCAGCCATTCCGAGTGACTACACTACGACTAAAACCTATTTACGTAAATTATTTTTATCATAGAAATCGCGTATGAGGTTACTAACAAAATTTTAAAAGTTAATATCTTTTGCGTCTGTTGGTCGATTTTGATGAAATAAACGCTAAATAATACCCACAACAATGCTTCTTATTTTGTAATATTTAGATTTTGAATACAATGAGGGGTTTTTACGTGATGCGCGCACAAACGAACAGACAAACCGACA
The DNA here is from genome assembly GCA_905163415.1 of Noctua fimbriata. NCBI lineage: Eukaryota > Metazoa > Arthropoda > Insecta > Lepidoptera > Noctuidae > Noctua > Noctua fimbriata. Next base: position 7,549,674 of record LR990949.1, on the reverse strand, counting down.
AACCGACAAACCGACAAACCGACAAACCGACAAACCGACAAACAGACAAACAGACAAAAATTTAAAAAAAGATATTTTTACTTTCTATTACTTATTTCTCGCACCTTCCAGTGACTTTTTTGCAAAAATCTGTAATGTACAGACACGGAAAGTCTACGATTTTATTATATGTATAGATGAGCCTGATGTGTCCCACTGCAGGGCAAAGGCCTCCCTTCCCTCTTTCCATTTATCTCTGTCTTTGGCTATTTGGGCCCAATCCTTTTGATAAGAGTCCAGCTCGTCACGCCATCTCCTTCTGGGCCTTCCACATCGCAGGGTCCTGTTGTTCGGAACCCAATCTGTTGCCATTTTGGCCCAATTTTGTGACATATTGCGACATGCGGCAGATGTGGCCTGCCCAGTTCCATTTTAATTTGGCGGCTGTGTTGCAAAAGTCTGCTATTTGGGTCTTGGATCGAAGTATACTGTTCCGTATACGGTCAGTAATTTTGACTCCTAGTATACTTCGTTCCATTGCTCGCTGGCAGACCACGAGAATATTTTTTTAATACTTGTTTTTAATGGAATGATATTTACAGTTACGATCTACACTTTTTTATTTACAGATCACAATCCTTGCAGCCACGAGAAGGTGAAACTTAGAAGAGCTCCCTGCGTGCATGTTTAGAGTTTCCTGCTGCTGCTGCTAACAGAGAGTTCAGATCTGCGACTGTGTGTCCTGACGAACAATGTGTTGACTACCTGCTGCAAAAAAGATGGCAAATTCTTCTGAAACTAATCATTATCAATACCCAAAGCGCCCTGGAACATCTGGGATACGAGGCCAATGGTACGAGACCAAACTCCTTAGTTTAATATATTTCAGAGCTGTTCACAATGTCAAAATTGAAGACTTTCATTTAGCCACAAATGTAGACAAAATCGGTTCGTTCGATGATATTTATTTCAAGGCTAAATTGAGGGGGGTCAATAAGCCCATTGCAGTCTTCCTTCAAGCTAAACATATGGAGAACAATAATTCAGTTTTATCATTAAATAAAAGCGATTTAGTTGATTACTTCAACAGTTACTTGAAAATCAGGCTAAAATTCGAACCCAATAATACAGACGTGCTGTTTAACGGGAAACTAAATGAAACAGATTGTCGCTTTGTTATTTATACAACCGCAAGAGGTGACAAAACAAACAAACCATACGAAGGTAGTTTAGCTGATGATTTGAATGCCCTAATGAGAACAGGTGACCCTGGCTCTCGGCCATCGCATGACAAAAAGGATGAGGAGTTCTTGTGTGAAATAGTTTTAAAAGAACAAATAACCGCGCTAGCTCGACAGATGGTGAAGTGTATCCGAGGAGAATTTCGTGACATCCAAATGTTGATGCAGGATGAACTTGTGTTACTGTACCATGTCCTTTTAGGGCAATATGTTTTCGACATTTCCGAGATTCAACCCGAAGGGCATCGTGACGCAAACATTAAAGAGCATGAACATACAGACGATTTCAACCAGCTATTCCGAAGTGAACTGGTCCTTGAATCGTTAAAACGACCTGACTTAAAGATGCCACAAAAATTTAAAGTGCCGGCTTCATTTGGGAATAAAGATTTAACAATAAAGGGAGGCGACAAAAAAATTGAACGGAAATTAAACGATTTGACATCTAACATTGTTAGATTAATAGAAGAATCGAAACCCAATAAGATAGTCATTATAGATGAATCTATGGGAACAAGTTTTCTACAACTCAGTGGTGGCATAGCCTCTGCTGTTGGTAATTTATTAATTTTAGATGAATCCTGTAAACTAATGAAGATCAATGATAACTACGAATCACTAGGAAATCTTAGCAAAACACTATATCGCAAATTGAAAGAAAAAATCGACGACTTGAACGAATATAAATTTGATGTGAAAGCAAAAATATTTCCAAAATTATTATTTGCTACTGACGAATATCAAAAACGCGTTGTGAGTGACTTTTTGAGTACACTACTATTTTATACATCTCAACAAAGTGAGGAAAAGGTGGAGGAAACTTTAATATCTGAAATAACTAGCTGTCAAGGTGACGAAGTACAACATGTAGAAGTTACTTCCGACGCCATATTCCTTAAGTATCATGATGAGGTACAAAAATGGAGTATGAAATCTGAAGTGGGAATGGGAACATATCTTGAAAAAGAAGGCAGTTTATATAAAAATGCAGTTGATGCGGCGAGACAGCCATTAACCAGCGTTATAAATATGATGTATATGATTAAAAATAAAAACTGCACTCTGGAAACGAATTCAGAGTTCATAGAAGACGATGCAAATACAATCGAGTTTGATAGCCTGCTTTCAGGAACTGTTATTGTTACAGAGATTAGCGAACTTACCGTGGCTAAGCTCATAGAACATTTAACTAACACTGTCGTATTAGACTTTGAATACATTCTTAATTTATCTGAAAGAGACCACAGAGCATTACGTGAAGAACTGATGAATACGAAAGAAGTGAAAAAGATTATTGTTATCTTTATTAATGCTCAGAGCATTAACTCAAGTTCCTCTAGAAAATTGGAAAGTATTGCAAACTCTATGAAGGACATAAAAGTAATTATTGTTACGGACCAGGACTCCGTTGAAAACGCAAAAAAATATTTCTCACCAACTGGTAACGTGATAAAGGATGAAATAAAATTAATTGACTTCAGCAAAGAATCACAGAAACGTATCTTAGAGGACACTAAAGTAATATTTCAAGGTGACGAAGTAAGTTTAGATAAAATCTGTTTCCCCAAAATGAATGAATGTATCGGAGGAGCCGTGTTAAATAAAATGATGCATGACAAACGATTTGTTATAGGAAAACCGATCAGCAATCCAAATTATAAACCAGAATTATACACTGAAAGGGCCGTAAGTTCTAAAAAAGAAGGAACTAGATACATCGATGCATTTGATTGTTATGATAATGATGTTGTACTTATCATTGGGGACCCCGGAATGGGAAAATCCACTCTCCTCACTCATCTATCTCTTAAAACCAAAAAACTCATGCCTGGAGTTAACTCATCGTAACACGCGTTTACGCTGAGCCTGCAGCCACCGTCAGCATGCGTCATATTGCAACTATGCATTTACCGGAAATTCAATAGAATTATTTTTCTTTGCATTGTATTCAGTCTTGCATCAGCCATCAGCTTAATATCCTGTATTTTTTATAATTAAATAATATTGTAATAAATAAATATTTTTTTTAACTAAATTCCCGACCGCCGAAACATAACTGGCGCAGTCGGTAGGATCGCGACGTTCTAAGATCGAATCAAACTCTTCATCTTAAGAGCGACGGTTCTCAAATCGTTCTTTCGTGATCTACAAAGAACCTATCGCGCGGTCGGACACCTCTACGGTCATCGGGATAAATCTCCGGAGAATTGGAGGAAGCTGCGCTGGCTGGGACTCGACTCGACAGGAGATGCAGTGGCTGCTTTGGTGAGTGCTCTTATTTACCAAGTGTCCTTGCTCTATTTCCTGCCTTATTTTAATTTGTGTATTTTATGTTAATCTATGTGTGTCTGTCTATAAGCTAAAATCGCAGTAGGCAACCACAAAATTATAATAAGTAGCATTAAGTATCCCACGAGTAAATTCCAAGTGTTTAATTTGACACCTCTATTGTTTTACGTCAAGCGCCACTAGGCAAGCAAGCTACAGAAAAACAATGTCGCTCAGGGATTATGATGCCAACTATAAACCGTACAAACTAATCGCAGATTTAATGCCAAGATATGATGGTAATCCTAAATTACTCAATTATTATATTAGGGAAGTAGAAAACTTATTACAGTTAACTTCTGAGGCAGATCGCTCGCACCCAGCATTCATCTGCTTAATTAAAAGTAGGCTCAGTGGTCCAGCCATAGACGCAATAGCGTACGAAGGCTACTTAAACTCGTGGCTATCAATTAAGAACGCGTTAATTAGGCGCCTCGGCGAACCACGAAACGAAATACAAGTAATGCAGGAGCTAACGCGAGTGCGTAAGTCTAAGACAGAAGACGCTGAAAGCTTCGGCAAACGCCTCCGTGAGCTGTTGGATACTCTGTATTCCGTAGGGGAGCATGGTAATAAATCGTATTACGAAAAGATGGTTATTGAACAGTATATAAACCAGTTAGACTTCCACGTCTCGTTAGGCGTTCGAATCGCCAAACCGGACACCTTCGAAGCAGCCATCATAGCGGCTAGACAGGAAGAAGCTAGGCTTTCATATAATAGAGCCAATTACATTAATAATAACCCCTCAACGTCACAAGCAAAGCCAAAGGAGTTACCTAAACAACCAAGCAATAATAATCCCATCCGTAATACAGTAAACCCACTTGTACCTGGCTTTATGGTTCCCCCGCAAAACTTTGTACCTCAACAAAATAATATGACCCCCGAACAGCGTCAACAATGGGTACAATCCGTATTGCCCTGGAAGGCCAGACCAGCATCAGGTAATTCTAGACCAAATGGTTCTAATAACTTTAGGAATCAACCTAACATTCCAAAACCACCGGTTCTAACGCCAGTATCATCGGACGTCACAATGCGTACGGCAGGTAAGCCAGAAAAACCACAGTTCGCTCAGCAGTTGTACTACATTCCGATTCAGATGGCCACGCAAGATCAACCAGGACCCAGTGACATGGAGCTCTATAACGATGTCACAGACGGTAACAGCATTTCGGTCGAGCCGAATGCAAACATGGACGAACAACAGGTATGTGGTGACCAGGATTTTCCCTTGGACACCAACCGAGACAGCCAGACCTAGTTTCAATAAATTTCCAGACCAAGAAATATTTACCGTACATAATACTACCAGAGTTTGACGGTAAGTTTCTATTAGATACAGGGGCCAGTCATTCAACTATAGCAACTGATGTAGTTGCAGGCACCATATTCGAGTACTGCGTAGAAACAGAACCCTTTCAAATTAATACGGCACACAGTTCATCAGTTCACGACAAGGTAGTTTACCTTTCTTTACCTCCCGCCTTTAATAGCGATATAACACACAAATTTTTAATATTCGACTTCGACCCTAAATATAAAGGCCTTATCGGAATTGACCTTCTGAAAAAACTAAAGAGTAACATTGATTTAAATAATAATGTTTTACGTACATCTACAGCGGAAATACCAATACACTTTAGTTCTCCACCCCAAAAGATAAGTATCGAACCTAGATGCGAAAAGATAGTCAAAGTAAAAACCAACTACTTAGATGGACAATACCTTCACGACGATTTAACCTGGTCAGATGGGTTAATGTCACCAGCAGCTATAATTAACGTTACAAACGGTTCTTTTAAAACATCAGTAATTAATCATAGTGATCAAAAGAAGTATATCCCATTTAACCCGTCGATTGAACTAGAGAAATTTTCCATGGTCAACAAAAATGATAATCATGATATTAATACCATACAGGTTCAAACTAACATTGACCAAATATTAAACGAAAACCTTCAGAAAATCCGTACAGATCATATGAACGAAGAAGAAAGACGCGAAATAATCCGGTTATGTTATCAGTATAGGAACTTGTTCTATGCAGAAGATATACCACTCACCTTTACACACGCTGTTAAACACGAGCTCAGATTAAGCGATAATACACCAGTTTTCGTACGTAGTTACAGACAAGCCCCTCAACAACGCGAAGAAATTCGTAAACAAGTAGATAAGCTCCTCCAACAAGGTATCGTGCGAGAAAGCATATCCCCTTGGTCATGTCCTGTGCATATTGTAGCCAAAAAGCCCGATTCCTCAGGCAACGTCAAATGGAGACTTGTAATTGATTACAGACGACTCAACGATCGTATAATTGAAGATAAATACCCCTTACCAAACATACACGACATACTAGATAGATTAGGACGAGCGCAATACTTCACAACCCTAGACCTTGCTAGCGGTTTTCACCAAGTGGAAATGCACCCTAATGATATTGAAAAAACCGCATTTACCACTGAACGAGGACACTATGAATTCCTTAGAATGCCCTTTGGACTCAAAAATGCACCAAGTACGTTTCAAAGACTAATGGATCATATATTAAGAGGCATAGATAATGTTTACACCTACTTAGATGACGTAATAATAATATCTACGTCATTGCAGCAACACATAGAAAAATTAAAGCAAGTATTCGATCGATTCAAAACACATAATCTAAAGATTCAGTTGGATAAATCACAGTTCCTACAAAAACAGGTTAACTTCTTAGGACATGAACTAACAGATGAAGGTTTAAAACCAAACAAAGACAAGATAAAAGCCGTACTTAACTTCCCCCTACCTAAGTCTCAGAAGGAAATAAAAGCCTTCCTAGGACTAGTCGGATATTACAGAAAATTCATAAAAGACTTCGCCAGACTTACGAAACCAATGACCCTTTGCCTTAAGAAAAATAGTAGAGTCATACACTCCCCGGATTTCTTAGAAGCTTTCAATAAGTGCAAACAAATTTTAACTAACGCCCCAATACTACAGTACCCGAATTTTGATGAGCCTTTCATCCTCACCACCGATGCTTCAGATGTAGCATTAGGTGCGGTGTTATCCCAAGGATTAGTAGGATCTGACAAACCAGTAGCATTTGCATCCCGGACACTATCAGATACCGAATCTCGTTACTCTACAATAGAAAAGGAGCTACTCGCCATAGTATGGGCAATTAAATATTTCAGACCCTATCTTTATGGTAGAAAGTTTGTCATCTACACAGACCACAGGCCTCTCACCTGGCTAATGTCACTAAAAGATCCTAACTCTAAATTGACTAGATGGCGTTTAAAACTCTCGGAATACGATTACAAGGTTGTATACAAGCAGGGTCGTCAAAATACGAACGCAGACGCTCTATCACGTGTTAAAATATTCCATGGCAGTGTCGACTCTCTAGCTGTTAATCTAGATGATAACGAAGACGATGATATAATTAATAGAATATTCGAAAATGCGCGTAGGGAAGCTGAAAATCAAATAGACACAGTAGCACCCAACGAAAATATACAATCACAAAACCCAAGCATTCCCGAATCTAATATAGGTACAGATAGTATGAGTATAGTGTCAGCCGAATCTGAATTAGTGTCTACAAGACATACACAGCCTGACAATGAAGCTAGAGGTATACCCATCATTACAGACGCTATTGATAGGCAGTTGAAACAGTTCCACGTTAGGTCTACGCCCGGATCTACGTATAGAGTGGATAACAGATCCACTAACTCAAAAGTAATTATAAAAGATGTCTTTATCCCAGTAAATAATACAGAGCCTGAGATAATTAGATTTCTTAAAGAACACACCATCGCTGACCGTATATTCCATTGTTACTTTTATAATGAAGAATTGTACCATGCCTTTTCTAGAGTCTACACAACAATATTCAACGACAGAGGTCCTAAGCTACTTAAATGCACAACACGCGTAACTCTAGTAGAAAACAAACCTGAACAGCAAGAGTTGATTAAAAAATATCACGAAGGCAAGACTGTTCACCGTGGTATTCAGGAGACTTACAAGCAGTTGCATAGAAATTATCATTGGCCAAACATGCTTCTTACCATTCAAAGCTTCGTTAATCAATGTGACACATGTTTAAAATCTAAATACGAACGCAACCCTCTTAAACCACCTTTAGCTATAACCGATACACCCCGCAAACCGATGGAACACATATTTATGGACTTATATTCAACTGGAGGTGCAACGTTCCTTACAGTCATTGATAACTTCTCTAAATACGCCCAGGCAGTCCAATTAACAGCCTGCAGTAGTGTTCACATAGCTGAAGCATTACTAAACGTTTTCTCAGTGTTAGGTTTACCGAATAAAATAACCACAGATTCAGATACTAAATTCGACAACGATGTAATTAAAGAAATATGTGCACTACATAACATCCACATACACTTTACTACGCCTTATAACCCTAATTCTAACTCCCCTATTGAACGCTTGCACTCTACCCTAGCTGAAATGATTAGGATACAAAGAATGACTAACAAAGATGACCCTATACAGCTAATCATGAAGTACTCTATAATAGCATACAACAACGCTATTCATTTGGCAACAGATTATACACCTCATGAGTTGTTATTCGGACACACAGCATCTAGAAACCCATTGGAGTTATACTATCCAAAAGAATTTTACCAGGATTATGTTATTAAGCATCGTGCCAATGCAGAAGCAGTTCAAGAGTGCATCGCTGCACACATGTCCAAGAACAAGGAGCAGGTGATTGCTAAACGTAACCAAGAAGCAGAAGAAATTAAATTCAAGGTAGGTGAAACTGTCTATAAACAGGTAGCTAAGTCAGCACGCAGTGACAAAACGAAGCCAGTCTTCAAAGGACCATACAAGATCATACACTTTCACCCAAATAACGTGGCCGAAATAATAGGTAACCATCCAAATTCTAAGTCCATTAGGGTTCACTTCAAGCTACTACGGAGGCCTCATCTTGTTACAGGACCTTCATCGCAGGAGCCGTCGTGCTCAACGCAACAGCAACCGTAACCATTACCCATGTAGATAATGACAATGGGATCCTCCTCCTAAAACAAGGCCAACTCCTCAAACAAGACAACTACTTTAGCCTTGCTTGCGTTTACAACATTACGAATCTGCACTTTACTTCTATCCAATTGATGTCCCTATATGCAAGCACGAAAAACGCTGAAAATACAGCATCTGGAGAGTTACATAAAACGTATAGGAATCAAATAGAATATAGCCTTAATATTATAGGTAAGAAGATCAAGTTTTTAACGCCGCAAGTTAGAAAGCGACGCGGTCTTATAGATGGATTAGGTACTGTCGTTAAATCGCTCACAGGTAACCTCGACCATCAAGATGCAGCAAAGTTCGAAGAAGAAATCTTAAACATTAAAAACAGAGTTAAAAACGTTCAGGATTCACAAAGGAAATCCTTAGTATTGGCACATAATACAATAGATGAGTTCAGTAAACAGTTAACAAAATTGAACAATAATCAGAAACATTTGGCTAGTTTGTTGCAAAATATTACTAATAATTCTAACGACTTATCTTACCATTTACATTTCTTAGATATTTACGTACAGATAGATTTTAGTTTACAGATAATTTTAGATAGGTTAATGTTATTAGAAGATGCTATGACTTTTGCTCAGATGGGCACCATGCATCCTAGTATTATAAGCCCTCAGAATCTAATAGAAGAGCTAAGAAATTTAGAAAATATGTTTTCATTTAAACCAGTAGCTAGTATTAGTATTAGCAACATATACAGGATAGAGAAGTCTATTAAAGTTAAAGCTTACAGCACAGATCACTCGGTTAATTTTATTCTCGAAATCCCCTCAATTACCCCACAAACATATGACCTTATCCACCTATATTCTATCCCAAATAAAAATAACCTTACCATCATCCCTAAATCCAAATACCTAGCACTTGGTAACGATGAGTACGCTTACCTGGAAGAAGACTGTCAGCCACTGACCGACAACACCCAGCTCTGCAAGCTCCTCGACACCAGAAGAGTCGAAGACACAGATGACTGCATACTATCACTCATTCAGCATCGCCCAGCAAATTGCACCCATGCTAAGATGAACTTAAGAAGAGGAAAAGTTCAGAAAATTGGAGACAACAACTGGTTACTAGTCCTCAGAGAAGACGAAGTCACCAAAACACAATGCAACACCAAGACAGACTACAAGAAGCTATCTGGAATTCATCTCGTTACACTAACAGAAGACTGCCAGATGAACGTCATGAACAAGACACTGCGATCTCACACCGACACGGTCGTCATCAACGAGGTCATACCGTTACCTGAGCAGCATCAAGCCTTCGAACAATCAATACAATACGAACTCCAGTTAGAAGACATCTCCCTAGATAGCATCCATGAACTGATCAATAGAGCAGGCGACATATCCGTGCCAGAAGAAGATAATTGGCCAATCATAGCAGCTACACCTAGCTGGAACACAATCATTCTATATATCCTACTGGTCGCTGCAGCATCCTGGAAGCTGTATCAATGGAAAACTAAGAAGATCCCGGAGGACACCAATGGCAGCGCGGACGCCGCCAGAAGCAAGAGTTGCTTCTATCTTATGAAGGGAGGAGTTAACTCATCGTAACACGCGTTTACGCTGAGCCTGCAGCCACCGTCAGCATGCGTCATATTGCAACTATGCATTTACCGGAAATTCAATAGAATTATTTTTCTTTGCATTGTATTCAGTCTTGCATCAGCCATCAGCTTAATATCCTGTATTTTTTATAATTAAATAATATTGTAATAAATAAATATTTTTTTTAACTAAATTCCCGACCGCCGAAACATAACTCTGGTTGTTGGATACTTAGAATTAATTTATTGGAGTACTCGAAAGAATTTAGTGAGTGGAAAATAAAGAAAACAGACATCAATCCTTTGGAATCTATGAAATTTTTGTGTAAAGTAGCACTCAGCGAGGAAAGAAGTAAAACGAAAGATCTAAATATAACACTAGAAGAATCGGTCGACGGCGCCGGGTGTCTGAAGGATTACACGAGATGGACGAGATGGATTGACGGATTAGATGAGTGGACTATTTTTGAGCTAAAAATATTCATAAACTTTTATTATGATCGTTACCGTAAAATAATAATTTTATTCGATGGATTTGACGAAATGTGCCCAACTTACGTGAATGAAGTATTAGCATTAATAAAAACTGTAAAGCAATGTCGCATGGAGAACCAATTATGGATCACCAGCAGATCGTATGACAACATGAAAAGTTTTGACAGGTTCGGAAATGTTAAACATTACAAATTAAAACCCCTAGATCGTCGTGAACAGGACCGTTATCTAAATTCATTTTGGAATGAAAAGGCGTTATTGAAGGACCTCAATGGTGACCAGCTTCAAAATATTTATGACTTCATCATTTCCATGTCACTAAGAGAACAAATAAACAAGTTAAAAGTAAAAAGCGATTTACCCATAGAATCAATAAATAAAAAACCATTCGTTGAAGTTTTTTTGAGTTTTATAAAGTATTTTAATAAAAATCTTGTGTCCGCGCCACCTCCCGTTGTGAAAGCTCTCCGCAAACTGTTTCGCAAATGTTGCACATTTCACGGCGAATCCTTCGCAATTCCGATACACCTAAATATAATAGCTGAGTACTTGTGCAATAAAATAAAAGAAGTAAACATAGAACCTCACAACTGGGACTTGGACACGAATATATTTAATATTTATGAAGATTTTATGGTAACCAAAATGAAAAGAATACGATTCCAAGAAAAAACCCAAAACGACATGTCCAAACCGGATAATATATCTGCTTACGAGCGCGAATATGCGGATTTTAAAGAAAAGCATAAGAAATTAGCGGCATACGCTTTTTATGACAAATGCCTTTTTGATGACGATGAGATCACAAAAATTAAGGAAATGATTTACAAACTGAAAGAGGGAGAAGAGAGAACAGGCGTCATTTGTGAAGTAGTGAATGATGTTCCGATATTCGTACACTCCACGTTTGCAGAATACTTCGCGGTCGAATACATTTGTGATTTATTAAAAAGAGAAGAACATCAGGAATCGCTCAAGGGTTTTATATTGAACGAAATGTTTTTCAACAATAACGTTCTAGCAACATTGGATGCTAAAATTGAAATTGACGAAGAATTGTCTGCACTTTTAACAAGAAACAAAAATGTAATATTTGATCTGTTATTGCAACAGGCCAAAAACACTCAAAATGAGCAAGGTGAAATTAAATCATCTCTGTGTGAAGCGATCCGAATGGATCTACGAAATATAGGACAATTATTATTGTCAATAATCGAAGATAAGTTAGACGACAGTAATTTGATGGATTTCATTAAACTTGTAAAGGGTACTAATATGTTTCTTGTAGCTGTCAAAATGGAGTTTGAAGAGTTTGTTCTGTCCATAGTCAATCACGTGAAAGCGATTGATGAGTCCAAGTTAATTCTGTTATTCGAAGATTTTGTTCACAATAAGAATATTGTCAATCTTAGTAGCGATGAGCTAGTTCAGAAAATACACGCACACGTGTGGACACGTATGGACATTGTCCCAGATTGGGTAAATTTGGGAGATTTCTTGAACCAAATCTATTTTATTTAGGTTATAGTATCTGTGTTAGAAGAGAAAATATAATGTTTAGTTTTTTTTTAAACTATGTCAGTGTTCCTTTGTGTTGCTTTTTATTGGATCAGAAGTTAGTTTCAAACTCAATGTCGTACACGACATAGTTTAAATTAATTGTATTGTAAGGTTAGCTTAGGTTTGCTTGGTATTATAAGGTTAGCTTAGGTTTTGTTTTACGTTACTGTCAAGGTTTTAAAAACCAGGCAGTTATCAGGCTCTTGTTCAACGCTTTAGTTCGGTGCAAGCTCGAAACCAGCGCTTGTGTATGGAATCCTCACGAGGTTACACTCATGCTGGAAAAAGTGCAAAAAGCTTTCCTCAGATACCTGTACAAACATGTGTTTGGATATTATCTATACATATATGTATCCTACTAAATTTATTTTAGGATGTTTGAATTGTACTTTCCTTAAAGTTAGGCGTGCTATTGACCAAATAATAACAGCGTATAAAATTAAACATGGTCATACCGACGCCTCGGATTTACATGCGGAGCTGTGTCAATTATTTGTTACAAATAATTTCAATCGCTCTAGAAAGCATAAATTGTTTAATGTTCCATTTTGTCGCACTGTAGCTCGATCCACCTCCCCTAATCCACGTATGATTAGGATGCTCAACGCGCGTGGAGCCAACCTTGGTTGGAACCAACCCTGGATTGGAATTGTTTGCTGATGAATGGAAGACGATAATGTTAGGATGTTTGTGGTTCTGTAAGAAGACCGAGTAAAAGGATTACTTAATTTAGTGTAAATGGCTTATGCTGTAGTAAATGTAATTAATAAATAAATATAGGCGTTTGGATCAAGGGCCTGATTCAGAAGGCAGTACTCCTCGATACTGCTCGCATTGTGAGGAGGTTCCTGTCTCTGGAGCCCTAACCACCGGTAGCTTGGACCCTGCTCCTGATACCGGCGGACCACTATTTTTAATATTTTTTTATATTACTTTTTATAGAAATATTATTATTTTTTATTGTAGTTATGTGTTAAGAAAATAAATAAACGAAATAAAATAAAATAAAAGTTACCAAAGAAGATTTAGAACTTTCAATTCAAATAGTCACTTAGAAATCAACTTAAAATTGATGTAGTCTAAGTCGATTTTAGTACGTAGCTAAAGTTGGTTTCATATGAAGGCAATGTACCTAAATTAATGATTTGAAATTCAAGTAGATATATTTTAATAATGTAATGCAATTTTGTACAATTAGAGTATAAATCAAATCTTTAGAAAATGCATAGAGACAGTGATGTCGAAAATATCATAATAATTAATCAATTGTACCTATATGTAATATTTCAAAGAAATTCCTATAAAAATAAAACATTCCAAAAATGATACAAATTGTTTTATTGGAGAGTAATAAATCGCATACGACTAAAAGAGAGATGAAAACTAATGGAGGCAGAGGAAGGCCAAAGACACGATGGATGGATTGTGTGAGGAATGATATTATGAAAGCAAAACAAGTAAATGCTAAATTGACGCTTGATTTGGGAGAATGGAAGAAAAAAACGAGTTTCGCCGACCACAAGTAACATGGGACAAAGGCAGGGAAGTGATGATACAGCCCCAGTTACACCGACAACTGTATACAGGGCCTAAAAGGACCAGTCCCCAAAGCCGTCAATCAAACATTCTGTACATCAAACTATGTAGGATTACTAGACTAAGACGATTGGGGGGGTCGACCATATCTTATTTGTCTTACAAGAAGGTAGGAGGGGAGGCTTGATAGTTCTTACGTAAGATCACAAAAATGCGCAAAGTTAAGATTATACTTTGAAAGAGCGCGGGCAAATTACTGGTACCTTTGTAGGTACAAATAAACATTCCTAAAGCCGCGTTGACACGATCAGAGTATGTTTGGACGAGTGGACTCGAATACCTACTCCGACGCAACTCGTATTGTGGCATAGGGCTTTCAATATCGGTATTCCGGGATCCCGTAATACTGTGATCACAGATTTAATATGGGCCTTTTTAACCCCCGACGCAAAAAGAGGGATGTTATAAGTTTGACCGCAATGTGTGTGTGTTTGTCTGTATCTGGCACCGTAGCTCTTAAACGAGTGAACCGATTTGGATGCGGTTTTTTTATTTGAAAGTTAGTTTCTTGGCGATGGTTATTAGATACGTTTTATCAAAATCGGTGCAGCCATTTACTAGATATGGAGGATGAAATTGGTGATGAATAATTGAATATTTGCCTTTTCTATCTGCAAGCCTCTTTTTATAATTTATAATAAATGCATGTCGGAAGGTGTGGTGCCCAAACGGTGGAAAGAGGCCTTTATTGTGCCCGTCCGCAAAGGTGGATCAAGACGCAATGTTGAACACTATCGTCCTATTTCTGTGTTATCTGCCCTGTCGAAGCTCTTTGAGAGGTTAGTGCATAATAAAATATATCCTGTTCTGCATAATATTATTGTCCAACAACAGCTCGGTTTTATTAAACGGCAGTCCACAATTACTAATCTCTTGCTGTTCACAAGCTTTTTATTTGATAATGTTGACAGCCGTGTACAGGTGAATGCAGTTTATACAGATTTCTGCAAGGCTTTCGACAAGGTACATCATGAAATACTATTCAATTAATTAGCATTTGTGGAATCCGTGGAAACTTGCTGAGATAGTTTGATTCCTACATCACTAACCGTCGTCAGAGAGTTGTAGTTAATGGTCATTCTTCTTGCATCGCGCAGGTCACCACTGGTGTACCACAAGGTTCTATTCTTGGTCACCTTTTATTTGTTTTGTATATTAACAGCATCAGCCAGTGTTTTCTTAATACTAAATTCCTCTTAGACGCCGACGACCTTAAGGTATACAGAACAATACGCGATGTAAATGACTGCCTTCTGTTACAACAAGACTTGGATAGACTGTCAAACAACTGTCATGTAAATAAGTTACAGCTTAGTTTACCTAAATGTAATTTTCTAAACTTTACAAAAAATAAAAACTTCGTAACACATACAGACACTATGTGCGATGTCCCCATAACAAAAGTGGACTCTGTCCGTGATCTCGACATTATCCTTGACTCCAACTTGACTTGCATATTAGCAAAATAGTTAATAAAGCGTACCAACTTTACGAATTTGTTATGCGCTCGACATTAGATTTTAAGAAGCCTTTTTTGTATATTTGCCTTTACAAGTATCTCGTACGCTCGCAACTGGAGTAGGCCGTGTCCGTCTGGAGACCTTATTATAAAAAATACATTGAGGTGATTGAGAGTTTTCAACAGAAATTCCTACGTGCTATGAATTTTAGATGCTTCGGATATTACTTGCCATATCAGGATTTACTTAATAAGTTCAAACTCACAACTTGAAAATAGACGTAAGTACTTGGAAGCCATAAATCTCTATAACATTGTTAGTAATAGATTTGACTGCATTGAGTTAACCAACATGTTGTTCTATGTTGTCCCTAGAACAGTGTACAAGCGAAGGGTGCGCGCTGGCAGACTATTTCCTACGCGTACCTGTCATTCCAACACTGCACACCAGTGTTGGAATGACAGGTCACCTGTTCGCAAAATGATAAATGCCTACAATGGGAGTTTTGAACATATTGACATCTTTGCATGTTCTCTCAATAAGTTCAAGGGTCTTATACTCAGGGAGCTCTCTTGATTTATGTCTAAAAGTGTGGATAAGCTTATTAAGCATGTTAGATAAGTAAGTGTGCTTAATTAATTGTATATAATATTTCATACTTAATCTGTGAACAGCGTTGTGGGCTACAATATTGTTTAAATTTTATTTGTATCTCTTTTTTATACAATATATTGTAGCTGTTTGCCGTTCCTCTTGTATAAAAAAAAAATCAAATATACCCAAGTGGGGTATCAAATAAAAGGGCATGATGCGTATTTTACAATTAGACATGTTTTATCAAAACCGGCTCAACCATTTTATTGACTTTTCACATGTTTGTTCGCTTTTTTGTTTGTTGCGACGGGGCTTTTCAAATTTAAATTTTTTCAATACCGGTATTAACGCCCCAATACCGTGATCTCGATATTACAAACATTAGATGTGATCTTATTCTCTCACTAGTTTTCACCAACACAAGCAACCCATCCGAGTGCGCTCGGATTATTGGTTGCCACAATACGAGTAGCGTCCGAGTAGGTATCGGAGTCCACTCGTGCGAGCGTACTCTACGTGTCAACGCGGCTTTAAAATTGTTACTTTGAAAAATATAAATTCAAACAAACCAAACGTATATTCATTGTTTTCTTCAGATTCTTACGTAATAAATATTTAACAGGGGGGAAGGGGTCGGCCTATTCTTATTTTTTCTTATATGGGGGAGGGGGTCAAAAAGGTATCAGGACACTTGCGCGAGAGACATTTGCGTGAATGGTCTTATGCGCGATTGGACATTTGCGCCCATAGACACTTGCGCGAATAGACTTATGCGCGAACGGACATTTCCGCACAAAGACAGATGCGCGACAGGACTTATGCGCGGATGGTGTACTCTGTAGAGTAAACATAACACTGAGGTTCTTCTAAATCGGAATCGATTGATTAATGTTTTTTGTACAAAGTAACAAGAATGTTCCATACATCAAATCCAAATATTAAAAAAAATCGAATTAATAATATTTCAAGACTTAGGTCTGGTATGGTTATCAAAAGGAATAAGAATGTGTAGTAAACGCGAACTTCTCTGGAAGTATAGGAAAAACTCAAACGAAGACAATAAAATGAAGTTTAAATCTTATGCTAAAAATACAAAAGAATCATCTCGCTAACAAAAATGTCCCAGAACAATTATTTTATAAATTCGGCTGTTAATAAATCCAAAGCAACGTGGAAAGTAATTAATGACACTAAATATAACTATCCTAAAGGAAAGAGATACTAATAATCAATGATCCTAAGACTATAGCAAATACCTATAATGACTATTTTGTTGACATTGTTAAAAATACTAATAATAATTTTTCTTCTGACTCAACACGATCATATTCTTCTAACTTGACATTTAACGCTAAATCAATATTCATGCCCCCAACAATTCCTCCAGACATCCTTAAAATTATAACTGCTCTGCGGAATACAAATAGCGCAGGTTATGACGGTATTACTACAAAGGTCGTTAAGGATGTAGCAACTTTAATTGCTGCTCCCTAAGTTATATTATCAACTTGTGCATAGAGCACGATATTTTTTCAGAGAAATTAAAACTGTCAGTAGTAAAACCAGTACATAAAAAAGGTAACAAATTTTCCGTCAGTAATTACAGACCAATTGCTTTAATAACCATTTTCTTAAAAATATTCGAAAAACACATATACCCATTTTTCGAAACTAATAATATATTTACCCCATGTCAATATGGTTTTAGGAAAAAGAAATCGGTTAATATAGCAATATATAACTTTTTATACAAAGTCCTTCTAAATATGGACACTAGGTCGCCAGCCATAGCGCTGTGCATGGACATGTCTAAAGCATTTGACCGAATCAGCCATAAAATACTCTTGAATAAATTATATGCATTTGGCGTAAGAGGTAACGTATACAAATTAATTGAATCATATCTCAGTGAAAGAAAACAGATGGTAGAATTAAAAAAGGTCTCTTTAACTAATAGAATTGAAGAAACCGTTGTTTTTGAGGTTAGAAATATCCTCTCCGGTGTCCCTCAGGGCAGCATTCTAGGCCCACTACTTTTTCTAATTTATATAAATGACATTTCGATAGTTACAATGCACCATATGACCTTATTTGCTGACGATAGTACTATATTGTTTACCGATAATGACAGAACTAATTTAAAACTTGACTTGAATAGCACCCTAACAACAATTACAAAATGGCTTGATGAAAATGATTTAAAAATAAACCTAGATAAAATAAAAATCATGAATTGTAAACAGCGAGAACAACCTGATGCCAATTTAAATATATGTTACTCTCAAACCAGCATAGAAGAAATCGATGTAACCAAATTTCTGGGTCTTCATATTGATAGCAAAGTAAATTGGAAGTCACATATCGAGCAAGTCTGCAAAAGACAGTTAGTCAGAGCTCTTATGCTCTTTACAGATTAAAGAACACTGTCAGTCAGTCTGCACTACTAACTGCCTATCATGGATATGTTGCTTCAATCATACGCTACGGCATCATATTCTGGGGCAACTCTGTCGAAAAAGAACGTGCTTTTAGAGCTCAAAAACGGTGTATCAGATCGATGTGCAATATACACCAAGTGGATTCATGCAGACCATATTTCACAAATTTAAAAATATTAACTCTCCTTTGTGTATACATATATGTATGAAACTAAATTGTTCATAAAAACAAATCCAAACCTATTTGAATTTTGCGTTAGGGCCAGACACAAAGACAAGCTACGCACCGTAGCCAGTAAGACAAAGCTTTTGGACCAAAGCATCTTTTGTATGGGCCCACGTATCTTTAATAATCTTCCACCTTTTCTCAGAACTATGAGCTATATAAATACCTTCAAAAAAAAACTGCACGAATTATTGATAAGTAAATGTTTCTACATGACAATACATTGAAGCTAATCCATTGAATGAATAATTTGTAACTGGACATAAATATTTTACTATTTGACTAATTTAACCATAATTTATTGCATGACAATTGGATGTATTGTATATTAAGTTTTTAACTACACATTTATTGTTAGTTGTGACATGAATTTTGTATGCCTCAATGGTGGGACATAGCAGATTTACCTGTATTTAACGCAACATCTTATGATATATATCCATATATACATATATATCCACAATAAATTATTTGAATTTGAATTTGAAAAAAGAAGACCGGGCAAGGAACTCCATGGACACTCTTTTAAAGCATAATATTGTTTCAAAACCTTGGTTACATCATTCATGTTGAGATGGTACATTATGTGAGAACGATGTAGCAAGATGTGCACGTTAAAAGTGTCCATAGTTAAAAAAAAGACAATTTAAAAATAAAATAAATTATTAAAATAGCCGTGGCAACTAAGAGATGACCAGTCACAACTGACGTTGCCCGTTCACGAACATGACGCATGGATCAGCACCATTCAATTCAACCATTTTGAAGGGAACTAAATGATCCGGCACACGCGCCACCATCAGCGAGACATTTGAGTGAGCATGACATACTCTTAACCGCCAGGGCATAAAGTCAAAAAAAGACGTAGGTTGCCAGCGAATGATAGCTTTCTAGTACATAGTACTCACAGAATGTGGGCTATGCGGTATAATACTAGAGAGATTGGCTCCAGAACGATGTAAAAGTATTCGTGTTTATGCTATAGCTATCCATACTAGACATTCGAATGAGTAAAACACTGTTGTTTACCAGTTGTGTTGACAAAGATAAAGTTTATTGTTGGTAAGGATGGACGTAAATAATTTGTCAAAATAGGCAGGTATATAAATTGAATCAAATTAAAATTAGAGGTGAAGTGAATCAACATGTTAGATAGTAATAAATTATGACAACTTCTAACCGCATAACAATAAGATCACTTCACCATACTTTCAATACTTTTCGAGTGGTGGTTTTAAAAAGAGGTTTAGAGGAGGAGATTATTAACATTTATACCTAATTGTTGCTAAGGTTTATATTTCTTCACATTCGCTTAACAAGTATGAACATTATTTGCATAAAAATAAGATTCATATTCGTCTACTAATTAAAATAAATTCGACTAATAATGAGTTGATAAACCTTCGTTTTCTATTACTTCTTGTAACCTTCACCTCATGCTGTTAACCATATTCGCGCATATGTTACTACTTTACGCCCATCCTCATCCGACTTAAACGTTTTTTCGTAGCTATAAATCAGCACATTGTTCTCCCAATCAAAATTGATGTATGACCTAGCAAAATGTAGTCGGTTTTGTCGGTGCGCAGTGGATAACAAAGGTGCGCGCTGGCTT
Organism: Noctua fimbriata; assembly: GCA_905163415.1. Classification (NCBI taxonomy): domain Eukaryota; kingdom Metazoa; phylum Arthropoda; class Insecta; order Lepidoptera; family Noctuidae; genus Noctua; species Noctua fimbriata. The sequence goes on along the minus strand of LR990949.1, from coordinate 7,529,502 downwards.
GCTGCAACGTAATCCAGCAGAATGTGGGTGATTTCTCACAGTTTGTAAGCACATATTGTGTGCTGTTGCTTTTACGCGGGTGGACAAGAAGAGATCAGCCTTGTGCTTTGCCACGATGTCGTGGTGTCGAGCCGATGAATTTGCCTTTGGTTTTGGCCTAAGATGTTCTACGTCTCCAAAATCCGCATATCGGCGGACCCTAATGGGTCCGCCGTGCAGTAATCTGCACGGTTCTCCTCTGTGGATAAAAACAGTATTTATAATACTTTTAATAATAGCTATTATTATAATAAATATATACTACATTTATATACTATATACATGCAAGGGCGTCAGAACGGGCCTCATAGCGGTCTTGGCTGTCACTATCCATCTTGGGCGTTGTAACGGTCGGAACTTAACAATAAAAGCACACGTGTATTGTTCAATGTTTTATTATTTGATTTTCTTACAATTTTATACAAAATCACACACAATTAACAGGATGAAACTAGATTGCGAGCCAATAGGTTAGCACGTATGCACTTCGTTCGGCAGCTGTCAATGCAATGACCGCCGCCATTGCTCGTAGTGACACTTACTACCCTATTCGGGGTTACCCGCTCATAATTTTTATATTATCGATAAACTAATTTACTAAAATTAAAACAACGTTGAAAAATCGAGTTATGATTAACAATAAATCGTAAAGTAATAATTGCGTACTTTATAATTAAAACTAATCCATAATCAGCGCGCCGTCATACATAATATACACTATGTTTATACAATATACTTATATATACCTAATTAATAAAAATATACACTGACATTAGCTTTTCTTAAACTGTCTAAGGTCTAAATCAAGCTAATTTTAGACCAAGTTAATTTTATCATAATCATCGTCAGATTAAAAAATTGAAAAAAAAATCTTTCATTTATGATAATATATTATTATAACTATGGTGAGTATTGCATTTAAGTTACATTAATAATTTATTCCTAGTAAACATTGAAAGGTGAGAGGAGTTAGTTAAAGTGAAGTAGGTCTAAAATCAACATAATATTATATGTAACTGTTATTCACCGGTATCATTAAGCGCCTTCCAATTTCACTTCATCGTAGCGTGTCGATGACAATTCAAATTGAGTCAGCCCAAAATTTAGCGACGAGTTTGGCACTTTCAGTAGCGTCCTGTGATGCACATCACAGGAGAAAACAACAGGACAGGCAGGACACGATCGTTTGTAGGGCAGCACCACATTTACACTCACAATTTCACATATATTTATATACAGATACGTTTTGCTCATCCAAAACAACGATTTCTACCCTTTTGAACATTGATAAATGTTGCATGGTTGGATCCACAGAAATAAATCCGCACACATGCGCATGAGTAGTAATCATTGAACTCAGTAATGCAAATACTCGTAGATTGACAACTAAGAACGCTTATTTTTATAAATGAAGGTGTTTGAAAACAATATTTTTAAATTGTCGGTAGTTATTTACTAAACAGTCAAAATAAAATGACCCGAGAGTTCCGTGTTTATCTCATACATTGGAAACTTCATTACACAACCATGAACGGGATCGAATCGTTATAAATTCTACTTTAAGTAATGTTTTAACAAAATAATGAATACAAAAAGAAAAAGAATATACTGTTGCATACATGGTTTGAACTTACGGCTTCTTGTTTACTGACCAAAGACGATAGCCATTGTGCCAAGCTTGCTGTAGTAATATTATGCAAAATATTGTGTCTCGTTAAGTACCATAAGTGAATAATGACTATATATTGGTATATGGTAATTGATGTGCCACACGCACACTAATAAAAATCGAGCGTTTTATTTAGTGTTTGAGTGCATAACTATGACTTCACCCACACATATAAACTGTAAATCAATTAAGTGGTTCAACTGTACATACAGGTTTCGCATATACTAAAACTAATGTTGTATATTAAAAATAAAAGCTATTACTATAAGTATTTTAAATACTGTTTTGTTTTGTATCCACAGAGGAGAACCGTGCAGTTATGGGTCCGCCGATATGCGGATTATGAAGACGTGGAACATCTTCGACGTGGGCCCAAACCAAAGGTTAACTCTTCGGCTCGACACCACGACATCGTGGCAAGGCACAAGGCTGATCCGTTCTTGTCTACCCGCGTAACAGCAACAGCACACAACGTGTGCTTACAAAATGTGAGAAATCACTTGCATTCTGCTGGTGTACGTTGCAGCAAGCCAGCGCGAAAGATTTTGCTGTCCACTACGCACCGACAAAACAGGCTACAATTTGCAAGGTCATATATCGGTTTCGATTGGGAGAACAATGGGGTGATTTTTAGCGACGAAAACACATTTAAGTCAGATAAGGATGGGCGTAAAATATTGTGGAGAAAAGGTGGAGAAAGGTATAAGGAATGTAACCTTCTGCCTTGTAGGACTAATCCTACAAGGCAGAAGGTACTAGGCCGAATTTCTGTCGGGTACTGGGTCTGGATGTCTTCAATGGGTCCCGGTGAGCTCGTAGAAATAGCGGGTCGCAGTAACAGTCATTATTACTTGGATATTTTGAAAAATGTCATGCTGCCTACTGTGCGGGTTGCCTATCCGCACGAGCACATTTACTTTGTGCAAGACATTAGTGCAGTGCATCGTGCACATGTCGTGCAAAACTGGCTCAGGAACCAAGTAAACATGACGGTTATCGATTGGCCCGCTAAGAGTCCTGATTTAAACCCCAAAGAAAATCTGTGGGGTCATATGGTGCTAAACTAGGACTCATCACAAGTAAGGTCTAAGCTAAATTTATATGACCTTGTTACTTCGACCTGGGAGTCGCTACGTGGAAGTAATATATGCGCGAATATAGTGAACAGCATGAGCAGAAGGTTACAAGAAGTAATAGAAAGCGAAGGTTGCGGACGATTATCAATCTTACTGTTATGCGCATAATATTCATATTTGTTAAGCGAATGTGAGTAAATACAAAGCATAACTATACCTACCTACATGTTACCATAATCCTCTTTTTAAAATTACAACTCGTATTATTGAAAGTCTAGTGAAGTGGTGTTATTGTTATGCGGTTAGAAGTTGTCTTAATTTCTTACTATCTAACATGTTGATTCACTTCACCTCTAATTTTACTTTGATTCAATTTATATACCTACTGTAAGGTCGAAGGTATTTGTGGAGAGAAATGATACACGCGACTGCCCAAGTAATACTCTCCTTTATTTTAGGTTACACATGATTATATAGGATAACATACATTGACGTCACTACATACACACTACACCTCCCATGGCGAGGTAAAATAAAATAAAATTACAATTTTGTTTTATTTGTTATACATATGTAGTTAATTACACAAGTAAAAGATAATTACTGATTATGATAGTACAATTTTGTTCTGTTTTTGTGAATGGTATCTACTTTACCATTCTTTATTATTTTGACATTTGGTGACTCATCAGATATGACTCTATATGGTCCCGAATAAACACTATCTAATTTGTTACACATATTATTTTTAACTAAAACTAAGTCATCCGGTTGGTAAGTAACTGGATTTATATTTCTGTCATATCGTTCTTTTTGTTCTAATTTACTTTTGAGAAGGTTGTCTCGTGCATCTTTCTGTGACTTTTGCAATCTAAATTTTAACTCAAATGGATAATAATCAATGTTATAGAGTGGATCAACAACTATATTAGTCAAATTACTTGGTAAAGAGCACTTTTTCCCGAAAACTAACTCGTAAGGGGAATATTTAGTTGCTGAATGAACTGAAGTATTATAACCAAATGACCAAAATGGGAGCCATGTACTCCATGTCTCTGGATGGTTGTCTGTTTGAATGCGGAGAAATGAATTCAAATGCTTATGCGTGTTTTCCAAGGCACCTATACTTTGGTGATGATAAGCTGTTGAGTTTAATTGTTTAATATTTAATAGTTTACATACCTCCTTGAATATTGATGACAGGAACTCAGTACCGCGATCCGTCGCTATCACCTTCGGTACTCCATACCTTAATATAAAATTATGAACTAACGCTTTCGCTACTTCTACCGTTACTTTTGTAACTAAGGGATATGCCTCAATGTATTTGGTGAGTTCGCACTGCAACGTGAGAATATAACTATAATTATAATTATCCCTATCCAGAGGCCCTACTAAATCAATATATATTTTTTCAAAGGCACTATGTGCTGTTGTTGTTATTTCCATTGGTTGTTTGATATTGCGCGGTGAGTATTTTTGTTTCTGACATTTGTTGCACCTCTTTATAAACTCTTTGATATCATTTTCTAATCCTATCCAATAGTAATATCTTTTTATGTTGTTGAACATTCGTCTCATACCCGCGTGGCCACTAGTGGGTAAGAGATGAAAATCGTTCAGTATTACTCGTTTATCATCCTTATTCTCTATTCGATGTACATCCTTTACTATATGTAAGTGTGGGCCGGTCCACTTTTTTATTTTGTCAATTTCATTTAATAACTTTTCTATAAAAATGTTATTTTTGTTACTTTTTATTAAATATATCTCAGTAATATTTATGCTTTTACAAAAATCTTGTAACTCTCTCACAAATTCGGCTCGCGATAGTTGCGATGGAGAAGATACATATTTGACATAGATAGTCTTTTCATTAGGAATGTATATAAATGTATTACTCTCTTTTCCTATGACACCACTTTTCCTAATTGTCTCTAACATGCATGCATCAACAAAACGTAATTCTACTGATTCGTTTAAAATACTAGTACTATGAGTGTTTACTGAGTTTGGTTGATCAGACCGAACTGTAGTTGTGCCACTCGTTCCTATCTCGGAAGTATTGTCAATCTGGTTTCTTTTCTGAGCTCTAGTCATAACCGAAACACACAACTCGTTCATTTGTTTTAAATCATTACAAGTTATGGAAATTCGAGACAATGCGTCTGCAGCCGCATTTTCCGATCCCTTAATATGTTCTATCGTGAAATCATATTCTTCTAGCAATAACCTAAATTTAAATAATCTGCTTGATGGGTCTTTCATGTTAAATAATGAAATTAAAGGTCTGTGGTCCGTCAAAATTTTGAAATGTTTTCCGTACAAATATGGGCGAAAATGTTTAATTGCCCACACTATAGCCAGCAATTCTTTGTCAATTGTCGGATAATTTATTTCCGATTTGTTAAGTGTCCTGCTAGCAAAAGATACAGGCCTACCATTTTTGTTTGACAAAACTGCACCGATTGCGTAATTAGATGCATCTGTCTGAAGATTAAACTCACTTTGTTCTGAAAAATCTGGGTATTGCAAAACCGGTGGAGATATGATTTTTCCTTTTAACTTATCAAATGACGACTGACACTTTTCATCCCATACAAAAGAAGCATTTTTACGGCATAATTTGTTAAGTGGATAAGCTAGTTCAGCAAAGTTCGGAATGAATTTTCTATAGAAATTAACAAAGGCAACAAATCTCCTCGTCTCATCTACATTAGTTGGACATGGATAATTTTGTACAATATTTATTTTATCCGGGTCTGGTAATACTCCGTTACCAGATACCACATGGCCTAAATATAGCAATTCTTTCTTTAAAAAATTACATTTCTGTGGGTTTAATTTTAAATTAACTTTTCGCAATCGTTCGAAAACATCTTGTAGATTCTTGTTATGACTACCTAAGTTTCTACCAAAAACCACTAAATCATCTAAATAAATTAGGAATTTTTCATACGTTAAGCCAGACATAGCCATAGTCATCATTCTGGAAAATGATCCTGGACTCGTTTTTAAACCCATTGGCATACGGGTCATTTGATACTGTCCTGAACAGAATGCTGTGTACTTTCTGCTTTCCTGTTCTAGTGCAATATTATAATAACCCTGATACATATCTAAATGCGTAAAATAAACCGAACCCGATAGCGAATCAAGTACTTCGGTAATATTAGGAAGTGGAAACCTGTCGTCTTCAATATAATTGTTTAATTTACGGTAATCTATAACTAGTCGCCACTTTTTCTGACCTGTACCATCAGTCTTTTTTGGAACTAGCAGTACTGGACTAGACCATTCGCTACGACATGGTTCTATGATCCCTTCTCTCAACATTTTATCAATGTATTGCTTAATTTCTCCCTTCTGTGAATGTGGTAAACGATATGGCTTTGTAAAAACAGAAGTTACATTTGGTTTCAAACTAATTGAATGTTTATAAATACTAGTTGTAGTTAATCTATCTCCTGGCAAATAAAAAATATCCGAGTACTTCGCGCATAAATTTTCAATAGAAATTTGCTCTTCCTTATTTAGATGTTTGAGGTTCAGTACGGAAAATAATTGTTTTACTCTTTTTGCGTCACTCTCTGATTTATCAAAATTGCAAACATTGTAGTTACATAATTTTTCTATACATGGATTAATGTCCGTTAATGTACACGACTTATCCGTTGTATTTAATATCTTAATCGGTATTAGTCCATTAACTGGTGTTGCTATGCAACTGGCCAAAAATATTCCATCACTAATCTCCTTAGAATGTACTACACACTCTTCTGTAAAATCAGTCCTAAAATAATGAATGGATTCACATCTTGGGAAAATTTCTATTGTGTTTTTATAACTCAGTAATGGTAAAACTATTTTAAAATTACGTTGCGTCAACAATGTTAAGGTATCATTACTGAAGTCTAATATGGACCTGTGTTTATTAATAAAGTCTTGACCGATGATGCCATTTGCCCGACATGGCAGAGTATCGAAAACATAAAACTTATTACAATTAAGGTGATGATCACCCGAAGACAACGTTAAACAAACATATCCTATTGCATGGACTTTGCCACCAATTCCATTTATGACTATGTCCTCTTTTTGGACTGGAATGTTTTGTTCTAGAACATATTTATATTTCATAGCCGAAATTGTAGCACCGGTGTCAACTAACCATGAATATGTTTTGCTATTAGAAGTTAAATTAATGTAATAGTTAGTATCTGTTGCGAAAATAACTCTGTTATTCACGAAAAAACTCATTTTCAAAGACTTGATTGTCTGGTCCCGTTAGAACATTAACCTCGTGTTTAGTTGTGTCTTTGGGCGGTTGGCTTATCCCTTGGTTACCGCGATTCTCACAATATGTCCTACCTCTACCACGCCATGGTGATCCTCGGCCTCGCTGTGCTGCCCCGCGGCTCTGCTGATGTGTCTGCTGCCCCCCACGAGGGTTGTAGTAGCCTCGTCGAGCACTGAAATCATTGTTTCGACCTCTATTATAGTATGTCCTGTTATAATTATTGTTATTTTGATAACCTCCACGGTTCTTCTGTTGTCTTCCTCTGGAATACATACCTAGAATCTCGCCGGAACCCGAACATGGGCTAGCTATGGATGTTTCTTCATCCTTCGCACCTTGTATAGCGTCCTTCATTGATTTGTAGTTCCTGGCTGCAATGATAGTTGAAAGACGGCGGTTTCGCAGGCCATCGGCAAAACTTTTGATAACTAGCTTTTCATTCAAGGGTTTAATAGTTTTATATGTCTCTAAATTACCTTCGGCTTGAGACACCGTCTGATCCACGAAAAGTTCCGATAGTTTGTTACCATAGTCCTGTACTGTGAGTTCATTTTGCTTTAATTGATTAATTTTATTTTGGATTGCAAACGGTGACTTTTGAGGCAGTAACACTCTTCGCATATCATTTATCAAATCGTCTATATTTGAATAATCTGACTGTAACTGCAATTTAGCGTGCTGAGACAACCTGCTCTTCAAAACAAACTGTACTAATTTCTTATTACATTCATCACTACCCAATAGCGAGCTATAGTATTCTACATTGTCAATTAATTGCTTTAGGGAACATTCATTATCTGTTGTTATTAAAGGTAATAAACTAAGAGCTACTTTCAAATTAAAAGACTCCATTTTTGTATCCTCACCGCTACTACTCGTACTTGACATAGCGCATAAATCTAAAATTTGGTTATACAATGACTTAAAATCGATACAATATTTATCTATTAATATCTTTTCACTTTGTCCTACTTTACCCTTCTTTATATCGTCAGATATCTCCTTGACTATATCAGTATATTTATCATAAATTTCCTTTGTTTCACACAACTTTTTCTCTAATACATTTCCTTGCCTACGTTTAGGGCCTATTTTAATCAAATATGTTTTAATACATTTCAATTCTTTATATAATAGTTCCAAGACATCTGCCATTACTTACCATCATTATTTGTTTAAACAAGTTATTGTTTACCTACAGTTACGGGTACATATTATTTACTACGATTATAGTTGTTACGATTATGCACTTAACAAATAAAGTTCTAAGTCCATTTTACGATGCTTGTTGTTTTCTGGTTTTCTGGATATAGTATAGCCACACAGTTTATATTTTATGGTCGATTTGAATTCACCGAATTTACCACTTGAACTTTCATCACTTAACACTTTATTTTTTATTTTTTTAGCACTGGTTACTTATACTGCAGAGGCGTAAACTGGTGACTGCTACCTTTGTTTTCATACTATGTCGCCCTTCGGCCGTCGTTTCTCCGGGGAATGCCCAGATTGCCTCGCTCCAGATCTTCTTGTTATCGTACTCCTGTATATCTCCTGATTTATCCAGCGTACATGACAACGCCGATACATTTGTATCAGAAAATACAGCACACCGAGTCCCAGAACCAGTACCACTATGATCATCAGTATGGTGATGGTGGAAATATGAAACTTCACCTCCTCCAGATGCGTATTATTAGTTCCTCCGGCTGCGTTTTGCATCACCACGGTCTCTTCTTTAGTCTGCGTACTTCCCATTTTTAATAAACTCGAAATTTTTTACCGAATTCGACTTGTCACAGCCGTTAGCAAATAAAATATTGTAATCCATCTTAGTTCGGCTTTACTTAGTCCAATTGTTTAAGACTTACAGCCCTTATACGGCACGGCGGCGTCGGTAACGCAATCCGCTGGCAGGGTCGCCATGTAAGGTCGAAGGTATTTGTGGAGAGAAATGATACACGCGACTGCCCAAGTAATACTCTCCTTTATTTTAGGTTACACATGATTATATAGGATAACATACATTGACGTCACTACATACACACTACACTACCTACTTTGACAAATTATTTACCTTATCAATCCTTACCAACAAAAAACTTTGTCAATAAAACTGGTAAACAACAGTGTTTTACTCATTCGAACGTCTAGTATGGATAGTTATAGCATATATATGTTTAAAACCAGTTCGTGTTAAATCATTGTATCAGCCACACAAGTTTTTTTTGCTAACATACAGCCCCCACCAAATTGAACCTTAAAACAAGAAAGAAGAAAGATATTGGAAGAAACGAGACGTATCATTTTCTAATGACCCAAGTATTTCCAACCAAATACCAACGTTTATCTAATAAAAAATCTAATTATTTTATTCGTTTTATTTAATTACTTCTTTACTTATTGCTCACAAAATTAATTTAATAAAGAACAAAAAGTAAAAACGCAGCAAATATAACTCCTCAGCTGGGATCGAACTCACATCGTCGAGCTTAGATCACTAACTGACGCAAGTGCTTACACCAATCAGCTATAGTGACCATGTTACATTTGCATAAAATGTTGGGCCTTATTGTAAAGCCGTTTATTTTATATTTACCAGTGTACCCTACACGGGTAAAGATAAAAAAAAAATAAACCCCGTGTAGGGTAGACTACTTATACGCACACAATAATGAGCGGCTGCATGAACATTACCGGCTCGTACAATGATAGTTACCGCTGTGTGCGATGTAAACTAATTAACTTGGATGACTGTACACAATGCTTGGTTGACAGCTTCGTGAAGGGTCCGTTTACACCCTGTATACATAAGTAAGACGCCATTCACTTAATTCCCTCCCCCATAAAAGAAAAAATAAGAATAGGCCGACCTCTTTCCACCCTGTTAAACATTTATTACGTAAGAATCTGAAGAAAACAATGAATTCACGTTTGGTTTGTTTTATTTTTTATTTATCAAAGTAACAATTTTAAAGCCGCGTTGACACGTAGAGTACGCTCGCACGAGTGGACTCGGATACCTACTCGAACGCTACTCGTATTGTGGCAACCCATAATCCGAGCGCACTCGGATGGGTTGCTTGTGTAGATGAAAACTAGTGAGAGAATAAGATCACATCCAATGTTTGTAATACCACTATCACGGTATTGGGGCGTTAATACCGGTATTTAAAAAATTAAAATTAAAAAAGCTGCCAATGCAACAAACAAAAAAGCGAACAAACTTGTGAAAAGTCAATAAAATGGCTGAGCCGGGTTTGATAAAACATATCTAATTATAATATCATGCCCTTTCATTTGATACCCCACTTGGGTTTAATTGAAAATATTCGATTATTCATCACAACTTTCATCCCCCATATCAAGTAAATGGCTGCACCGATTTTGATAAAACGTATCTAAGAACCATCGACAAGAAACTAGCTTTCAAATAAAAAAACTGCATCCAAATCGGTTCACTCGTTTAAGAGCTACGGTGCCAGAGACAGACAAACACACACACATTGCGGTCAAACTTATAACATCCCTCTTTTTGCGTCGGGGGTTAAAAAGGCCCATATTAAATCCGTAATCACAGTATAACGGGATCCCGGAATACCGGTATTGAAAGCCCTATGCCACAATACGAGTTGCGTCCGAGTAGGTATTCGAGTCCACTCGTCCGAGCATACTCTGATCGTGTCAACGCAGCTTTAGGAATGTTTATTTGTACCTACAAAGGTACCAGTAATTTGCCCGCGCTTTTTCAAAGTATAATCTTAACTTTGCGCATTTTTATGATCTTACTACTATCAAGCCTCCCCCCTCCTACCCCCTTGTAAGAGTAAATAAGATATGGTCGACCCCCCCTAAATCGTCTTAGTCTAGTAATCCTACATAGTTTGATGTACAGAATGCTTGTTTGACGGCTTTGGGGACGGGGCCTTTTAGGCCCCGTATACAGTTGTCGGTGTAACTGGGGCTGTAACATCATTTCCCTGCCTTTGTCCCATGTTACTTGTGGTCGGCGAAACTCGTTTTTTTCTTCCTTTCTCCCATATCAAGCGTCAATTTAGTATTTACTTGTTTTGCTTTCATAATATCATTCCTCACACAATCCATCCATCGTGTCTTTGGCCTTCCTCTCCCTCCATTAGTTTTCATCACTCTTTTAGTCGTATGCGATTTATTACTTTCCAATAAAACAATTTGTATCATTTCTGAATGTTTTATTTTTATAGGAATTTCTTTAAAATATTACATATAGGTAGGGATTCATACTCTTATTGTACAAAATTGCAATAATTATTTTAAATATACTTGAATTTCAGATAATTCATTTAGGTACATTGCCTCATATGACACCAACTTTAGCTGCGTACTAAAATCAACTTAGACTTCATCAATTTTAAGTTGATTTCTGAGTGACCGTTTGAATTGAAAGTTCTAAATCTTCTTTGGTTACAATACAATTTGAACTTTGTCATGTACGACATTGAGTTTGAAACTAACTTCTGATCCATGATAAAATGACACTAAAGTAAAGTTAGTTAGTTTTTTTCTCTTTTATCATAGCAACTATATTCTAAATAAAATATATATCGGCCATTATATCTTCCAAATTTGTCCAATCTGGGACAATATCCATACGTGTCCACACGTGTGTGTGTATTTTCTGAACTAGCTCATCGCTATTAAGATTGACAATATTCTCATTGTGAACAAAATCTTCGAATAACAGAATTAACTTGGACTCATCAATCGCTTTCACGTGATTGACTATGGACAGTACAAACTCTTCAAACTCCATTTTGACAGCTACGAGAAACATATTAGTACTCTTTACAAGTTTAATGAAATCCATCAAATTACTGTCGTCTAAGTTATCTTCGATTATTGACAATAATAATTGTCCTATATTTCGTAGATCCATTCGGATCGCTTCACACAGAGATGACTTAATTTCACCTTGCTCATTTTGAGTATTTTCGGCCTGTTGCAATAACAGATCAAATATAACATTTTTGTTTCTTATAAAAAGCGCAGACAATTCTTCGTCAATTTCAATTTTAGCGTCCAATGTTGCCAGAACGTTATTGTTACAGTTGAAAAACATTTCGTTCAATATAATACCTTTGAGCGATTCCTGATGTTTTTCTCTTTTTAATAAATCACAAATGTATTCGACCGCGAAGTATTCTGCGAACGTGGAGTGTACGAATATCGGAACATCATTCACTACTTCACAAATGACGCCTGTTCTCTCTTCCCCCTCTTTCAGTTTGTAAATCATTTCCTTAATTTTTGTGATCTCATCGTCATCAAAAAGGCATTTGTCATAAAAAGCGTATGCCGCTAATTTCTTATGCTTGTCTTTAAAATCCGCATATTCGCGCTCGTAAGCAGATATATTATCCGGTTTGGACATGTCGTTTTGGGTTTTTTCTTGGAATCGTATTGTTTTCATTTTGGTTACCATAAAATCTTCATAAATATTAAATATATTCGTGTCCAAGTCCCAGTTGTGAGGTTCTATGTTTACTTCTTTTATTTTATTGCACAAGTACTCAGCTATTATATTTAGGTGTATCGGAATTGCGAAGGATTCGCCGTGAAATGTGCAACATTTGCGAAACAGTTCGCGGAGAGTATTCATAACGGGAGGTGGCGCGGACACAAGATTTTTATTTAAATACTTTATAAAGCTCAAAAAAACTACAGCGAATGGTTTTTTATTTATAGATTCTATTGGTAAATCGCTTTTTGCTTTTAACTTGTTTATTTGTTCACTTCGTGACATGAACATGATGAAGTCGTAAATATTTTGAAGCTGGTCGTCATTGAGGTCCTTCAATATCGCCTTTTCATTCCAAAATGAATTTAGATAACAGTCCTGCTCATTACCATCTAGGGGTTTTAATTTGTAAAGTTTAACTTTTCCGAACCTGTCAAAACCTTTCATGTTGTCATACGATCTGCTGGTGATCCATATATTGTTCTCCAGGCGACATTTCTTTACAGTTTTTATTAATGTTAATACTTCATTCACGTATGATGGGCAGATTTCGTCGAATCCATCGAATAAGATTATTATTTTACGGTTACGATTATAAAAGTTCAGGAATATTTTTAACTCAAAAACAGTCCACTCATCGCCTGTGCAATCCCTCAGACGCACGTAGCCGTTGATCGATTCTTCTAGTGTTATATTTAGATCTTTCGTTTTACTACTTTCCTCGCTGAGTGCTACTTTACACAAAAATTTCATAGATTCCAAAGGATTGATGTCTGTTTTCTTGACTTTCCACTCACTAAATTCTTTCGAGTACTCCAATAAATTAATTCTTAGTATCCAACAGGACCTGCGTTTTTTGGTTTTAAAAGATAGATGAGTGAGGTAAGTGGATTTTCCCATTCCGGGCTCCCCAATGATAAGTACAACTTCATCACCATAAGAATCAAGTGCATTGATGTATCTAGTTCGTTCTATTTTACAACTTACAGCCCTTTCAATGTGTAATTCTGGTTTATAATTTGGATTATTGATTGATTTTCCAATAACACATTGTTTGTCATGCTTCATTTTATTTAACACGGCTCCTCCGACACATTCCTTTATATCGGAGACCCAGATTTCACCTAAACTTACTTCGTCACCTTGAAATATTACTTTTGTGTCCTCTAAGATACGTTCCTGTGATTCTTTGCTGAAGTCAATTAATTTTATTTCATCCTTTATCACGTTACCAGTTGGTGAGAAATATTTTTTTGCGTTTTCAACGGAGTCCTGGTCCGTAACAATAATTACTTTTATGTCCTTCATAGAGTTTGCAATACTTTCCAATTTTGTAGAGGAACTTGTGTTAATGTTCTGAGCATTAATAAAGACAACAATAATCTTTTTCATTTCTTTCGTATTCATCAGTTCTTCGCGTAATGCTCTGTGGTCTCTTTCAGATAAATTAAGAATGTATTCAAAATCTAATACGACAGTGTTAGTTAAATGTTTTATGAGCTTAGCCACGGTAATTTCGCTATTCTCTGTAACAATAACAGTTCCTGAAAGCAGGCTATCAAAGTTGATTGTATTTGCGGCCTCTTCTCTGAGAATTGTTCTCAGAGTGTAGTTTTTATTTTTAATTCTATACATCATATTTATTACGCTGGTCAATGGCTGTCTTGCCGCATCAACTGCATTTTTAAATAAACTGCCTTCTTTTTCAAGATATGTTCCCATTCCCACTTCAGATTTCATACTCCATTTTTGTACCTCATCATGATACTTAAGGAATATGGCGTCGGAAGTAACTTCTACATGTTGTACGTCGTCACCTTGACAATTAGTTATTTCAGATATTAAAGTTTCCTCCACCTCTTCCTCACTTTGTTGGGATGTATAAAATAGTAGTGTACTCAAAAAGTCACTCACAACACGTTTTTGATATTCGTCAGTAGCAAATGATAATTTTGGAAATATTTTTGCTTTCACATCAAATTTATATTCGTTCAAGTCGTCGATTTTTTCTTTCAATTTGCGATATAATGTTTTGCTAAGATTTCCTAGTGATTCGTAGTTATCATTGATCTTCATCAGTTTACAGGATTCATCTAAAATTAATAAATTACCAACAGCAGAGGCTATGCCACCACTGAGTTGTAGAAAACCTGTTCCCATAGATTCATCTATAATGACTATCTTATTGGGTTTCGATTCTTCTATCAATCTAATAATGTTAGATGTCAAATCGTTTAATTTCCGTTCAATTTTTTTGTCGCCTCCCTTTATTGTTAAATCTTTATTCCCAAATGAAGCCGGCACTTTGAATTTTTGTGGCATCTTTAAGTCAGGTCGTTTTAACGATTCAAGGACCAGTTCACCTCGGAATAGCTGGTTGAAATCGTCTGTATGTTCATGCTCTTTAATGCTTGCGTCACGATGCCCTTCGGGTTGAATCTCGGAGATGTCGAAAACATGTTGCCCTAAAAGGACATGGTACAGTAACACAAGTTCATCCTGCATCAACATTTGGATGTCACGAAATTCTCCTCGGATACACTTCACCATCTGTCGAGCTAGCGCGGTTATTTGTTCTTTTAAAACTATTTCACACAAGAACTCCTCATCCTTTTTGTCATGCGATGGCTGAGAGCCAGGGTCACCTGTTCTCATTAGGGCATTCAAATCATCAGCTAAACTACCTTCGTATGGTTTGTTTGTTTTGTCACCTCTTGCGGTTGTATAAATAACAAAGCGACAATCTGTTTCATTTAGTTCCCCGTTAAACAGCACGTCTGTATTATTGGGATCGAATTTTAGCCTGATTTTCAAGTAACTGTTGAAGTAATCAACTAAATCGCTTTTATTTAATGATAAAACTGAATTATTGTTCTCCTTATGTTTAGCTTGAAGGAAGACTGCAATGGGCTTATTGACCCCCCTCAATTTAGCCTTGAAACAAATATCATCAAACGAACCGATTTTGTCTACATTTGTGGCTAAATGAAAGTCTTCAATTTTGACATTGTGAATAGCTCTGAAATATATTAAACTAAGGAGTTTGGTCTCGTACCATTGGCCTCGTATCCCAGATGTTCCAGGGCGCTTTGGGTATTGATAAAGACTAGTTTCTGTAGAACTTGCCATCTTTTTGCAGCAGGTAGTCAACACAATGTTAGTCGGGACACAAAGTCGCAGATCGCTGCACTCTCGCTGAACTCTCTGTTAGCAGCAGCAGGAAACGCTAAACATGCGCAGAGGAAGCTCTTCTAAGTTTCACCTTCTCGTGGCTGCAAGAATGGTGACCTGTAAATAAAAAAATGTAGATCGTAACATAACTCTAAATATCAAGTTTTAATTGAAGAAAGATGACGTGGCTTCTGGAGTGAAGTTTTAGCGCGTATTATTTGAAGGAACAGGCGACGAGGCACCTGTCCACCGCCGCCGTGAAAGAGGAACGTATTAGCTATTTTGTCACTCAAGGAACTTAAAAAGAATGGTGATGCGTAGGAAAAATAGTTCACAACAATTTTGTATATCGAGTGGCGCTGACAATTCTACAATAAATGATAACGAAAGGTCACTCCGGAATAAACAGTAGACACCGGTAAAAAAAAATTCAAATAAACAAAATAGCATAAAACTGCAAACGTAATGCAACACCATTTATAAACATTGGTTTACTAACCTTAGGTATAATTAGCACTAATTCGCGTCTAAAAAGGAACGGATTTGGCAAAGGCTTTTGATGTAGCGAGTTGGCAACATGTATTTTGCAGGGGTAGCCGCAGTGGGTTTGCGCCTCTAAATGTATGGTCAGTCTGAAAAAAAACTTTCTGCAAAATAAACCGACTTCCAAAAAAACACGAAAAGGTCTTAAATAACTTTACTTTTGGAAGTTTGTGGCAAAAGAGTCATTAAAACAAACAAAGTCACCGACTTCCGTAAATAAAGTTATTTAAGACATTTTTAGTGTTTTTTTTGGAAGTTGGTTTTTTTTTGCAGAAAGTTTTTTTTGACTGACCATACATTTAATTGTATTAAATACGATTCAGATTAAATTAAAAAATGGTAGGCAGCTCGTTCAGTAATGGACTTTTTAGATTACGTAGATAGACATATACAGGGTGTAAACGCCTTTTTTTTTGGGGGAGAAAAATCACGTTTTAAGGTCTCAATGTAACGCGCTCAAAACATTGTGCTGGTGGATGGATTAAATAGTACGGGGGTCGTGGAGGTGTTTACAGTATTAAAAAAAAACTTGTGTAAAAGTTGGAAATTTGACCCCCAATATCTCCGTAACTAGAATGCTCCCAACATTCTAGTTACGGAGATATTGGGGGTCAAATAGTCTAGAACAAAAAAAATAATGCAATGACGGGGAGAACAAGTGCCTTTCGGCTTCGTTAAGGGTCTTGTTACACCCTTTATAGCCCCATCCTTTATAGGGTGTCTGGTAATTAGTGACCGATTGTACTTTCACGTGACACGTGATTGTACTTTCCCAAAAAAACATTTATTTTTTACTCATTCACTTTTATCCCAATAACACAGCAGCCGTGAGAATTGCGAGCGATTGTTGTTGCACGGTACGATAGTAATGAGACAGAACGGCGTCACGCGGCTAACAGCTGATAGGTCAAAGGCGCGCGCGCGCGAATTCCAACGGCTGCTGTTGTGTTGGGAATAAATTTCGATAAAAGTAAATGAGTTCTTTGGAAACGTTGTTTTATCAATCACGTGTTTAAGTATTGTTGATGGTTTATTGAGCTGTTGCTCTATACTAATTAATACTAGCGACCCACCTCTTCTTCACACGGCGTCACCTATCGAGTCCAAAACTAACCTGTCTTTCAAGTTGTAACTAACCATACACATTCAATTTCATTGAAATCGGCTCGATGATTGCACAGATTAGCATGTAACTACACAGCGACCTGTGATTCTTATCTATTAAGTAGATAAATCCGATTATACTTATCTGCTATCTTTACTCACACTACTGCATCTAATAAGTGTGTCCTTGTCTCCTTGTAATTATTATTAAGTGGCATATATATCAGATTTTCTGTTTGTTTACTAAAATTAGCTTTAATGCAACTTTTTTTCTGTCTTTAGAAATCCTCATGGATGTCCGCTGCGCTGGAGAAGGTGAAGGGATCTGTCAGAGTCCACTGACTATAACCACAAGGTGTTCTTCGACTATCTTGAGCTGGGGTGCTGGAGTACTTGCGCAGTTTGTTACGGTCCCGTCCCATGTAGTACGGCGGGTAAGTCATTGCCATCATTCAATATCTGTTAATAATTTTGAATCGGTATTTTACGCTGTTGACACAGTCCTATTCGAGAACCCCTCAATGTCAGTTTAAGGTTATAATGTTGAATAAATATATGATTTACGACCGTCACAAATACTTATTTGTAGAATTATAACCATAATTATCATGAATAATATTTGTCATGCCCTGACATCAGCGCACTTGACGATTTTATGACTGCATCAGCGAGTGGAGTTCGTATATCTGAATTTAGGCCAAATATATTTAATGAAAATTTGCCATTGACACGCTAAAAAGATCATGAAAAATCATAAAAATCGATTTGGAATTTGAATATTCTTTGGTAGATCATTCCTCTTGCTAGAAAATAAGCAGGCATCTCTAGCGCCATCTTTATAGTTCATAGAGAATTAAAACAAAAATGAATTAAAGTTATATTTTCATTGTTGCACAAAATACGTGTATAATTACATTGGCTCAATTACTTACAGCTTGTTTTCAATGTTCACCATCATTTGTTTTATATCATCTCTTAATAACATTCACAAAAACATTGGATGTTGCAATAATTCTATTAAAGAACTATTGTTTACACACTGTAGTCCACGGTAACACAATGAAGATATATTAATTAAAGAAACAACATGGTATTTGAGACGCATGTAGTTTATATGTATGTTGCACCGAAGGTAAAACTTCAAAGTGGAGGAAATATGTATATTAATAACACAAAACAAGTGTCCTTGTTACTCAACTCGACGCGCCTTTGAAAATGACAAATACTAGTGTTGTGCTTCGATTTCATTTACATAATTGTCGATGTTTTTACTTCATGGGTGTCACAAACCGAAAATTTTCGTCGGTGCCATCTTGGATTTTTATTTTGACGTCATTTACGTTATCACCGACCTCGTAAACCACGAAACGACTCCCGGGTCGGGCAGTGTTATTGAGTTTTTCCATCAGGAATTTCTCAGTTACAGCCACGGAGTCTCTGTGACGTTGTAATCGAGGTGGTAGGTGCTGATGATGTGCTGGTACGTTGGTACCAGTGTCGCAGATGGAAGGGAAGTGTTACCACAATTCACATAGTAATTTACATTTTAGTGTTGGTGTTGCAATATTATTAATTAAAATCTCCAACAGAGTCTGAATTTGTGCCCGCTAAAACGGTTACCTCGTATTCAGTACATCATTCTGAACCCCACACAGAATTTGTTCATCAGCAATTTAAAATGGCATGAGGGCCTTTTTTTTTTTTAGGATGGGAAATCATCAAATGACCCCCCCCGCTCTGGGCGGAGTGGAAGGGAGTGTCAGACTTGTACTGACTAAAACCCATCCATGTTCCTTCTTTGCCCTTTGTGTTCCAGGGCCGCGGTATCTCTTTCGAACAGTCCCGCAGCCCATGGCATGAGGTCCTGGGTTCGATTCCCAGGTCGGGCACAGTGTTATTGAGTTTTTCCATCAGGAATTTCTCAGTAGCAGCCACGGAGTCTGGATTTGTGCCCGATTGATGGCAATAGGCTTGCCCCCTGTAACATGGGACTTAAACGTAACTGGCGAAATGTGAGTTGTACTATTAGTACACCTCTGCCCAACCCTTCGGGGATGACAGGCTTGATGTTATGTTAAATTACCACAATAGCAACGTCGGCAGACAGATATTCTCATAAAGGGTGTAACAAGAGTCTTAACAAAGCCGAAAGGCACTTGTTCTCCCCGTCATTGCGATCATTGTTTTGTTCTAGATCATACCTGAGGGATCTGGGACATTTGCGCGAAAGACATATGCGTGAAGGCCACTTGCGCGAACCCAGTTGCGCGAAAAGACATATGGGCGCATGGACCTTTGCGCGATTGGACTTTTGCGCGCATAGACACATGCGCGAAAGGACATACGCGCTCATGGTAACTTGCACGACTAGACTTTCTCGCGACTGGCTGTGGTTAATCTATAGAGTAAACATAACATCATATTATTTCTTATTATCAATGAGAAGAGAGAGAGAATCGGCAACACTGCCAAAATGACGTGTCAAATTATTGTTCCGTATTTTAAAATTAAATCTAATTAGTAATTAAGTTGTAATTGTAATTATATGTACATATTAGATGTAGACACAAAATAGCTAGGCTATTAGCTTTTAATATTCACTCAGACATATATTATGTAGTATGTTGAAGTTTAGTAATATCATAATATCAATAACACTGCTACTATTAGTAATAATACTAATGTACAGGTGACCTTAAATAAATATAGCATTAGTGCTATAAATTTTTACAAACATTGTACTGAGAAGGATCCATGTGTCACCGTGGAAAATTCTCAAGTAGTGCTCAAGTAGTACTAATGATAGGGTCTTGTTGTCTGAGGAGGGCATGGGAGTCTCCGGCCTCACTCCAGATATTAATATTAATTAAAACTAGGAAGTGAGACAACAGAAGGTACCATTAACAATATTGTTAATCCTACCAACAGCAAGCTATCTTCTTGCACTCAATTAGTTAGGAAAAAAGGGCCTCAGCAGAATATCTTAAAATTGTTCAACCAAAATATCCAATGCATTTCTTCCAAATTATTAGAAATTGAATTGTTTTTAGAAAAAACAAGGAATTTAAAAAACCCAACTGAAAAAACGTACACATGAAGAATCGATGATAGCATCGATTCTTCATCAGTATCTGTCTGTACTGGACATGGTGATGAAAAGTCTTCGTCGTCACCGTCGCTGTCTGCACTCTCTCGGATTTTGTTAAAAATATTCCAATTATATTTGATGAATGTAATTTTTGCCGCATTTTCTGTGGTCATGCGATTTCTTTTTTTTTTGTGAATGTTTTCGTGTGTACTATAATATCGTTCTGTTGCGGCAGTAGTACACGGTGCTGAAAGAAAACGCACTGCGATTTTATTTAACTTTATCGAAGAACATACTCATTTCCACCAGGTTAAGGGGCTCGTTAATGTTCTGCCAAATTAAAGGTTTTCGCCAAAAACTAATGCTAATTCTGGCATTATTTTCACATTCAACAAACCTGCCATTTCGTAAATAAAATCCATTGTTTCCATATCTTCGTCTTGATTTAATTCGATACCTTGAGTCTTTGGGTCAAGCATATAAGCGGATAAATGTAAAGGCTTTACGCAGTCTTTCATCCTTTTCGCCACTGCTGAGAGAATTTGATTCTTGGCTTCATTTTCAAGAATCGTAATACTAGGTAAAATGAACCTCATTTAAGATTTCATATCCTTGAAGATCATAAACACTGTATGGGCATTGCATTTGTTGGACTCTAGTTGAAAGATAGGTTCTGCAATTGGTTCAAGAGATCATCAAGCAAAGCTGCTTTTGTGTCATTTGACATGACGGTATTTTCTTCTATAGCTAATGCTAAGCGAGCGGCTTTTGTATTTTTAGTGATGTAAGGTAACTGCCCCATCTTGTGCAGCACGGCAGCTTTAATTTTTCTCCTGATTTCTTTAGTTTCACGATTTGCTGTAGCTTTGATTCCAGTACTTGCGATTTTTTTTATAGATTTTATTACATCTATGCAGAGTTTAATGAAATCGTTGAAACCTTCATATTTCAGTGCGTCATGAGCTAGCAAATTAATAGTGTGTGCTGCGCAGTTTAGAGGCACAACATGGGGTTGTACTTCTTTGACTAATTGAAAAGCCTTTTGTATATTTCTAGCGTTGTCACCAATAACAACAAAAAACTTTTCTTCGCCTTATATTCTCATGACTTTTAAAATTTCTTCCCGGAGATATTCACTTGTGTGGCGATTCTGTTCAGTGTTTAAACTCTCAACAAAGAATGGTTCTGGTTTTGATATAAAAAAATATAAAATTCATAACACCTTCGTTGTTTATATTACTCCGTCCGTCCAACTGGAGATGCATATAGTTAACGGTAGCAAGTTCTTCCTTCAATTCTTTCTTTATTTCGTTGTAGATTTATTTCAAATATTTGGTCGATAGGGTTTTTCTGGAAGGCAACTTAAACGATGGCTGAAGATAACCAAATAATTCTATCCAAAGAGGATGTTCCATTAAATCCTCAATAGTATCTAAAGTATGCATACCTATAGGTAGGTGGGTAGCTTCAGTTCACTCACCAAACTCAAGGTGGCAGCACTTTCCATACATCCAAATTTTACCACAGAGTTGTTACTCTTTCCTTCTATACTTACCTTACTCTTTGCCTGGGCACTGCACAGACACTATGCGGCGCGGGGGTGGAGGGCAAAATAAGAAAACCAAAAGAAACGGGACAAAAGGTGGCCGGGATAGGGTATAGTAAGAACCACGTTGCTTCGTTTTGACATCAAAGTAATAATGTAATAGAATAGTATTTTGGAAAGCTCAAATAACATTACCAGTCATTAAATTTTAAAAAATAACCATCCGATTCTCAAAAAATATAAATATCCATCATTTTGAGTAAATATCCGATAAAATGGTTGAAAACGAGTATTTATCCATTTCGGATAAATACTCGAGTAATTATCTTCCGAGAATTAATCCTCTGCCCATCACTAATGGAACATTCTTGTTCCTTTTTTTTTACAAAAATGAATTAACCAATCAATTCCGATTTAGAAGAACCTCAGTGTTATGTTTACTCTACAGAGTACACAATTCGCGCATAAGTCCTGTTGCGCTCTGTCTTTGTGCTCAAATGTCCGTTCGCGCAAAAGTCCATTCACGCAAAAGTCCATTCGCGCAAAGGTCCATTCGCACAAAAGTCCAATCACGCAAAAGTCCATGCGCATATGTCTTTTCACGCCATGTTTCGCACAAGTGGGTTCGCGCAAGTGTCCTTCGCGGAAAGGTCTTTCGCGCAAGTGTCTTGATGTTGTTTCTTTAATTAATAAAGCTTCATTGTGTTACGGTGGACTACAGTGTGTAAACAATGGTTCTATAATAGAATTATTAGGTACCTACATCATCTAATGTTTTTGTGAATGTTATTAAGAGACGATATAAAACAAATGATGGTGAACAATGAAAACAAGCTGTAAGTAATTGAGCCAATGTAATTATACACGTATTTGGTGCAACAATGAAAATATAACTTTAATTCATTTTTAATTCTCTATGAACGATTAAAGATGGCGCTAGAGATGCCTGCTTATTTTCTAACAAGGGAAATGATCTACCTAAGAATATTCAAATTCCAAATCGATTTTTATGATTTTTCATGATCTTTTTAGCGTGTCAATGGCAAATTTTCATTAAATATATTTGGACCTAAATTCAGATATACGAACTCCGCTCGCTGATGCAGTCATAAAATCGTCAAGTGCGCTGATGTCAGGGCATGTACAAATATTATTCACGATAATTATGGTTATAATTCTACAAATAAGTATTTGTTTCGGTCGCAAATCATATTTTATTCAACATTAAAACCTTAAACTGACATTGAAAGGTTCTCGAATAGGACTGTGTCAACAGCGTAAAATACCGATTCAAAATTATTAATAGACAATGAACGAACGACAAATGACGACGAATGAAGACAATGACTCACCCGTATTACATGGGACGGGACCGTAACAAACTGCGCAAGTACCTACTCCAGCACCCAAGCTCAAGGTAGTCGAAGAACACCGTGTGGTTATAGTCAGTAGACTCTGACAGTTCCCTTCGCCTTCTCCAGCGTGGAGGACATCCATGAGGATTTCTAAAGACAGGAAAAAAGGTGTATTAAGTCTAATTTTAGCATACAAACAGAAAATCTGATATACAACATGTAACGCACACCCTCAGACACCCCCATTGGTATATTATGTTATAATCAGAATACATACAGTGAAGCTTTAGTTAAACATGTTTGAGCATTGATTATTGATTGATTTAGTTATATTAATTCCGGAAGAATGTTGTGGTCACGTAGTACAAATCCACGAACGCACACAGTCGCACGCGTTGGTATGAAGGTCTTGCTAGCCTAGTAGGTATTCGCTCGCGTACGAGACGAGTTAACGCCGCTTGACACAATTCGTAGGTATTAGTGCCGAAAAAAGCCGACAATACACGATTGTTTACTGAACTCCGAGCATCGAGTTGTTTATTTATGAATATATATGAATTTTATCACCACCACCATCACCATGACCATGATAGTTTAAAATCTTATATATATGAATGTAATGAATGATGATTTGTCATGCGATCCGGCTAACGCCCGGCGCTGGCAGTTACCCGGGCCTGCGAGTGTGAAATATGTCACCGAAGACAGCGCGGGTGTGGGCGAGTAGACCCCGTGTTAGTGAATGCTACTTGGCTGGTGAATAAAAAATTAACCCAACAACTATTTCACCCAGGTCTACTCATTACAAGACCGAGATCATCGTCACTGAGTAGTTTAAAGAGTAGTACTTCCAATGCTAATGACTCGAATAATTCAACTACTACGTCTGCAGCGACGAACACCACAGATGGTGTCAACAATATTTGTCCACCCTCATGGCAAAGAATCCCTTCAGAACCCCAGCCAAAAAGAAAGAGACTATCTGATAGCCCTCCAAACATGAAAAAGCTCGACCAAACACAGGTAGGAATCGGTACCTCTAACACATTCAGTGGACTACCTGTAGATCTAACTGAGGAAACAACAGAAATTCCACCCATCTACACTAAAAAAATCAATAAACCATCACCCATAATACTATATGGAATAGAAGACCTAACAAACTAACCGAACTGCTAAATAAAACTATACCCATTGATAGCTACTCGTATATTTATCATTAATAGAGACCAGCTCAGAGTAATGACACAGTCTACAGAAACATATAAAGACGTAATAGATCTCATCCGAGCAAATGGCCTTATTGGTCACACCTTCATACAGAAACAAAACAGATGCAATAGAATTGTGATTAAAAATCTTCACCACATTACCCCTAAAACTGCCATAATAGCGGAAATAAAATACAGGGAACAAGGTCACAGGTAAAGTAATATGTGCAATATCCAGGAATAACATAAAACCATTGAATATGTTTTTTGTAAACATAGAACGCGGTCCTAACAACTCCGACGTTAAGAGTATACAGTCCATATATCACACGAGAGTTAAGTTCGAAGACCCAAAGAAATCAACCGAGATTCCTCAGTGTGCCAGGTGCCAGCAATACGGTCACACCAAAAATAACTGCATGCGCCCATACAGGTGCGTCAAATGTGCTAAAGGACACAAAAGAACGGACTGCCCAAAAAAGGATAAAAATACACCAGCCACATGTACTCTTTGCCTCGGCGACCATCCAGCCAACTACAAAGGTTGTCAAGTCTATAAAGAGATTCGAGCACGAAAAATGGCACATAAAGTAAACAGGACAGCTCCATTAATCACAAAGCAGCTAGACCAACCGTCGACCAACGGTCCAAAAATAACCAAGAACGAACAACTCAAATATTACCTGATAACATGTATAATACTACAAACACTGGATACTAGAATAGAAAAACAGAGAACACACAATCTCAGCCAACAAGCTTATTAGAGCAAATCATAACTAAACAATCAGCAAAGATAGATATTCTCATCGATCAAATAGGCACCCTAATGGGTCTCTTTACGACGCTCATAGCTCAGCAGAAATAAAATTCCTGCGAATTGCTACATGGAATATAAACGGGTTATCTCCGAATAAGCAAGAAGTTGAATTATTTATCAACCACAATAAAATAGATATTCTCCTGATCTCTGAAACACACATGGCAGATGAACGAATGATTAAAATTAAAGGATTCAATATACAACATTATTTTTAGTATATGCGAAACCTGAATATAGTAACTGAATCTATTCCAATCATTTTTAAACCATGTTATATTTTGTCCCAAAAATGTTTAAAAAAAATTACAAGTTGGACACCAAACAATACTAAGTACCTATCGCAATAATTTAGGTACCTACTGCCAAATTATTAAAATCAATGAGCTCAAGACGACGCTGGAGGCGCGAGCGCGGGCGTGCTGCGTGATGACCACGATTTTGTGCGGACAACCAGATAACAGAACAAGCTTATAACTTTGTGATTTTTCATGATACAGTTTTGAAATGTTGTACATAGATTTACTTTACATAAAAATACTAGACACGTGTTTCAGGTGTCGCATATACTAAAACTAATGTTGTATACTATGTCAACCATCCAGACGGGATTTCACATGCTGGGGCTGCTATAATAGTGAAGGAAAACATAAAGCACCATATCCTCCCGGGTTTTAAACATGTACACATACAAGCAGCTGTAGTATCAATAGATGACTGGCAAGGATCACTAAACGTGGCTGCAGTGTACAGTCCTCCACGACACCGAATTGACGAACAAATGTACAGTGACATTTTTCAAACACTTGGCACGCTGATTGGAACGCTATAAATACCTTTTGGGGATCTCGACTGACGACGACAAGAGGAAGAAAGCTGAAAAAGGCGATTGATAGTAACATCCTCAACATACTGTCAACGGGAGAACCAACTTACTGGCCAACTGTAACAAGATTCCAGACCTCATAGATTTTCCTCCTTCTGCGAACCAGTCATGCTAGTGAAGGAGGTGGCGGAACGTGAGAGGGAAAATACCTCACGTCCCAGCCACCGCGGGAGACGCCCTGGGCGTCGGAGGTCACGTGGTGGCCCCCGGCCACCGTAGGCGCGGGCCTGTGGACGGTGAGTTATGGGCTAGCTCGCCGTCCGGCCGTCTTATGACGACAGGCCGTGTCGACGGCGCGTTCGTGTTCCACGCGCGCCTCAAAGAGATGTCAGCAACCACGTAGGGGTCCGCACGGGCCGATGCCTGCCAGGGCTGCGGGACTGTTCGAAAGAGATACCGCGGCCCTGGAACACAAAGGGCAAAGAAGGAACATGGATGGGTTTTAGTCAGTACAAGTCTGACACTCCCTTCCGCTCCGCCCAGAGCGGGAGGGGTCATTTGATGATTTCCAAGCCTAAAAAAAAAAAAAAAGACCTCATAGATTTCTTTGTCACCAAGGGAATATCAGGATTGTGCACTAAAGTAGATTCACGTCTAGATGGCTCCTCTGATCACACACCAGTCATTTGCACAATAAGCACCACAGTCATCTTGAAACAACCGCATGAAACGTTATACAACAATAAAACTGACTGGGAAGCCTTTCGAGATTACATTGAAGAAAAAACTAACCTGCATATAACTCTTAAAACGGAATACGACACTACCAATCTAATACAAAAAGCGGCCTGGCTGTCAACTCCTTACATAGAATCCAAATCTCAAAGTTAAGACCACTCTGGAAATTCAACAGATGATAGCTGAGAAGCGGAGACTAGGACGTCAGTGGCACACTAGTAGGAATCGACAAGACAAAAGCGCACTGAATAGGGCGCAAAAAAATCTAAAAGAATTGCTTAAAGAAAATGAGAATAATACCTTGAAAGACAAACTAAAGACCTTATCTCCACATAAAGCAGAAGACTATTCACTTTGGAAGCTGACCAAGTCATTAAAAAGGCTAAAGAAACACATACCTCCACTAAAACAAGCAAACGGAAATTGGTCAAGAACACCTACAGATAAAGCCGAGCTATTTGCTGAATTTCTAAAGAATCTCTTTAAACCCAATGAACCTGACATCATACACCCAGGAGAAGAGATTAAAAAAATCTTATACAGCGATCAACAATTGTCACTACCACTGAGATTAATTACACCAGCAGAAGTTAGGAAAGCTATAACTCAACTAAAGCAAAAGAAGGCACCAGGATTTGACCTTATAACAGCGGAAGTGCTGAAACAATTGCTAAAAAAGGGAATAGTTCTACGGACAATCCTCTTCAATGCAGTATTGAGACTTCAATATTTTCCAAAGCTGTGCAAAGTCTCCATTATAAACATGATTCCGAAGCCAGGAAAGCCTTCTACAGAAGCAACATCTTACAGGCCAATAAGTCTTCTCCCTCTACTGTCAAAACTTCTCGAGAAGCTAGTTCTGAGACGGCTTCTCCCAGTTCTTGAAGAACAAAATATAATACCAGATCATCAATTCGGTTTTCGTGGGTATCATGGAAAGACAGACCAAATACACCGAGTAGCTCACACAATACGGCAGACGCAGTTTTCCTCGATATCCAGCAGGCTTTCGACCGTGTCTGGCATGAAGGCCTCCTATATAAGATAAAACTTCAGTTGCCGAATACTGTCTACAGGCTCCTGAAGTCAGATCTGCAACACCGGACATTCCAGGTTAAATGTGAAGGTTGTCTCTCATCCATCTACCAAATAAAAGCAGGAGTACCCCAGGGTTCGGTGCTGGGTCCAATTTTATACATAATCTACACTGCTGACTTACCCCTTTCAGAAGAAGTAATGCAACCTATGGAGATGACACTGCAGTCCTCTCTAGCCACAAAGATCCTACTACAGCATCCATAAAATTACAAGAGCATCTGGCCAAAATTGGATCTTGGCTGAAGAAGTGGAGAATAAGAGCTAGCCCTGCAAAATCTGTTCATATTACATTTGCATTAAAGAGAGGGGACTGTCCACCTGTGACACTCGATGATGCCATCCTGCCGCAAAATCAACAGTCAGATACCTGGGTATGCATCTGGACAGAAGGCTCACTTGGCGAGAGCACATAAAGGCCAAAAGCGATCAGGCAAACAAAACGTTTTGTGAGTTGTATTGGCTAATAGGTAGACAGTCGTCACTAAGTCTGGAAAATAAGCTTCTTGTATACAAAAGCATTATAAAACCAGTGTGGACATACGTCATACAACTCTGGGGATCAGCAAGTCACTCCAATATAGAAATACTCCAACGCTTCCAAAATAAAGTATTGAAGACAATGCGCCATGGTTCATACGGAACACAGAAATACATGAGTACTTGGAAACTTCAACAGTCAAAGATGAAATAGAAAAGTCCTGTGAGGCATACAAGCAAAGACTCAGACGACACAGAAATCATCTGGCCACAACACTGTTGAACACCAACAACTGCATGTTCCGATTAAGCAAGCTGTAGTGTCCTGTAAGTGAAGGAGTACACCTACGTGATACTTTGTCGTCGGTTATTTATTTCGTGTGTTTGTGTATATCCTAAATAAATAAATAAATAGGACAAGATTAACCTCAATCTGATGATTGTTTGAAAATGGGAGATGACACATCACTGGATGTGCAATTCGAAAAGATATTAATATCAACAAATCTGATTAAAGCTCTGGGGCTGATAGCAGATACAAAAAAAAAAAAAACGAAGTGCCTATTTATACTTTTCTTACAACAACATTTACGTAGGTAAGTAGTTTCATCAAGTTATTGCTCGATTTTTTTTTTTTTGTATTTTACCTCCGTGACACTTTTCCGTTGTAAAAAGTATCTTATAGTACGTTGAACCTGGTATTCACATATCACCATATTAAATACTAAATTCCAGACAATATTTTATGCATGGAGGTCTCGGCAAATATCACGTAATTTTTTCCCCGCAAGAAACTGTAAAATTGCGAGAAAACTGGGTTTTATAAAGTAAAACATGTCATTCTCTACTAAAATATGGGAAAAAAATGAAATAGTTTAACAAACTATTATTTTTAATTAATTCAACGCAATCAAGCACAGATTACCGTATTTATACTAAACTACGCATCCTGATATATCTCACGTGAGATTGGGAGGGGGGTGAAGGGGTCAAGCCAAATCTCACGACATCTCACCAAGGGGGGAAAAATCGCCAAAATTGCCTCACGCAATTAATGGACGCCCCATAAGCTAAGCTTAAGCAAGGAGATAATCTTAGCATCTCCTTGCTTAAAAAGTGATCTCCAAATCATGTGTGTGATAACTTTATGTAATTAAAATAAACCTTTTTTAACACTGCCCGACCTGGGATTCGATCCCTGGACCCCATGCTTAGTAGTCGCGCTCGCGACTACTCGACCAACGAGGCAGTCTCACAAATACACACCAAAATTTCCACGCGAACGAAGTCGCGGGTAACTGCTAGTCTATTATATACCTACATAAGATACAGCTCATCATAACAACATTAACAAAGTGTCTGTGCATTTTAGATTACAGACAATATTACGACATTTTCCTGTATTTAGTTACATACCTATTTCAGAAGTAGTATTGAACCACTATACTGTCTCCTTGGTTAATTATTCTGAAAGAACCGGTAAAAAAGAATTTGAGAATAAGAGTAGGAAAAAAGATATTGTAAATGATGACTTAGTAAGTAATGTTCAATTACAACTAATAAACTGTGAAATAACATTAGGACATACGTCAGATAAATAACGTTAAATAAAATAAAAAAATAATTAAACATTAATGACACCTGTTCGTTTCATTTGATCTGGTTTCACGGCCAAGGGTACAGCTGTTAAAATTGATCTTCCACTGTACCATCAAGGGAACAGCCAAGGGTACACAGGAAAAAAACGGGAGAAAATAGCTAATAGCTTCCTCTTTCACGGCGGCGGTAGCCAGGTGCCTCGTCACCTGTTCCTTCTAAAAAAAAAAACTTCACTCCAGAAGCCACGTCATCTTTTTTAAATTAAAACTTGGTATTTAGAGTTACGTTACGATCTATATTTTTTTATTTACAGGTCACAATTCTTGCAGCCACGAGAAGGTGAAACTTAGAAGAGCTCCCTCCGCGCATGTTTAGAGTTTTCTGCTGCTGCTAATAGAGACTCCAGATCTGCGACTGTGTGTCCCGACGGACATTGTGTTGACTACCTGCTGCAAAAAGATGGCAAGTTCTACAGAAACTAGTCATTATCAATACCCAAAGCGCCCTGGAACATCTGGGATACGAGGCCAATGGTACGAGACCAAACTCCTTAGTTTAATATATTTCAGAGCTATTCACAATGTCAAAATTGAAGACTTTCATTTAGCCACAAATGTAGACAAAATCGGTTCGTTCGACGATATTTGTTTCAAGGCTAAATTGAGGGGGGTCAATAAGCCCATTGCAGTCTTCCTTCAAGCTAAACATAAGGAGAACAATAATTCAGTTTTATCATTAAACAAAAGCGATTTAGTTGATTACTTCAACAGTTACTTGAAAATCAGGCTAAAGTTCGATCCCAATAATACAGACGTGCTGTTTAACGGGGAACTAAATGAAACAGATTGTCGCTTTGTTATTTATACAACCGCAAAAGGTGACAAAACAAACAAACCATACGAAGGTAGTTTAGCTTATGATTTGAATGCCCTAATGAAAACAGGTGACCCTGGCTCTCAGCCATCGCATGACAAAAAGGATGAGGAGTTCTTGTGTGAAATAGTTTTAAAAGAACAAATAACCGCCCTAGCTCGACAGATGGTGAAGTGTATCCGAGGAGAATTTCGTGACATCCAAATGTTGATGCAGGATGAACTTGTGTTACTGTACCATGTCCTTTTGGGGCAACATGTTTTCGACATCTCCGAGATTCAACCCGAAGGGCATCGTGACGCTAGCATTAAAGAGCATGAACATACAGACGATTTCAACCATCTATTCCGAGGTGAACTGGTCCTTGAATCGTTAAAACGACCCGACTTAAAGATGCCACAAAAATTCAAAGTGCCGGCTTCATTTGGGAATAAAGATTTAACAATAAAGGGAGGCGACAAAAAAATTGAACGGAAATTAAACGATTTGACATCTAACATTATTAGATTGATAGAAGAATCGAAACCCAATAAGATAGTCATTATAGATGAATTTATGGGAACAGGTTTTTTACAACTCAGTGGTGGCATAGCCTCTGCTGTTGGTAATTTATTAATTTTAGATGAATCCTGTAAACTAATGAAGATCAATGATAACTACGAATCACTAGGAAATCTTAGCAAAACATTATATCGCAAATTGAAAGAAAAAATCGACGACTTGAACGAATATAAATTTGATGTGAAAGCAAAAATATTTCCAAAATTATTATTTGCTACTGACGAATATCAAAAACGCGTTGTGAGTGACTTTTTGAGTACACTACTATTTTATACATCTCAACAAAGTGAGGAAAAGGTGGAGGAAACTTTAATCTCTGAAATAACTGGCTGTCAAGGTGACGAAGTACAACATGTGGAAGTTACTTCCGACGCTATATTCCTTAAGTATCATGATGAAGTACAAAAATGGTGTATGAAATCTGAAGTGGGAATGGGACGTTATCTTGAAAAAGAAGGTAGTTTATATAAAAATGCAGTTGATGCGGCAAGACAGCCATTGACCAGTGTTATAAATATGATGTATAGAATTAAAAATAAAAACTACACTCTGAGTACGATTCTCAGAGAAGAGGCCGCAAATACAATCAAGATTGATAGCTTGCTTTCAGGATCTGTTACTGTTACAGAGAATAGCGAACTTGCCGTGGCTAAGCTCATAAAACACTTAACTAACACAGT
The DNA here is from genome assembly GCA_905163415.1 of Noctua fimbriata. Taxonomy (NCBI): domain Eukaryota; kingdom Metazoa; phylum Arthropoda; class Insecta; order Lepidoptera; family Noctuidae; genus Noctua; species Noctua fimbriata. Next base: position 7,497,231 of record LR990949.1, on the reverse strand, counting down.
CGTATTAGATTTTGAATACATTCTTAATTTATCTGAAAGAGACCACAGAGCATTACGCGAAGAACTGATGAATACGAAAAAAACGAAAAAGATTATTGTTGTCTTTATTAATGCTCAGAGCATTAACACAAGTTCCTCTAGAAAATTGGAAAGTATTGCAAACTCTATGAAGGACATAAAAGTAATTATTGTTACGGACCAGGACTCCCTTGAAAACGCAAAAAAATATTTCTCACCAACTGGTAACGTGATAAAGGATGAAATAAAATTAATTGACTTCAGCGAAGAATCACAGAAACGTATCTTAGAGGACACAAAAGTAATATTTCAAGGTGACGAAGTAAGTTTAGGTGAAATCTGTTTCTCCGATATAAAGGAATATGTCGGAGGAGCCGTGTTAAATAAAATGATGCATGACAAACAATGTGTTATAGGAAAACCGATCAGTAATCCAAATTATAGACCAGAATTATACACTGAAAGGGCCGTAAGTTCTGCAAAAGAAGGAACTAGATCCATCGATGCATTTGATTGTATTGATAATGGCGCTGTACTTATCATTGGAGACCCCGGAATGGGAAAATCAACTCTCCTCACTCATCTATCTCTTAAAACCAAAAAACTCAGGCCTGATTGTTGGATACTTAAAATTAACTTATTGGAGTACTCGAAAGAATTTAGTGAGTGGAAAGTCAAGAAAACAGACATCAATCCTTTGGAATCTATGAAATTTTTGTGTAAAGTAGCACTCAGCGAGGAAAGTAGTAAAACGAAAGATCTAAATATAACACTAGAAGAATCGGTCGACCGCGACGGCCACATGCATCTGAAGGAATGCACAGGTGATGAGTGGACTGTTTTTGAGTTAAAAATATTCCTGAACTTTTATAATAATCGTTCCCGTCAAGTGATAATCTTATTCGATGGATTTGACGAAATCTGCCCAACATACGTGAATGAAGTATTAGCATTAATAAAAACTGTTAATCAATGTCACCTGGGGAATAAATTATGGATCACCAGCAGATCGTATGACAACATGAAAAGTTTTGACAGGTTCGGAAATGTTAAACATTACAAATTAAAACCCCTAGATCCTCGTGAACAGGACCGTTATCTAAATTTATTTTGGAATGAAAAGGCGTTATTGAAGGACCTCAATGGCGACCACCTTCAAAATATTTACGACTTCATTATGTTCATGTCACGAAGTGAAGAATTAAACAAGTTAAAAACAAAAAGCGATTCACCAATAGAATCAATAAATAAAAAACCATTCCTTGTAGTTTTTTTGAGCTTTATAAAGTATTTTAATAAAAATCTTGTGTCCGCGCCACCTCCCGTTGTGAAAGCTCTCCGCGAACTGTTTCGCAAATGTTGCACATTTCACGGCGAATCCTTCGCAATTCCGATACACCTAAATATAATAGCTGAGTACTTGTGCAATAAAATAAAAGAAGTAAACATAGAACCTCACAACTGGGACTTGGACACGAATATATTTAATATTTATGAAGATTTTATGGTAACCAAAATGAAAAGAATACGATTCCAAGAAAAAACCCAAAACGACATGTCCAAACCGGATAATATATCTGCTTACGAACGCGAATATGCGGATTTTAAAGAAAAGCATAAGAAATTAGCGGCATACGCTTTTTATGACAAATGCCTTTTTGATGACGATGAGATCACAAAAATTAAGGAAATGATTTACAAACTGAAAGAGGGGGAAAGGGGGAACAGGCGTCATTTGTGAAGTAGTGAATGATGTTCCGATATTCGTACACTCCGCGTTCGCAGAATACTTCGCGGTCGAATACATTTGTGATTTATTAAAAAGAGAAGAACATCAGGAATCGCTCAGGGGTTTTATATTGAACGAAATGTTTTTCAACTGTAACAATAACGTTCTGGCAACATTGGACGCTAAAATTGAAATTGACGAAGAATTGTCTGCACTTTTTATAAGAAACAAAAATGTAATGTTTGATCTGTTATTGCAACAGGCCGAAAACACTCAAAATGAGCAAGGTGAAATTAAATCATTTCTGTGTGAAGCGATCCGAATGGATCTACGAAATATAGGACAATTACTATTGTCAATAATCGAAGATAAGTTAGACGACAGTAATTTGATGGATTTCATTAAACTTGTAAAAGGTACTAATATGTTTCTTGTAGCTGTCAAAATGGAGTTTGATGAGTTTGTACTGTCCATAGTCAATCACGTGAAAGCGATTGATGAGTCCAAGTTAATACTGTTATTCGAAGATTTTGGTCACAATAAGAATATTGGCAATCTTAGTAGCGATGAGCTAGTTCAGAAAATACAAGCACACATGTGGAAACGTATGGACATTGTCCCAGATTGGACAAATTTGAAAGATTTTATGAACGAAGTCCGTTTTATTTAGGTTATAGTACCTGTGTTAGAAGAGAAAAAATAATGTTATCTTTTAACTATGTTAGAGTTCCTTTAGTGTTGCTTTATTTATTGGACCAGAAATTTTCTAGCTGGCCGTGGCGTCAGCAGTATGTTGAGGTTACTAATTCTACAGACGTGTTCCTGGAAAAACTAGATTGCATACTTGCCTTATGTAACCGGAAGATTGGTAAAAAAATATTATTATGCGGTGACTTCAATATTGATATACTTCAAAAAACAAGATTATCTGTAGAATTCCAGCATTTACTTTTAAACTACACTAATAGACCAAGTATAAATAAACCTACACGTATCTGTAGCGGTAAATGCATTGACAATATCATGCATAACGTCCGAGGTGGACAAGGAGAGGTTTTAGACCTAGCTTTGTCAGATCTCACAGCCCAGATCTTTAAATGTCCAGTCAAAAAGACTTGTACTATTTACCATTGGTATGTTACTAATCGGGATTACAGCTCTGAAAACAGAGAAAAGTTTTTAGATTATATGCGTAAACTTACTTTTGATGAGGTCTTCAATAATACCGATCCCGAAACAGCATTTAATTTGTTCCATGATTTATTTACAATTTTCTACGACTACCTATAAAGAAAAAGATCTCCATTCGAAAATCTCCCAAATGGATGTCCAAAGGTATTAAAACTTGCAGCAAACGGAAAAGAGAAATACTCTGGCAATTTCGAAGATTGCCTACGAATTTGAGTACTGTTTTAACAAACAATTGTTAAAACAGTACTCAAAACGACTCAAAAAAGTTATCTACTTGACCCAAATCTCTCAAAATAATTATCTTATAAATAATGCCGACAACAAAACTAAAGCTACCTGGAAAGTTATAAAACAAAACAATTCAGTTTCCTTCTGAAACCTTGCATAAAATACATATTGATAATAAAGTAATTGATGATCCTATAAAAATTGCTACAGCATTTAATAATTATTATTTAGATGTAGCAGATCAAAAAAATAGTAATAATAATCAAAATTGTAATAGTTTCTCAAACATAACTCATTATCCAAAATCCATATTTATGGCACCTACTGATCCCTTCGAAATATTTAAAATAATCAATTCATTAAAAAACACGAATAGCACCGGATATGACGGCATTGCAACAAAAATCCTTAAACTTGTGGCAAACATTATAGCTCCTGTATTAAGCTATGTTATTAATGTATGTATTTAAAATGGACACTTTCCAAGTAGGTTAAAAATGACATTGATTAAACCACTACATAAGAAAGGCGATAATACAACTATATCCAATTACCGCCCAATAGCTTTAATACCAATACTGTCTAAAATCTTTGAAAAAGTTATGTATAATTCCCTATATTCTTTTTTTTAATCTAATAACATACTAACAGAAGAACAATATGGATTTCGAAAAAATAAAACTATAAATAAAGCTGTCTACGAGTTATTTTCAAAAATTATTCAGAATATGGACAAAAAAATACCCGTTACAGCAATATTAATGGATATGACTAAAGCATTCGATCACGTAAACCATACAATTTTGATGAACAAACTGGAACGTTATGGTATTAGAGGCAATATGAAAAAAATGATCCAGGCATACTTAACGGAAAGAAAACAAGTCACTACCATTAATAGAATTTGCCCAAAGACGAAAAAAGAGATTACTTACAGATCATCAGCTAGGATCACAACATGTGGGGTTCCTCAGGGTAGTGTCCTTGGGCCCTTACTCTTCATAATATATATAAATGATCTTCCTAAGTGCACTACTCATTAAACCATTCTATTTGCCGATGACAGCACAGTAATTATTCCATGCAATAATGTAAATGAATATGAAAACGATATAAATACTGCCTTACAACATATAATTAACTGGTTAAAAGTAAACAAATTAAAAATAAACTTAGAAAAAAGTAAAACGATGTCATTTTAACAACGTACAAACCAATCACAATTAAATATAGTTTATGTAAATATAAAAATAGCTGAAAAGAACAATGCCAGGTTTTTGGGCCTACACCTAGATAGTCATCTATCATGGAAATCACACATAGAAATGATCTGTAAAAAACTTAATCAATACGCTTATGCTCTCTATAACGTAAGAAAAATAGTAACTGAATCCGTGGTCCAGTAGCTTACAATGCTTACGTAACATCCACGTTACGCTTCGAAGTACTATATTGGGGAAATTCTACAGATAGATTTATCGCTTTCAAAGCGCAGAAAAAATGCTTAAGATCTGTTTTCAAGCTGAAATCAACTGATAGTTACTTGCCATTATTCAAAAAGTATAAGTTACTTACCCTACCGTGTATGTATATTTATGAGACGGCAGTGTTCGTAAAATGTAACTTACATTTATTTGAAACATTGAAGTCGAAACGCCGTAATAATGAGATTTGTGCCAATGCACACAACACAGCACTTTATGCAAAAAGTCTTAAAGGCATGGCACCCAGAATATACAACAAAATTACGAAGGCTATAAGAGAAAAAAGTGAGTTAAATGATTTTATAAAGTACCTAAACAAATATTTAACACAATAGGCATTCTACTCTATCAAAGAATACCTAGACGATAACGCAAGCTAAGTAGTAGTAATTTAAGAAAATTTTAAATTTATAATAAGAACTGGTACATTTTTATTTTTTCCTAACAGTTTGCATGTTTAAAGACAATTTTGTTTGAAAATATATAGTTAAAATAGTTTGTAAGAATAATTTATAGTATAATTTTAACATACCTAGAAATAAGAATATTATTAAGAAATAATGTATGGTAGATAGCTGCTATCACCTTTAAAAAAATTTAATTCTTTAATATTTATGTTTTAATATTTGTACGCCGTTGTCGGCAAAACATAGCGATCTTTTATATTTACTTACATCTTTTACACCTATGTTTAACAAATAAAACCTTTGACTTTGACTTTGACTTTTAAAATAATGAGAATCTTGAATCCACTGTCTACAGATTGATTATCTTCTGAACCAATGATATTATAAACAAAAAGAGGTACATAGATATCGCAATGGCGCGCGCAAATTGTTGCAGACAAATTTAGACAATTGTCGTAATTTAAGTACTTCAAGCGCCATAGCTATCTCTGTCTATATCATACGTTCCGTATTATCTATCGCAGTCGTAACAACGTAACGATATTTGAACGCCACTCAGTATGAACGTAGAGGATTGTTCTTTAAAATATCTTTATCTATTGAATTTTAACGTATTTTATTTTATAATGATGGTTTGATTAATGACATTAACTTATTTTATTTTTAAATTTGATTACAGACTTTTTACATTGAATATGGTTATTTGACGAAAAATGATTGTGTTAATTTAATTTAAATTTTATTTTGTGTAAAACTTAGTTATAATATTATTGTGTGGTGTTATTATCTCTGATTATTTTGAAACGTCTTAAAACTAACATTATTTTTAAGTGTACTTACTAACTCAAGTATGGATCGTTGTGTCTGATGCAAATAAATAATAATAATATAACAGGTTCGTAGATCCCGCAAGGATCTGTCGACATGTTGGATAGATTATAAATAGGCCTACGACTCGGTGCCACATACATGGCTCATGAGGGTGCTGGAGTTGTACAAGATAGATGCAACTCTACACGCGCCTTCATTGAGTCGTGTATGGGGCAATGGAGGACGGTCCTTCGATATCCAGGATGTCGACAGATCCAGGGGAACGATGAGCCTGTATGGATTAAACGGCGAATATTCCAGGGCGACAGTCTGAGCCCACTTTGGTTCTGTCTAGCCCTGAATCCTCTGAGCACATTGCTGGAGGTTTCAGGTCTAGGCTACCGGTTGAGGAGAGGTGGTCAGGTCATATCTCACCTTCTTTACATGGATGATCTGAAACTCTTTGTCCCCAACAAATTACGACTGATGGAGCTACTGAAAGTAACTGAAACTTTGACAAATGTGCAGTCATGTATGTAAAGCGAGGGGAGATTATGGAATCCGAGGGAATTCAGCTTTTGGATTCCATACACCTGAAATCCCTCTCCTCATCCGAAACCTACAAGTATTTGGGTATGTCGGAAGCATTAGGTATCAATACTGCCGACATGTTGAATCGTTGAGGGAGCGCTTCTTTGGCCGCCTGAATAAAGTACTAGGTAGTTTTTTGTCAGGCGGAAACAAGGTGTGCGCCTTCAATGGTTGGGTCATGCCGGTTTTGATGTATTCTTTCGGCATACCCAAATGGACTCAGACGGAACTTGATGCCCTGGATAGGAGGGTCCGCGCTCTGCTGACCGCAAATCGAATGCATCACCCACGGTCGTCGGTGATGTGACTGTATATCCCACGGAAGTGCGGGGGTCGTGGCTTTTTAAATGCTAAGACCCTGCACAACCGTGAGGTATGCAGTCTCAGAGAATAATTCCTAGAAGTCGACGTGGGGATGCACCGAGATGTGGTCTCAGTGGACAAGGGCCTCACCCCGCTCTCCCTGGCTAACGAGAACTGGCTCAAACCTAGAGTATTAGACATAATGATCGCAAGGAGGTATGGCAGGGCAAGGAGTTTCAGGGACGCTTTTACCGGGCCCTACACGGACCCGATGTAGACTTCTTAGCGTCCGTATCTTGGCTGCGCTTCGGTGACCTATTCGAGGAAGCCGAAGGTTTTGTCTGTGCAATAATGGACGAAGTTATGATGACGAATAACTACCGGAAATACATTGTGAAGGATGGCACAGTTGACATATGGCGGGCATGCCACCGTCCGGGAGAATCGATCCGACACATTATTTCTGGGTGTTCTCGTCTGGCTAACGGAGAGTACTTGCATAGACACAATCTCGTTGCCAAAATTATTCACCAGCAACTTGCTTTGAAGTACAACCTTGTGGAATCAGAAGTGACATACTAGAAGTACGGAAAGAGTTCTCGATGATGGTAATATCACGTTGTATTGGGATCAATCTATCGTCACTGACAGGACTATTGTTGCCAATAAACCTGACATTTTTTTTATTTTTTATTTATTTAACAGTTTATGTACACACTAAATACAGAAAAGAAGAAAGGAACAGAAAATAGTACAAAGGTGATGCTTATTTCTAAAGAAATCTCTTCCAGCATACCTGCGAAAGGAGATACTAAAAAAAGAGATGTAGACATAGTGTGTAAAAGAAGAAGAGAAAATGGAATACATAAAACACAAAACAGAACTATTTAAACATAATAATATAAGAATATACTAACATACTTATAAATATAAAGACAAAACATAACAATACTGTAAATACAATAAAATAACTAATAATAAATACTTATGAAACTATGACGAAATGGAAAGGTAATGTTCTTTCACTCCTCTTTTGAAAACTGCAAGAGTTTGGCAGTCCCTAATTTCAGGCGGAAGTGAATTCCACAGCCGCACGGCGTGTACCGTGAAGGAATAGGAAGTAGAAGTCGGTAGAGTGTGGAGGGGGATTTAAGGAGGTTCCTAAGATGCGACCTGCAAGGTGCATCAGAAGGACGGGAGTAGGAAAAGCGTTCCCGCAGATAGGATGGCGTTTTAGGATTATGGAGGATGTTAAATAGCAGACACAATATCCGAGAGTTCCTGCGAAGTCGAATTGGGAGCCACTTGAGTATTTTGCGAAAGTTAGAAACGTGATCATACTTTTTAAGGTTAAAAACAAAACGAATACAGATATTTTGCAAGCGCTCAAGTTTATTTAAAAGCCCCTCGGTGGCATCCAAATAACAGGCATCGGCGTAGTTTATGATAGGTTGAATGAGAGTTTGCGCAAGGGAGATTTTGGTGTTCAATGGCAGGAAGCTCTGGAGGCATTTCAATGAGTGGAACGTATAGTGCACTTTGCGACTAACTTCAGCAACATGGGCAGTCCAAGATAAATAGGAATCCATTGTCACCCCCAGGTTTTTAGCCTTGATTGCGTAATCAATCTGAACTCCATTCAGCCTAAGTGGAGACAGCGACGCAACATCGAGCCTATTCCCGTTATATTTCCGTATTTATTAATAAATTAAAATTATTCCTAATAAACAAAAGCTATTATAATGTGAACGAATACTTGAATGAAAGATTATTTATTTATTTATTTATTGGATCTCCAACAGAAACTACACAATTACATGCAAGTATACATTAAACAGGGACAGGTACAAGTGTGCGCTTCCAATTATAGGAGACCACATCATTCACTTATAATCTAGGTGCATACACTAAATCTGACAAGGTTAAAAATATAAACAAATCCAAATACGTTACACGAAAATCATACTAAGGAAACAAGGTGAATTACATAAAAGATTAAGAACTATAATAATAATGGAAATGAAAAATAAGAAAAAAGAAATTATAATAATAATCATACAACAACAAGATATTACGACTTGGGTATTGTGACATTTAAGTCTTTTTTAAACCTAGCCATTTTGCATGTAATATCCACTACATTACGCTTCGATACTGCGATAACGCCTACAGAGCCTTGGCAGAACGGCAAAATGTCCGAGGTTTGTTTTGGATCCCGGCACATAGAAAAGGTTATAGTTACACTTGCGCGGTAGGCGAGATGGTGCACTTATCTGCAGCCTTCCAAGAAGCTCGCTACAGTCAACAACCCCATTGAACAGTTTGTGAAGAAATGTGAGATCTAGAACCTGTCTTCTATCTAATAACGAGGACATTTTATAATGCTGTAGTCTCAACTCTCAAGTCGTAACTCCTGATTTTTTTAGCCAGACTGTTTTTATAGCATAGATGGTACAGAAAACGCCTTTGTACACTTTCCAGGCAGGATCTAGATGTCATAGTGAGGATTCCATACGGTGCTATTGTATTCAAGAAGTGGGCGAACTAATGCGTTATATAAATGAATTCTAGTTGACGCTTTAGTAAATTCTTTGCTATTGCGCAAAACAAATCCGAGCACCTTGAACCCTTTTGAGGTAATATTTAAAATGTGCTTATCAAATTTAGGTCAACATAATAAGAAATTACGCTAGTAATTTCTCATCCTTATAATATAATAACAATAGAATTTTATGTTTTATTTGCTTGTTAATTTTATATTATTATTGTGTTTTGTGAATTATATGTAATTACTTAGTTTTTCATGTATAATTTTATTTAAATTTTTAGCTTTGTACGACTGACATTTTAACTTTAAAGTATATTGTCTATTTTTGATTGATTTTTATTATTATATTTTTTATATTGCGAATGTAACAACTACACTAAATTTTGCTGCACCCCGACGGGGTCTACAACGGCTCTTAGCTCTAAGCCTTTAGTTTACACCATTTTTACCTTGTAGAACGCAAATCAATGAATAAATAAATAAATGATATTGTTATTGTAATGTTGAAGTGTATAATTATAAATGATGTCTGCACCTGCTTTATTTTATTTTCAATATACTTCCTCGAAAACTAGCTCATAACGCACTATCATTAGGTTCCACATGCAATGTATTTCACGCTCTTGGATTTGTATTATTTATAACAACTATTATGGAAATAAAAAAAACCACAGATAACTATAAACTAAGTCCAATTTGCAGCTCGAATGCATTATCAAAGATTCCCCACTTAAATCAAAAGGGACTATTTTGAATATTTACATTGGGTTTTAAATTGAATATCATATATAACATGATTATTTAAAACGAATATTAACTTTTATGAACAAATTAACATTTATTTGTGATCTAAATTCAAAAATATTTGAATTTTCTATTTTTCATGTTAGGCTGTTTAGCGGCATCATATCTTTGCTTCTTCTTGAACCTGGCGAAAGCAAAACGCGAAAAAAAAGCAAGTGAAGGGGGAAGCCCGCGAAATTCAAATTTTCTTACGTTTTTTGCAATTTGCAGGTCAGTGTCAGGTTGTATGTTGATGGATATGTGATTCGCGCACTGTAGGGACACATGTAAGCGTGCACGACAGACAGAATGCAAGGTAAGCAAAAATGTAAATGTGAGCGCGACGTATGGACGGCGGACTAGCTACTGCGCACTAGTCCGGTCGGAAGGTTCTCCTTGGGTTTAATGGGAATAAAAACTCTTTCAGTAGTGAACACTCGTTTATTTGTATAAACCCAGAGGCTTCATAACTGGTTGGCGCAGTACTCAAATAAATAGGGATTGACATAATCACACAGTGACCACATCATCCCTAAAGCTCTATAATCATTCATCATCATCATCATCATTTCAGCCGAAGACGTCCACTGCTGGACATAGGCCTCCCCCAAGTGCCGCCAAATTGACCGGTCCCGTGCGACTCGCATCCAGCGGATCCCTGCAACCTTCACCAGGTCATCGGTCCACGGTACGGTAGTGGGAAGCTCTATAAATAATAAATAAAATAATAATTTATATACAGGATGGATTTGAATAAATGCGACAAAAAAAAATGGGAGCTTCAGTTTCAGTAACATAGTGATTATAAACTGTTTTTTCTACGATCTAAATCGTTAAAAAAAATTACGCGATTATCGTTTTCAAAAGGTCCATTGATGTTATTATCTTTATTTAAGTACGAATTATCGGTACTCCAGCAAAATATTTAATATGCAAAATAAATAAGAAAAATTAAAGTATCAAAAAATCTCGTCCGACTCATCGCAATACTCAATAATCGACGTTGCCGTTCATAGCGGTCATTTACCTAATTTTGCCTATTTAAGACTGATCAATTATTTTTTAATTTTACATTTGATATTTTCTACATTTTCTTGACAACACGTATTATTGTATATTTAAATTTGTCGCATCTATTCAATTTCACCCTGTATATTATAATTCTGCGTTACTTAACACAGAATTATAATCATCAAAACAACCCTCTAAGACTTATAGGGTTGTATTGATGATTTTAATGAGGAGCTCGTGGCTAAATAGTTACAGCCGCTCGGGTCGATCTTTAGGTTAAGCCGTGCTTACCTAGGTTGGTCCGTGGATGGGTGACTACCCATTACATACCGAGTTTCCTCCGTGCCTCGGAAAGCATGTTAAGCCGTTTGTCCTGGGTGTCATTTGTAGATCTTTGACAGTCGTTAGGTAGTCAGTGGTCCAAAAAGTATGACAACCTGTCTTAGCAAGGGGTATCGTATTACCCAGTACTAACTGGGCTGTGGAGGTCAGATAGGCAGTCGCTCCATGTAAAATACTGATATTCAGCTGCATCTAGGTATACTGGAAGCCGACCCCAATATAGTTGGGAAAAGGCTAGGCAGATGTGTGTTGATGATTTTAATGATTCAAAAGTCATTCAGTGGGGTTACATGAACTTACAAGTCTAAGTTCGTGTAACCTCATTGAATGACTTTTTCATGAAATACATAGTTAATTTGAATTTCGCGGCTACCGTAGCGCTTCCACCATTAGTCATAGTTCATTTATTTGTCAGAAACATGAGTATGCACACACAAAGCCTGCAAGATGTTAAGTACATTGCAGAAAGGATCACAGTCATGTTTTACCTTTACGGCGTACAAATATGTATTATAATAACATTTGATCAAATATAAAATTAATTGTAACTGTTAATTAATAAACATATAAAAAATTCAATTAATTGAACTTCATTTGTCAACGTTTGCAATAAATTACATTTGAATTTAACATAGGTACAGCATAAGCATTTCAAATATCAATTAAACAAAATTAGAATATCAATTTTTAAAAGAAAAAAAAAATAATTCAGATGTCAAAATAAGATAAAAATCTAACAACAGTCAAGAGAACCAAACGACGCCCCCATATTAGAATTAGATTAGAATTAGCATGTTTTCTCCATTAGAAACTCAGCAATACAATAGAAACATTTGGCTGCTAAATACTCTTTTAGTTTTTTTTAAATAAGTTAGTAATAGTTATATCTCTGAGTGCCTGTGGAAGGTGGTTAAATATACGTGGAGCCATACAGAAAACACTTTTACGCATTAGTGCTGTATTGGATGGTCTCCCACACAATCTGTGCTTATATTTATCGCGCCGGTAGTATCCATGACAGTGTAGGAGCGCGAGCGCTGACACAGCATTCTGTATTCGACGTACGCGCAGCACTCGGCGACACCAGTTCGCCCGTAACCGCCAATAGCTATAGACGCGCTTTCAATCTAAATAAGTACTCCGTTGTAATATTTGTAACACGTTTAGCAAGTAAAGAAATATCCAAGTTCCGTCGCATTTCATTTCTCTCCGTACACACACGCCTAAAGACAACATATACACGAACACAAAATTTTAAATTGGTGACCCCGACGTGATCAGCATCAGGCCATCTTCTGTCACGGCATACGAGTTGGTTTTGCTACCTAGGCGCGCATATACAGGATGTAAACAGACCCTTCACATAGCCGTTAATCAAGCATTCTGTACATCAAACTAAGTAACTTTACGCAAAAATATCTGTATCACAAAAGCTATATGATATCTGTAGTCACAAAAGCTTAATTTTGCAGATACTTTCCGAGATCTGGCTGATGCTCTGTGAGGACTGAGGGAGCGCACTTTAAGTCCTGTAGTTTTTAATATATTTGTTCTACAATTGTTTTAAGTCTTCTACTAACAAACTGCAAAGTGTGTACTACTGCGCAAACTGTCCAAAGTTTATTTTTGATGTGAAACATCTAAAGGGTGTAACTGAAAGGTACTTGTTCTCCCCGTCATTGCGATTTTTTTTTTTGTTCTAGTACATACCTGGGAACCTTCTAGTTACGGAGATATTGGGAGTCAAAATTCCAATTATTTCACAAGTTTATTTTAATACATGTTTTTAATGTAAGATTTTTACTTTACACGACCCCCGAACTATACAATCCATCCATGAGCACAATGCTTTGAGTGCTTTCCATCGAGTCCTACCGCAAAACGTAATTTTTCACCCCAAAAAAAAACCTTATATACGTTGCGTTGCTATGTAAGTATATGCGTAAGTATTATGTATGTATTATGAGGGTGTAATAGATCAATAACAGAAATAATAAAGTTTAAATTGTTTATTAACTTAAACCTAAACATATAAATAGTATCAAGTATATTTTGTCTTCTTAAAACAAAAAAAATATAAATAATCGCCATCTTAGTTTAAAAAGAGCACTAAGTTATTAAAAAGACAACATAAAAATAAAACAGATTTCTTTTAACACAGAAAAATGTAAGCAACTAAATCGATGTACAGTCACAAGCACCAATACAACATTAGTTTTAGTATATGCGAAACCTGATACACGTGTCTAGTATTTTTATGTAAAGAATCTATGTACAAAATTTCAAAACTGTATCATGAAAAATCACAAAGTTATAAGCTTGTTCTGTTACCTAGTTGTCCGCACAAAAACGCGGTCACCACACAGCGCGCGCCTCCAGCGTCGTCTTGAGCTCATTGATAATAAGAATTTGGCAGTAGGTACCTAAATTATTGCGATAGGTACTCAAAGTCGCTCGGTATCCAACTTTTAACTTTTTTAAATATTATGGGAAAAAATGTGACATGGTTTAAAAATTATTGGAATCGATTCAGTTACTTATTCTGTACAAACTATATTCAGGTTTCGCATATACTAAAAATAATGTTGTATATAAACAGTTAACAACTTTTAAAAGTGTTTTTCTCCTATTCTGATTAAAATCATGTATTTCACATATTCTGGAACTCGTATTTGTATGAAAAAGATCCTATCTCCAAGTTAAAATCAATATTTCTTGCGAAAATTGCTTTTAAATTTAGGGAAGTGCATACATATTAGTGCTCGTGACTGTACAACTTTTGGCCTACCACATACATACACGAAAAAAAAAACGTCTCCTATTTCTGAAGGCGTAAACTCTCAATGGAAATCCGATGTAGCTATCGGTAAAAAGGGTCCTGTTTAAAAAAAAAAAGATAGCTACATACTCTATACACACGCCAGCACATCAAGCTTTTATAATCTGTCAAATTTCTTTAATAGATTTTCAACTATATCGCTAAAGCATTAGGCTCAAGCGTGGATTGGAAAAAAAAAATTGACAGTTTCAGCGTCAGACATCAAGCTATCCGAGCTTGATGTGCTGGCGATTGTACAATATGTAATGAATGTACCTATATCTGAAATACGATAAGTTAGTACAAGAAATTGGTATAATTGGAAACGCTGAATTAGCATTCTTATTTTGTTCAACCCTTCCCAACAATTTATACCGACCGAAAAATGCTAATCAGAGCACTTTTTCGTTTTCAGCAAGTAATCCACTAATTTCAATGATATTATAAATAAAAAAGTGTAGATATCGCACTAGCGAGCGCAAATTGTTGCAGACAAATTCAGACAATTGTCGTAATTTAAGTACTTTAAGCGCATTAGCTATCTCTTTCTGTGTCATACGATCAGAATTATCTATCGCAGTCGTAACAACGCAACGATACTTGAACGCCGCTCAGTATGAACGTAGCGTGTTTCTTTATAATATCATTGACTAATTTATAATTTGTGATATGTACAGTCAGCACATCAAGCTACCCGAAACTGTCAAATTTTCCCAATCAACGCTAAAGCGATAAAGTTGAAAATCTATTAAAGAAATTTGACAGCTTGTAGAAGCTTGAAGAAGTGATGTGCTGGCGTCTGCACATTAAAAATGTGTTACATGCTAAGCACAGATCTTAATATCAACAATATAAAAAAAACTTTTTAAGTACATCTTTCTATGATAACAGAAACTAACAGCGAATTGCACGTCTAAAACTCAAAGCGATTAGCATATCTAATCCACGTTCAAGAGCTATCAGGGGGCTGACTATGACGTTTTAAATCATGAGTAATTCCAGTGTGGGAATAAGGCAGAGCTATACAGGTCGTCTAGCGCCATCTCTTTCCCACCAGATAAAATTCCTTAGGAATATTGGTCGATAATGACAGATCTTGAACGCCATTTATACAGAGTGGAAGGGACACCGACACTGAAACGGTTACCGCGTATTCAGTACACCATTCTGAACCCCACATAGAAATTTTTCGGCAGTTATTAAAAAAAAAAACAGCTGTTACACTCATTATGACCGTGTAGGTATTGCACTTTTGTAGGCTGTTATTTTTTAACATCACCGATGAGAAATTTATGTGGCGGGGCCACAATTTATGTGGGGTGTGGGGCGTACGATGGCCATTTAAACCCCCTGACAACTTCAATCCGAAAACGCACAAAGGTTTTCGATATTGGAAATCGTTACGGAACTCAAATGGAGTTGGGCGGGACACCTAGCAAGGCGCAGTGATAACAGGTGGACTTAGGCTGTCACCGAATGGCGTTCAAGAACTGGCAAAAGAAACGTGGGTCGTCCGGCGGCGAGATGGACAGACGACATAGTTGCCATCGGGGGAAAAACCTGGATGAGGCTGGCAGAGGAACGTGGAGATTGGCACGAGAAAAGAGAGGCCTATACCCAGTAGTGGGTGAGTTCGGGCTGTGGATGATGATCATGATGACAACTTCAACTATCCATCAGAAAACCTTCCACCTGGGCACGCGTTGCCGTGGCCGATTTGGAAATCCTTAAAAAGACTTCGAACCCAAGTCGGCCGGACCAAAGACAATCTCTGCAGATGGGAGTTCATGGATGGCTCAGACCTCAAGTCCGTATGCGGGGTCCCCCACAGACAAGGGCCCACCTTCCATCTTGCACCGCATGCCCTAGCACCTGCGTACCTGGTGATCTGTTTACTGCATCAGTGAGTGGGGTTCGCGTGGCTGAGTTCTGGGCTAAACAGAATTGAGCCACGGGTTTGGTGTCTTCGGCAGCGATAGCCTAGTGATGTGACCGTCGGACTGAAGTCATAGGCCCAAGACACGCACCTCCGATTTTTCAGATCTATGTACGTTATATAGTAAAATCACTTGCTTCGCTGAAGTAAAACATGGTGAGGAAATCAGCAAGTCAGAAGCCCATGGACGGCATAAAACTCTGACACCAGGTTAGGCACTAACCACACGATAAAGAAGAGTAGCTGTCTTAGTCCATTAGTTCCTGCCATGATCAAACAACAAGACACGATACGATATTAAGTGTCCCATCGTTTGTGGAACAGCGCCATAGTTACACTCCAGGGCCATCTCCACCTGAGTAGGTTTTACTCGCTGTGGCCAATGTAAGTGGCATTGTGGGAAAGAGATGGCTATACAAGAAGTCTAGCTCCATCTTTTTCCTATACTAAACTAAGATTAATTGCGTTCAGTTTCATTAGTGGAATTCGCTCTTAAACGTAAAAATAAGCTAACAATTTTAAAATTTAAATGCGTTATAAAATGCCAGACATAATTTCAACGAACACTCCAAAAATATATGCCCAAAAAATGCATTTAAACAAATAAAAAAAAAGAATTTGAGATTTCGTAAAAATCATTTTTTTAAATACTACTTAAAAATATTATGACTTCGTAATGTCTAAAACTAAATGTTTAACCTTTAGGTCAACTTAATAAAGTGCACCCATTAAAAAATCGGCATATTTCAAGCCTAAAAAGATTTACCAATAATAAACTCAGGCATATTAATTGTTTAGCATATTGATTGTTTTCTATCAACAGCCTTTTCATTAATAATTATAAGAATAGAAGATGAAACTAATAAATAATCAAGAATCATAGTTGTGATTGATTTGATTTTAATATGCGATTAGTAGTTCTGCATTATTATTTTGGTAGAGGCCATAGTCGAAACTGACGCCACCATATTGTTTTTTAAATACATTTTCCACAGACAATTTACAATTGTTTGCCAACAGCGCTGTCAATGTCATTTTGGCGCCAAAAGAATTTTGCACAATTTAAAAAAAAAAAACAGAAAGTAACTGTCATTTTTGACAGCTGTATGAATTTGACGTAGCGTGTCAACTTTTAGGCAATTATATTATAACCTAAGTGCACACAATATAATGATGGTAATACAGGTAAATAGATGTGCTAAGCACTGGGTCGACCGTGGCAATGATTGGGAGAGGGCTATGTCCAGCAGTCAACCTCACTCTGCTAAATCTAGATGATACATAACAAAATACTAGATACCGACACTTATACAGGGTGTAAGGGACAGCTCTCCGCAGATGGGGTGAATTCAGTATAATTATCGTACTAAGATAACCGGTACAAGAAATTATTTCAGGAACGTTATGGGAGTCCAATAAATTTGATTTGTTTTATTTCCTCATACACAATGTATCGTTACTGTGGCAAAACGCAAGTAGCGAACGGCAAGCGCGACGACGAGTTCGATGAACTCTGTAGGTAGGTAGGAAGTGAACAGCTGATTTCACGCGTCGTTCGTTAGAATATTTCAACATCCATTGTTGCTTTTTTTATTTTAGCTGTATTATTTACATAAATGTAGTTAGCGTTCAGAGAATGTAATTTTACATTGAAATAAAGGAATTGTAACTGAAAAAACGATAAACAAAGTGAAAATTTTCCTGAATTTTTTTTTTTTTGGAATTGTCAATGGTCAGTATGCGGAGGACTGTCCCTTACACTCTGTATGTCTACACTCAGCAACTTTTAAAACTGATTTCCTGCATGCGTACCATGACCAACGTAGAAATGGATTTAGTCGACGAAAGAATCGACAAAATGACAGTTTTCTTTTGTTGATCTGTCATTTTGTCGATTCTTAAAATAGTATTAAGTTTACTCAATTAATTATTACAAAATAGCACAAATCATATAACATCATATATCTCAAATTTGCGATCGATTTTTTACGAGAAAATCGGTTCTGAATTTTGCCAAGTTTATACATTAGTGTCGGTCATTCGTTCCATGTAAAATACTGGTATTCACCTGCATCCGGTTAGACAGGAAGCCGACCCCAATATAGTTGGGAAAAGGCTAGGCTAGATAGTAATAACCATCATTGGCCAGTTATGTTTAAGACAGATGTAATAGGGGCGACTCTATTGCCAGCAACCGGTCACTGACGTGTAAGTAACGCGCACGCATATGCCCTCCACGCCAAGCCACAATTTCACTGACCATTTTGCTACATATTTGTGTCGTTTGGCGTACAGGGCACGCGCTTACTTGTCACGTATATATGACAATGGCGTTCAAAAGGTTACCCCAAGGTGTTTCGCCTGAGGTCATGAACCCCCCTTACACCGTGTGCCATCATCTTATGGAATTATAAGTAGTACCCCATCGAATGAGTTCTAGCGTTTTTGTAATAATCAAAGTATTCTTGCGGCGAGTTCGCGTGTTTCTTCACAACCTCATCTAGCTGCATTTGATCACCCCAGTCGGCCTGAAATAACAAGAAAAGAATGATCTAATGAATGGTCAAAGTTTAAACTAACTTTATTCTAATGGGAAAAGGTTGATTTTACGTGGCTTAGAGGAGGCATCACGACATAACAGCGTCATGCCATCTTCCGTCACGGCATAGGAGTCGGTTTTACTGCCTAGACGCGCATATAAAGGGTGTAAATAGACCCTTAACAGGCACTTGTTCTCCCCGTCTTTGCCATATTTTTTTTGTTCTAGACCATACCTGGGAACCTTCTAGTTACGGAGATATTGGGTGTCAAAGTTATAACATTTTCACAAGTTTTTTTTTAAGTACATGTTTAATGTAAGATTTTTACTTTACACACCTCCACGACCCCCGTACTATTCAATTCATCCATCAGCACAATTCTTTGAGTGCTTTCCATCGAGTCCTATCGTAAAACGTGATTTTTCACCCGTTCAAAAAAGTCGATTCCCAGCAATAAATTTTGCGTAAAGTTACTTAGTTTGATGTACAGAATGCTTGGTTAACGGCTTCTTGAAGGGTCCGTTTACACCCTGTATAGACTGCTAAAATCATAACCCGTCCTTTTGGCGTCGCCGTAGTCGGGTAAAAATGGAACAGCAACGTGTCCCAATTTAGAAGTTCAAGAGTGTATCATCAAAGTATACTTACAAAGTTAGGGAACAACCCTCTTTTCTCATCGAATTTCCTCTGGTTGACACATCGAAGGAGATACAGCCTCTCCACCCACGGCCATATCATGTAGTCCAACATACCAGGTCGATGCCCTCCGAAGTAGTTTGTACCTATAATCAAGTAAAAATGAAGTGTTAGTTGCAGAGACACATAACATCACGCCTGTTATCCCCGAAGGGTTAGGCAGAGGTGTACCTAATAGTACACCCACATTTCGCCAGTTATGTTTAAGTCCCATGTAAAAGGCCTATTGCCAGCAACCGGGCACAAATCCAGCCTCCGTTGCTGCTACTGAGAAATTCCTGATGGGATAACCCAATAAGACTGTCCCACCCGGGAATCGACCCCATCTACAGCAGTCTCGCTTGCGAACACTAGACAAACGAGGCACTAAGATCTTCTGCATCGTTTGTCTTTGGTTAAAAGTCCCTGGAGGGTCAGATTGACGTGTGTGTGAAGCAATGATAGCCTAGTACACCTTCAGACAGCCAAGTCATAGGTCTCAAGTTCGAACCCAAGACACGCGCCTCTGATTTTTCGGATTCATGTGCGTATTGTATAATGTTGCTTAATGAAGGAAAACATCGTGAGGAAACCAGCATGCCTGGGAGATATTTCTCGACGGCATGTAAGATGACACTTGGGGGAGGCCTATGTCCAGCAGTGGACGTCTTTCAGCTGAAATGATGATGTAAAGCCAAGTCAGAGGTCTATGGCCGACATAAAAACTGACACCAGGTCAGGCACTAACCACACGATAATTAATGATGACGTGTGAAACGTTGCTCCACAAAAGTCGTCGGTGTCTTCTTAGCGTGTCGATGCACTTTTACATATATACATAGAAAAAAACCGGCTAAGTGCGTGTCGGGCCACACACAATGTAGGGTTCCATAGTTGTCCATCAAAATATGCGGATTTGCCTCGGAACGATAATTATTATTGTCATAGTAAAAACATAACTTATATTGTACATTCTATAAGTTAGTCGACTATTACTTGTAAACTTGTAAAGCCTACTCTAACTGTAGTAGTTTTACTTTTAATTTCGTTATATATTTTTTTTACACATCCAATCACAACCGTTTAGCTGATAGAGGGGGGGGGGGACACTGGAGTCTAACAAAAATTAGCACTTTAAAGCTTCGTATTTCATAAACGAATCCTTTAATTGAAAAATTATTTAGTACAAACTTGCAGTATATTTAAAGACCTATCCAACAGCATACCACACTATACACAAGACAAAAAAATCCCCACTTTACGTGTAGATACAGGAGATACACTAAAAAAAAATATTTTCGAGATATTATTTTACTACATTGTCGGCGTAACTAATCTGTATATTCATGCCAAATTACAGCTTTCTAGTACTAAGAGTCTTAGAGCTAAGCTGCGGATAGACAGACAGACATCGCGAAACTACAATGGTTCCTTTCCTTGTTGACTACGCAACCATAAAAAGTATAATTACCTCTTGAAGCAAGTTCCTTCTCGAAGATATCCAGTGTTTGCACGATTTGTTCGCTTCCAAAAGCGAAGTTGGTGTCGAAACACTCCAAGCTGCCTTTAATCAACTGAAAATAAAATGGAACCAGAATGAGCTAAAGTGACGCGAGTATCTACAGGGTGTAACTGAAAGGGTGTAGTCATATGAAAGGATAAAATCAAAATCAAAATCAAAATCATATATTTCAAATAGGCCAATTACAGGCACTTTTGAATTGTCGAAACAAAGACAACAATGAAAAATAGCTACAGTCCCAGTCACAAGGCATAAAAACTGTGAAAGTACTGTAGTTGCCCATTCCCTAACGTAGATCTCTATGGAGAAGAACGGGCAAGAAACTCCATGGACACTCTTTTAAATCAGAATACTTTACAATACCTTGGTTACATCATTTATGTTGAGATGGTACATTATGTGAGAACGATGTAGCAAGATGTGTACTTTAAAAGTGTCCATAGTAAAAATAAATAATTCAAACAAACCGTGGCAACCAAGAGATGACCAGTCACAACTGACAGCGCCCGTTCACGAACATGACGCATGTATCGGCACCATTCAACTCAACCATTTTGAAGGGCACTAAATGATCCGACACACGCGCCACCATCAGCGAGACATTTGAGTGAGCATGACATACTCTTAACCGCCAGGGCACATTTAAGTCAAGAAAATACGTAGGTTTCCAAGGATCCTCGCTTTCCTATGGCAGATGATGCTTTCTGAATCAAACCCTTGATTCAGCTGCCAAGCGAGAGCCTCCTCAGATGTTGGTCGAGGCTATTGGCTATTATATAGGACGTAACAGAAAGGGTATAGTCATATGAAAGGATATGCTGCAGACCATCAAACTGAACAATTTCCTCCATGGGTCCAAATTCGTAGATGTGAAAAAATTATCAGCTATCCCATACATTTGGGTCGAGTAGGTATTGAAATTTAGTATGGGACAGCTGATAATTTTTTCGCATTTACGATATAGGACCCATGGAGGAAGATGCTCAGTTTGATGGTCTGCAGCATATCCTTTTATATGACTATACCCTTTCTGTTACGTCCTATATAATAGCCAATAGCCTCGACCAACATCTGAGGAGGCTCTCGCTTGGCAGCTGGATCAAGGGTTTGATTCAGAAAGCATCATCCGCCATAGGAAAGGGAGGATCCTCCAACCAGACGGGTGATGTGTCTGGTGGGCTACTGCCCGACAGTTGTTGTCGGGTTTTGTATTCCTGTATACCTTGTGTTTTTTTTTTATATTGGGGCAATATGGAGAAATCCAATTACATAAGAGCCGGGCAACATAAGTCTTGGGAAACATTAGTTCTTTTTTCTCATGAGAACATTTTTGGCATACTCAATTGGTATGTCCAGACGCCAGCATATCAAGCTACTACCATCTATAAAATTACTTTAATAGATTTTCTAACTTTATCGCTAAAGCATTAGGTTCAAGGTTGATTGGGAAAGGAGATTGCTCATCTTTATTATGAGAATTGGTCCAAATACTGCCCAGGAACGGGAGTACCTGCGCTGGGTTCCTGGCACTAATCTATGTCTTTATACGTAATATATTTAGAATCTACCCTGGAGTTCCTAATTTATTTTGATGATATTATTTTTATACATAGTTTCTTTTTTAGCCTCTTTTTTTTAAGGTTTTTACACCTTTAATGACCACAACTAAAGACATTTTGTATAAATGGACAGTTTTAATACTTATTCCGTTCGTAAGTGACAGATAGGATAACAAAAAAAAACTGAAAGTTCATGTATTATTTATTTCAAAATCTATATCTATATACTAATATTATAAAGCTGAAGAGTTTGTTTGTTTGCTTGAACGCGCTAATCTCAGAAACTACTGGTCCGAATTGAAAAATTCTTTAAGTGTTGGATAGCCCATTTATCGAGGAAGGCTATAGGCTATATAACATCACGCTACGACCAAAACGAGCGGAGCATTCATGAAAAATGTTGCAAAAACGGGGAAAAATCCAAAAGCAAGCGAAGTTGCGCGGGTCAGCTAGTAATTTATAATCGTCATCATTTTTTTTAATGTAATGCTCAAAATGTCCATTTACTCAAATTTTCTTTAGTTGGGGTCAAAAAAGTTGTAAAACCTTAAAAGTATGTAAAAAAAACCATGTATAAAAAATAATATTATCAAAATAAATAGTTAAAAAAATTAGGAACGCTAGGATAGATTCTAAAAATATTTTGTAAAAAGACATAGATTAGTGCCAGGAACCCAGCGCAGGTACTCCCATTCCTGGGCAGCATTTGGACTAAAGTTGGTCAATCTCCTTTGACAGTTTCGGGTAGCTTGATGTGCTGGCGTCTGTAGGTACTATATTACGGCGCACAAACGGATACCACGTATTCCGGGAGGTACATCATTCTGAACCTTCCACATCGAAATTCATCATCACCATTTCAGCCGAAAGACGTCCACTGCTGGACATAAGCCTCCCCCAAGTGTCGCCACATTGACCGGTCCCGTGCGACTCGCATCCAGCGGATCCCTGCAACCTTCACCAGGTCATCGGTCCACCTAGTGGGAGGCCTTCCAACGCAGCGTCTTCCGGTTCGCGGTCGCCACTCCAGAACTTTTCGGCCCTATCGGCCATCCGTTCTGCGAGCAATGTGCCCTGCCGACTGCCACTTAAGTTTGGCTATTCTTCGGGCTACGTCGGTTACCTTGGTTCTCTTGCGGATGTCCTCATTTCTGATTTGATCACGCAAGGAAACTCCGAGCATAGCCCTCTCCACTGCCCTTTGGGTGACTTTAAGCCTTCTGATAAGGCCCATTGTGAGCGACCACGTTTCGGTCCCGTATGTAATCACTGGCAACACACACTGGTCATAGACTTTCGTCTTGACACACTGCGGTAAGTTGGACGAGAAGATACCACGCAACTTCCCGAACGCTGCCCAGCCGAGTCGGATTCGACGATTGACCTCTTGCTCGAAGTTAGACCTACCTAACTGGATCGTTTGTCCCAGGTAGACATAATCGTCTACAACTTCGAGTGTAGAGTCTCCGATCTTGATAGGAGTGGGTGTTACATGGCATCGAAATTATCTATCGCTAATATTAAAAAAATCAGCTGTTCCATACATTTTGGCCGTGTAAGTAAGTATTACACTTTTACGTAGGCAACAGCCAAAAATTTTTTTTAAATTACTGATGATAAATTTCTGTGTGATCTCAGAATGATGTATTGAATAAATGGTAACCGTTTGTGTCCACCTTGTATATACTAACATACAACACACTTTTGTTAGCTTGGGTCTTACTTGTTAAAACAAATATATGTGTTAATGAATAATAATATTTTTAATTAAGTTGTCAAAATTTGTTAATCGCGCGGATAACTATGATTTCGCGATAGATGTCACCATAGCATAATCAGCTTATAATGTTCCCACTGCTGGGACACAGGCCCACTCTCTATGAGCGGGAATGGGCTATAATCCACCACGCGGGCCCAATGCGGGTCTTCGAATGTTTGGTTCTAGGACATGCCGGTTTCCTCACGATGTTTTCCTTCAACGTTTTGAGAGTAGTGGTGCTGAGATAAATTACACAAAGTAATGCGCCAGCCTGGGTTTGAACCCACGGTTTACTGATCGTAGTCGGGGCTGCCACCACTGGGCCACCGCTGGTCTCTGTCGCCATAGATTAAAGTTGAACTGAAAACCAACCTCGTTAAACCTCTCTATGAGCAGCCTATCCTGAGCCTTCACGTAGGGATCCCTGGCATGGAGCTGGTTCCTTGTATACTTCTCGTCGAGGTAGTCGCAAATAACCACGCTCTCAAATAGATATTTGTCACCATTGTCTGTGGGTATCTCCAGCACAGGTATCTTTACTGAAAATAAGAAAATAGATAGATCAGTAACTTGCCTTGTTAGTGTTAAGCCGTGCTTGCCTAGGTTGGTCTGTGGATGGAAGACCACCCATTACAAACCGAGTTTGCTCCGTGCCTCGGAAAGCACGTTAAGCCGTTGGTCCCGGCTGTCATTTGTAGATCTTTGACAGTCGTTACAAGTAGTCAGTGGCCCAAAAAGTCTGACAACCAGTCTTACCAAGGGGTATCGTATTACCAAGTACTAACAGGGTTGTGGAGGTCAGATAGGCAGTCGCTCCATGTACAATACTAGTATTCAGCTGCATCCGGTTAGGCTAAAAACCGACCCTAACATAGTTGGAAAAAGGCTAGGCAGATGATGGTAATCTCCGGAACGAATGATCCAATTCTAAAAATTCTTTCACTGGCAGAAAGCTACATTATTCGTGGGTGCTATAGGCTATAAATTATATTTATATCATGCATATTAGCCGAGCTATCACATTTTTTGCAGACGAAGTCGCGGGCGAAGTGCTAGTGTGTAAACAAAAAGAAGACTATAGTACTTCGGTTTCCACTTTACTTAGGCTTCCGTACGTTTTTTCACGGGTGACCACTGAAAACCAGCACTGTGCTGTGGGCCCCCATAACACAGCATCATGCTGAGTGGTAACCTGCTTGTCGCAGTCACGACGTGCAAGCTAAGTTGTTTCTTTTATTGAGCCGTCGTGTTGAATCTACAGGATGCAATTAAATTCATGGGCATTCTTTAAAGAGGTCATTGTACTCATCATTATGAACAACTCTTACTATGGGACCAAACCTGAAATTGCGAAAAAAAAATCAGCCGTTCCATACATTTTGACGAGTTATGCGAACATAAATGTAGGGAACAGCTGATTTTTTTCGCGACTTCAGGTTTGGTCCCATAGTAAAAGTTGTTCATAATGATTAGTACAATGACCCCCTAAAAGGATGCCCATGAATTCAATTTCACCCTGTATAGTTTATTGTTTATTTTTTTTGTAATTTTGTATGATGCACGTCATGTCCTTGCGACATTTTTTTTTTTTCTTTTTCTTTACTTACATCTGGGATTCTTACTCCTGAACCAGTCAGGCAGCCTGAGGGGGTCGAGCTTGTAGACCTCGAATTTCGCCTTCTTTGCCTCCAAGATCAGCAGGACCCTGTGACCGTAGGGATTCATGTCCACATGGTACAGACGCAACTTGTCTGTCAGCTCTGATGGTGGCATCGGACCTGAAAACAGAGAAAAACAAATTATTTTATTTACCAGCTTAAGCCCACGGCGTCGCCCGTGTGGTGATCGGTAATTATCCCACGAGATCGTACTACCATAACATCCTAACATAACGCCTGTAATCCCTGAAGGATAAGGCAGAGGTGCATCTAATAGTACACCCACATTTTGCCAGTTATGTTTTAAGTCCCATGTAATAGGGGGCGAGCCAATTGTTGCTGATACTGAGAAATTCCTGATGGAGGAGCTCGTGGCTAAATAATAACAGCCGCTTCGGTCGATCTTTAGGTTAAGCCGTGCTTGCCTAGTTTGGTATGTGGATGGGTGACCACCCATTACATACCGAGTTTCCTCCGTGCCTCGGAAAGCACGTTAAGCCGTTGGTCCCTGGTGTCATTTGTAGATCTTTGACAGTCGTTAGGT
Organism: Noctua fimbriata; assembly: GCA_905163415.1. NCBI lineage: Eukaryota > Metazoa > Arthropoda > Insecta > Lepidoptera > Noctuidae > Noctua > Noctua fimbriata. Next base: position 7,470,775 of record LR990949.1, on the reverse strand, counting down.
AGTCAGTGGCCCATAAAGTCTGACAACCAGTCTGACAACCAGTCTTATCAAGCGGTATCGTATTACCCCGTACTAACTGGGTTGTGGAGGTCAGATAGGCAGTCGCTCCACATAACATACTTGTATTCAACTGCATCCGGTTAGACTGGAAGCTGACCCCGACATAGTTGGGAAAAGGCTAGGCAGATGATGAAAAGCTTTTTGGCATCCACGTCTCACAACTCAGAGGTCATAGTCTCTTTTAAAATCCAGACAATCTTGATCAACTCACACGAGGACTATGCAGATTAGTGTCTGAGATGCCGTTCTTCTCCATAGAGATCTACGTTAGGGAATGGGCAACTACAGTACTTTCACAGTTTTTATGCCTTGTGACTGGGACTGTAGCTATTTTTCATTGTTGTCTTTGTTTCGACAATTCAAAAGTGCCTGTAATTGGCCTATTTGAAATATATGATTTTGATTGATTTGATTGATTGATTGATTGATGGTCTTTTGATGAAAGAACCACACAGATTTGAATGGACCTGTCCAGTCAGTGTAAGCATTTGTCAGTTATCGTGTAGCTGGACTTCTCAAGGAGCTCAACGACACGAAATACCAAAGAAAGGACATTTGGGTAGGTCGCTTAAGGCCGCGCGCTCACTGCCGGCACGGCACGGCGTGTCGTGGCAAAGGATTTTATTACTAATCAAGTTATTTTGAATCTTATTTCAATGATTTAGAATTCATGTAACTTTATTTCGATACCACGATGCCGCGAAATGACGCGACGTGCCGCGGGATGCTGCGGCATGACGTGTCATGCCGTTTCATTCCACGGGTTACCGCAGCGCGCCATTGCATCCCGCGAGACGTATGGGTCACTTTGTGTCGAGGAATTATGATTGCTAAGCTAATTGAAACTTCGAACTTCCAACTTCGAATCGGCGCGGAGCAAAACTCATTGATGCCAGAGTGGCTGGGCTTTCAGCAGGATGCCACGGAACGCCGCGGGATGCCGCAGCACAACCTGCCGTGCCATGCCGTGCCACGCCGTCAGTAAGCGCCGGCCCTTATAGTACTAAAACTGCCAGAAAATCGTTAAGGGCATTACATGGCTCAAATCCCAAAAACAGCGTATGTTCAAAGAAATTTGTTGATGAATACTTCGTGCGTTTTCCGTGTAAAAAAAAGTATGTTATAGTTAAGTTCATCACAAATAAATTGTATTGTTTAAAATTTTAATAAACCTTCTCAATTTTTTTTGGTTAATCGTAGAAAATAGGTCCTTTTTCAACCTAAATTATCTCTGTAACGGCTGAATAGATCGGCATGAATTTTGTAACAACAAATACGTAATGATATACTTAACAATCTGTATTGTTTTTTTTCTGTTATTTCTTTTAATATTTTTAAATAATAAATAAAACCGAAATTTTGCGAAATGTGCGGGGCAAGTCAACAAAAACCAGTACAGGGATCAAATCATCAAGGTCATCGAGCAATGTAATGCCCTTAAAACCAAACAAAAAAACAGGCGTGATGTTAATACTAATCTACTGCAACTGACATTGATGTAGTACTGCAAGTAACAGGTAGGAGCGCTGTTATTTAGATCAGCCATTAACCCATTTGCATAGCAGGTCAAGGAGTATCACATCGATAATTCCGTAGAGACGGTCTGTTAGGTCGATACTTCGTCTATTCAATAAAATGTGGGTGTATTGCGACTTTCTTTTTTATTACTTAGCCTCCGCTGTCCGACCGTCTGTCTGTCAGCGGGCTGTATCTCATGATTAGGGTTGCCACCCGTACTTTATAATAAAGTATTGTACGTTATTTTGGATATTTATACTCTATAAGGTCTATCTTTTCATACACGAAATATTTTAACTTCTATATGTCGTAAAGTCGCAATAGCAACGAAAAAAAAAATTATCAGTGTTTTTTTTTTTACGAAATTATTATAATTTTTTGAGACTTTTTGCATAAAACCTTTACTCCCATATTCTAACAATGAAGTATAGGTAAATACGACGTCGTAAACTAGCGTTATGGATGTTCAAAAATAAGAAGACGGTATGTATTTTGTGGGTCAAGTAATTTTTTATTTTTTTATGTATTCAGTTAAACAAAAATATCCCTTGAAATGGCTTCGTTATAACCGTTAGATGATTCTCTGAAAATATTTCGTGTATTAATAGTTAGACCTTATATTACTTTATGAGAACAATAAGGTATGCGAAAATACTTTATTTCGCGTGATTTGATTAAGCATAAGCATTTTAACTTGAAACGGTCGCCAGTGCCACTTAAGCGCTTGTTTTTTTTTCTGTTAATTAAAATGTTATTGTCTATTCCTGCCACTTATAGAGAGAGTTTTTTTGTGATGAATAGTAAATAGCGAAACGAAAGAAACAAAGCATCTCTGAATCTAATAAAAAAAATAATTACTTATTTACTTTAATTTAAAAATAGAATGTTAAGATGCTGTGCAAGTGTTTAGCAGCGATAACAATTTGATTATGCTTGCGAAAAGTAATAAAAATATTCTTTTTTTTAAATAAGAATAAAGAAAATTAAATTGTACTTTATTTTGACACTATGTACTTTTTTTCTTACCTTTAATAACCGAGGTACTTAAATTGCATAAAAAAAGGTGGCAACCCTACTCATGATCCGTAATAGGTAGACAGTTGAGAAAAGGCTAGGTATGATATGGCTGGGATGGAAAAACTACGGTCCGCGGGCCATCTCCGGCCCGTAAAGCGTTGAAATCCGGCCCGCGACCATCAAACAAAAATCAAGTGAATTTTTCGTATTGTTAGAAAACTAACTGAGATGCAATGCAATACCCATTTGCAGCAACTATTTCGTAACACCAACAAATTGGAATTTTATAAGTCCATATCTAGGACACTACCCAAATATAGTTGCCCACACCCAAAAAATAATGGCTATGTTTGGTACAAGCTATTTGTGCGAACAAACGTTTTCAATAATGAAACTAATTGTCTTCGTAATAGGATTTCGGATGACCACCTTTTTTCACTGGTAAAAATTTGAGCATCACAGATGGAGCCGGCTTATGATGAAATCATGCAGAAACAAAAACAGTTCCACATGTCTCATGGCCCCACAAAGACTAGCGCTCCTCAACCTCCTACTTCACAGCTAACTTAAAAGTTTAATTTAATGCTATTTGCAATTTTTTCTTATTACAATAGTTATTTTGTAATATTGTACAATACATTTTGAGAAAATACTGTATATCAGTATTTTTATTTCAGTAAATAATGCAACAACTTGGCCCGCCATATATTTCGTTAGAAAACATGGGCACGCGAAGGAAAAAGTTTGCCCATCCCTGCCCCCGTAGCATGACCACCGTAGACAAGGATTTCTTTGACGGAAGAATCGACAAAATGAAAGATAGTGCAAAGAAATCTGTCACCGTGTCGACACAATCTGTCATTTTTTCGATTCTTCCGTCAAATAAATCCTTGTCTACGGTGGTCATGCTACGGAGGCTCGTATAGAGGGTAAGTAAACCAATTCACTATTATTCTATTGTTTCGTCGTAAAAACAAAACACTAACAGAGCGAGTACGTACCTAAACAAAATACTCCCTTATCATACATTTTTGCATGCTTATCTGACGCGTAACCCAATTATGTAAATTACTTAAATGATAAGAATTGCAAACATTTTATCTAGACTTTATACTGGATACCTATCCAGTACCGGAAAAGATAGTGTGTGAATAATCTAGTCTAGATTTTTCACATATTTTTTTTCCATTAGCAAAATATCAGACATCATCATCACGTAAAGTGGGACGCCCTCAGGCTCGGTGGAGCAACGATCTTCGCAAGGTGGCTGGTAGCGACTAGATGAGAGATGCTGAGAATCAAGTTGGGGGGCGTGCGATTGAGAAGCCCTGTGTCCAGCAATGGACTGCTGCAGGCTGATGGATACACCACATCTGCCTAGCCTTTTTCCAACTTTTTTCTAATGTTTAAATGTGATTCCAAAGGAGAGATACCTGGTCTCCTGAAATAAGCTACAGGCTTTTCGTCTAGCTTAGGCACCAGTCTCAAACAGCATAATATAACCATGTGTTGTACCCGAATCCTAGTTCCCTAAATAAAATAACATCCTAATCCTATAAATTTCAGGGTAATACGATACCCAATGGTAAGACTGGTTGCCAGATTTTCGGGCCACTGACTACTTAACGACTGTCAAAGATTTACAAATGGCAGCAAGGACCAACGGTTTAACGTGTTTTCCAAGGCACATAACATCATCAGCACACAATGTTCCCACTGCTGGGACACAGGCCTCCTCTCTATGAGAATTCTTTGACTTTTGTGTTTCAGGGCTGCGGTATCTCTTTCGAACAGTCCTGCAGCCTCGGCAGGCATCGGCCCCTTCACGGTTGCTAACATCTCTTTGAGGCGTGCGTGGAACAGGAAAGCGCCTTCGACACGGCTTCGCAGAAGGAGTCATGCTAGCGAAGGACCCATTCCCTCTCGCTCCAGACCATGGCTTGAACCAGGCCCTCACGCGAGAGGTCTCCGCCGCCATTCCAACTCTCCCTTGGGTCGCGTCCTGGCAATGCTGAATGTTTTACTGACATCGACACTGGAGTGTGATATATTTGCCTCGCGATGGGTAGACGTATGTCGTGGATGTTGTGGAGTTTCTGTGAGAGGATTGACGAAAGATGACTTTTTCTAGTTATTTTTAAGTCATCATCAGCCTTCAGTAGTCCACTGCTGGACATGGGCCTCCTCAATCGCACGCCACTCAACTCGATTCTCGGCAACTCTCATCCAGTTGCTGGAGATTTTTCTCAGGAACGCGTAGAGGTATCAAGATGAAATTTTACAAATACTTGTGTCAATCAAAAGATATGACCGTTTATGTCGCATATTTTGCGATCTCACAAGGGAATCAAAACCTATAGGGTACTTCCCGTTGACCTAGAATCGTGAAATTTGGCAAGAAGCAATGTCTTACAGCACATCATCATCAGCCTAGCCTTTTCCAAACATGTTGGGGTCGGCTTCCAGTCTAACCGGATGCAGCTGAATACCAGTATTTTACATGCAGCGACTGCTTATCTGACCTCCACAACCCGGTTAGTACTAGGTAATACGATACCCCTTGGTAAGACTGGTTGTCAGACTTTTTGGGCCACTGACTACCTAACGACTGTCAAAAATCTACAAATGACACCCGGGACCAACGGCTTAACGTACTTTCCGAGGCACGGAGGAAACTCGGTATGTAATGGGTGGCCACCCATCCACAGACCAACCTAGGCAAGCACGGCTTAACCTAAAGATCGACCCGAGCGGCTGTTATTATGTAGCCACGAGCTTCTCCAATGTCTTACAGCACATGTAAAGGAAAAAATCTGAAAACCGTAAATCTGTAGTTTAGGCTTTCATGTCATATCATTCCTCTCCCTCTCCATCCATCAACATTCATCGTAGAACCCGCTATAATTATCTATAATTATAAGTAATGCTAGAAACGGTATGAAATGTTAATAACGCAAATAAGTGCGATTTAATAGAATCGAGGCCGTTTATACCTACTCATTTTCATTTGAGGCAAGAAGTGTGCATTGGTAAACCAAACCATAGACCTTTCTCAAGAGTGGTCTAGCCTCTTCTGCTAACTCAATTCTGTAATGAATAGGCTAGAAACATGGACACTTTTAATCGTTTACGAAACCTCTCCTTAACTCTGTAGGTTTTTATTTCACATTTTAATCTATAGGTACTATCAATTTATACTTCTACACCAATAAAGAAGAAAGATTTTTTTTTGTTTGCTTGTACCGAATAAGCTCCAAAACTACTGGACCGATTTTAACAATTTTTTCACTAATAGTCAGCTAAATTATCAGGAAATAACATAGGCTATAAATTATATTTATATCATGCAAATTAGATGAGCTATCACAATTTTCGCGGACGAAGTCGGGGGCGAAGTGCTAGTATTTAATACTATCAGAAAACGCAGTCTACAATATTTCCTTTGGAAAGAATGAGGTCGCCTATTTTCGTCCTCTATAAAGCAGAAAATGTTGCAACTGATTACATACGAAAATCGGATAGCTAAATATGTTTAGTTAGTCAATAAACAAACTAATGATGTCATTTTCAATGCACTGTTTTTTGTGTCAATACGACACAGACGAGGTCAAAATAATTGACACAAAAGGTAACTGCAGGGTTGCTAGATCGAGTTTCGAAATTTTCCCCTAAAACAATTTCTTTTTTCCCGAAATGATACGTCTTGCAAATTTTTTCCTCATTCTATTTTTCAAACAGTAAATGTAAAACTATTTTCATTCACAAAAGGAAACACTTTGTATCGAATTTTGTGTTTGTGTAAGTATTGGCCGTTCATATTCACGACTCCATGCAATCGGCGTATTTTAAGCAAGTTTTTACATTTTACTAATTCAGCTGTAAATGATTCCTGATTGAAGTACCTATAGTTCGATCTATTCTTTTTTTTTTGATGATGGGAAATCATCAAATGACAAAGTTTCCCCCAACATTTCCCCTAGAACGATTATTTTTCCCCAAAAAATGGAAAAAGCCCTTAATCTACCAACACTGGGTGAGCAATGAATCTATTGATGCACCTTGCGGCCTTGAAGACTAAATAACAGCTGTTCAATTGTATTAACCAATTGAGCTCTTATTTAATATTTGATTTTGCATAAAATCATTTTGCTGATGTTATTATCATTGCATTTATTCGTTTATTGGTTTTCATCATTGTTTTTCCCTAAGTTTTAGTTTTAAATACAAATATTGAACTGCAAAACGAATTATTCGAAGAAAGAAGGAAAACGGAGAATAATAATCACATTCCTTCCATTTTAAAAGTTGTAAATAAGACTAAATAAATGCCGCAAGACCGAATTTAAATTAATTTGTCACAATTTTCACTATAAAATATACTAAATCCACTTACCGACTATCCGTTGCTGGTGAAAAGACATGTTTTTTTACTAACTTCTAAAAGAATTAAAGAGAAAATCGTTTTAATTCTTGTAACCGTGCACCCGCGAACCACGAAAACCTGTGTGGAAATAATAACGTCATTCTTAAAATTAAAACTGTCGACAGAACGAACACATTTAGGTTACATCACGGCGCGCTGATGTCATGGGTAATGAATGTCACTACTGACAGCGCAATCCAATTCAAGCAAATACTGTTCTTTTACAATTATTTTACTGTTAGATATTAAGATGGCTAATCTGAAGTTTTAATGATTCTTCTTCAGTATATATTTTTTGTTAAATTTTTCAATTGGCTAAAAATAATGGTATTACTAGGGGTGAAAATTGAAAATTCCCGCTATTTTCATTCCCAGATTGCCTCCATTGGTGACAGCTGGGAAAAATGAGTAACGAGATACAAAAAATGCTGAAAACACGTTTCTTGGATGGGTAAGGACCCCTCCTTTTTTACTAGATTTTATGTGTTATTAGAGCGGCCTTAGTAATATATACTCTATGAACATTTCAAGTGTCTTCCCATTACTGTTCAAAAGATACAGACCAGAGACAGACTTACGGACAGACAGACGGTGGAGCGAGGTCTAGTGACATCATCGGAGGTAACAGTGTAAGCTAAATATGTAAATGCCCCTCCAATATGACATCATCTGTGACCCGATTATCTATAACCCTACCAAATGCAATAGTCCAAAACCTTCTATCACTAGACCACACTTTTAACGTATTCACAATTTGGCTGGCTTAATTTTAGAAGGCCAATAACATAGGTGTTTGTACTTTTTTCTCATACCTACTTTTAGTTAAATTAAATGCGTTTAAACTGATTAATGAGCGGAACGTTATTTTAGAAAATGAGTCATTACTGGAATTTGTTGCCGCGTTTGAAGAATTTTAATTTACATGCTGCTTATAGAAGATAGACTTTGTTGAATTAAAAATTTAAGTAACTTAATCTCAAATTAAACTAACGAAAAATAAATTACTATTGTAGTAAATAATAGTTTGAAAATATTTTTGTATCTTAGTTCAAATGTCCTTTCTATAGAAGTAAGAATGTAGTTACTTTTTTTTTCTGCAATAATAAAACGTGAAGAGAATGTAGCAAATTGAAAAAAAAAAAAATATCCTACCCTAATGCTAAACTACTGTTAGATTTACTTCGCCCAGATAGCCCTAGCCCAAGTCTATTTTCTAACGACAAACGACTGTAATAGAAATTTAATTTAATACCTATCCGTATCTATAACCCATAATAATCAGTGTTAAATAGTAGTTTTCAAGAATAAAGTGGTAAGACAAAAAATGCTGTCAAACCGTGGAACTGTCAATGTCACATTTTTTTCTGAACTCGTTCCATTCATTTTTAATTTGAAGCATTTTTCTGCATCATGCGTAACGTTTCACGCTCCCCAAACAATGCATCTTCCATCTCGCTCGTATTTAAAAACGAGTTTTTCTGACAAAAATAAAATATTCCGAAGTTTCATTTCGGAAATAAATATTTAAGTTAAAGTCACAGAAAGGCTAAATAATAACACCGTAAATTAAAAACGATGGTAAAAATCCGGTTTCCATATTAAAATCGTCGGAAAATGTTTTAAAAGAAGCATTAATTTCGATATTTTCTTTGGATTATTTGCCATTGGTTTCCGTAAAAATTGAGTACTTATAGCAGGTAATTATGCCTTTAATTAATATTGGAACATTTTAACATGTCTTCCATTGATCTGCAGGTGAACAAAGTATATTTTTCTTACTTAAATTGACTGTGATGAAAAAGAGATTCACAGCTACCTAATTTTGTAATGTTTACTTGCCACAAATTGCTGGGGTTCACGATGTTGTCAAAGACGAGGGAAACAGTTGGATGACGGACGCATAGAACCGAGAAGCATAGCGGAGGAAAATGGAGGCCTATACCCAGCTGTGGGTAATTCCAAGCTGATGTGAACAATTTTTGTTAGATGCTGTGGTTTCACTATTAGTTCAGAATTCTACTGCATGTAGTACCTATCTGGATAAAATGTTGACTCAGTTTGAACCCTGGATAATCATCATTTCAGCCGAAAGACATCCACTGCTGGACATAGGCCTCCCCCAAGTGTCGCCACATTGACCGGTCCCGTGCGTTTCGCATCCAGCGGATCCCTGCAACCTTTACTAGGATAGGACCATATTTTATATTCAAAATGTGCTAAGAAGCATGAAAGCCTGGATTAGCATTAGGCTCACCTCTATTTCTTGTGCCTTAAACAAAACGAGCAAAATTTAGGTGTATTATAGGTACAGTCATGAGCTTTAATATGTATACATCATCATCATCATTGTCTTGCCCTTATCCCAGTTTATTTGTGGTCGGCGCAGCATGTCTTCTTCTTCCATACTTCTCTATTACTCGTCATATCAGCAGTATGTTCATTTTAGCCATATCGTTGTTCACACAGTCCAACCATCACTTCTTTGGTGTTCCTCTACTCTTATAGCCTTCCATATTTATACTCAACATTTCCTCACTACATTTTCTAATATGCATAAAACACAGCAAAATTCAAATACTTTCTTTTATTTTTTTACTACATTCTTTGTGGAATATTGATATAAGAGACCTATTTGACTTTAGTATGGGGTCCAAAATACTATGCATGTAGCAACTTGAAATTGCTATAATTACAATAGGAGAAAGGTTAGGTTGGGTCCCCTCCGTCACTTGCTTGAGCCACCCAGTAGTTTTAAATCAGCCCCTAAATAATCTCACTCAGAACCAGCATGTTCCCTGCAACGCCCTAAGCCAAGGCTCATACCCCACAGAGGGTGCCCTTAGCGCTCTGTCGCTTAGTTTATACATTTTTCCCCTCGCTGGAGGCCTGACTCTCAAGGCACACACAGATAGTTTGGTTAAGCAGAAGCCAGCCTCATAGATTGACCTGCGAGATACTGTGTTGAAAAAAGAAAGAAATGGTTGGGCTCTAACCACACAAAACAACAAAAGAAGAATAGGAGAAATAAGGCAATAAAGTCAATTAATATATTGACCGCCACGGATGTCTATGGATGTCAAATCGTTAGCGCTTTAAAAAGTGTTATTTTGGACGTGCCATGCTGTCCAATACTTCAAGAGCACTTATTGATTTGACGTCCATAGACGTCCATGGCAGTTAATAGGTATAAAGTCACCGACTTCCAACAGAATAGTTATATTTCACATTTTTAGTGTTGTTTTGACAGACAATGTTTTTTTAAAGACGATGACTATGTTTAAAAAAAAAAAGTAAAAAATACAAGTGCTGAAAATATAAATTTGTTCATAGTTCATCATCAATTTTGATATTTACTATAAAGAGTGTAAATAGACCCTTAACATAGCCAAAAGGCACTTGTTCTCCCTGTCTTTGTGATATTTTTTTTTGCTCTAGACCATACCTGGGAACCTTCTAGTTACGGAGATATTGGGGGTCAAAGTTTCAACTTTTTCACAATTTTTTTTTAAATACCGGTTTTTAATGTAAGATTTTTACTTTACACACCTCCACGACCCTCGTACTATTCAGTCCTTCCATCAGCACTGAGTGCTTTCCATCGAGTCCTACCGTAAAACGTGATATTTCACCCCAAAAAAAAAGTCGTTTCCCAGCAACAATTTTTGCGTAAAATTACTTAGTTTGATGTACAGAATGTTTGGTTGACGGCTATGTGAAGGGTCTGTTTACACCGTGTATTATTTTTTCTAACCATCTTCGGAAAAATAGTTAGAGGTTGTTCTGCTGTTTTTTTTACAGGAGTCAAAATGGAAACGGAAGAGGTGGAAGAAGTAGTTATAAAATGTGAAGTTATAGAGATATCTGATGAAGAAATTGAAGAAGAAGGGAAAAAAAAGAAGTAAGCTTCTTCAAATTACATACTAATATTATATTTATTTATATTTAATTTATTTTTTTTATATTTTTGGAAAGCTTACAGACTAATAACATTATAATAAAATAGTTTAAAAAAATACGCGCTTTGGTCGTGGAGTTGCGGACACCAGCCCGTTATACAATACAATAAAAATAATACACAATATGCTAAAAAAAATCCGGTCTGATCCGTGAGGGTATTACTAGGTATCGAGATTAGATTCTATTTATGTAATCTTCATGGAGCACAAGTAAAAAAAATACCCCAATGAAAATTTGATAAAATGTACTTAAATAAGGAAACTTATATGGCAACACATGGGCGCAAGCGGTCGCTTCTCGGCTAGTGACGTCATAAAAACACAATTGACGATCGAACATACTATTGCCGAAGATGGTGTTGTCACGTTTCAAAGTTTGTTAAAATTTAAGGAAACTGGTAATTTAGGACAAAAATCATGCATTTTTACTTTCATGATTATTTTATGTTTCTTAATGTATTTGGCAAAGTCATTGGTATGCCTTATGTCCCTTTCGGATCGGACAGGGTTTCTTTTTAACATATTGTATAAGTAACTAAACTGCTAATTACAAGCCTCCACAGATAAATACAAGAATTCATACTTCTTTATGGCATAAGTTACTTCCTAAATGATAATCTAACTATGCATGTGGCACTCACAACACTTAAATAACACAGCTGCCCCATTGGTCTTAAACTAGTTCTAGGTATTTCTCAGCAGAAACCCAGAGTTTTAAGTTGAGTTCTAGGCTGCTTCTAAGAAATTCCTAACGGATTATCCTAAACCACTTTGCCCGTTCTGGGAACCGAGCCCAACACACCACTCTCACCAGTCCCGCTTGCAGTCTATAACACGGACTGCCTCGTTGGTCTTGAGGTCACAAACGCGACTGCTCAGCATGAGGTCCTGGGTTCGATTCCCAGGTTGGACAAAGTTTTATTGGCTTTTAGCCGGAATTTCGAAGTAGCAGTTTAATTCCACCCTGTATAGTTTGAGGGTGAATTCATTTACAAGCACAGTTCAGCATTTTCTTGCAGCAGTTTTTCCGTTTCTCTTACTTAGAATTGCAACTCACCAAAGTGAGAGGTCCAATCGCATGTCCTACCAATGCGAATGAATGCGGGTGCTTGCCGCCGGACATCTCGCTCCATCAAATGACGCCTTTACGTGATCGAGATACTCGAAAACGCTGATCCGTGCATGCAAATGTGATTTCACCCGGATATGTTGTCGCGTCAATTTCGCCCTAAAAGACTTCTAATTTTCAGACGAATAAGAAAACGCACCGTACCAAAAGAGAGATCAAGTTGCGAACATTGCCCAAAAACATTTGCAACAAGATATGAACTCAAAAAACATGTTCGAACACATACGGGAGAACGGCCGTACATGTGCCCGATCTGTGGCAAAACTTACACTCAACTAGGCCATTTAAGCATACACCAATTATCCCATGAAGGCATAAAAAACTTCAATTGCAACGACTGTGGTGCTTCCTTCTACAGAAAGGCAGATTTGGATCGCCATGAAAAGATTCATCTCGGAATCAAACCTCATGTGTGTGAGATATGTTCAAAAAGTTTTACACAGAAAAATAATTTAGTTATGCATGTTAAGATGCATGTTGGGGATAGAGCTCATCTATGTACGGTCTGTAATAAAAGATTTATGACTAGAAGTAAGCTGATGTTGCATTCTAAGCGGCACGACAAGGCTAAAAAAGTTAAAAATGAAATGGATATGGGCGATGATGACATGGATTGATTTGAGCGGACGATTTCAAAAAACAGCATCGTCAGGCTGTCCTTTTGATAGCTGTTTCAGGGTCGGCTTCCAGTTGCCATTGCCAGTATTTTACATGGAGCGACTGACTATCTGACCTCCACAACCCTTTAGTACTGCGTAGTACGACACCCCCTTGGCTGGTTGTCAAACTTTCGGGAACATGTGATGCACTGGAATATGGATTCCTTTCAAAATTCTTTGGATTGATATTGTAGGTTTGTGACGCAATTTGGGTGTTAGATCTGTTAACAATCTTCCATTGCTAAGGAATGAGAGAACTGTTCTAACTGAGGTGGAGCCTGCCCGGGACGTGGGAAGAGACCGCTTTGGTTGTTTTAATCTTTTGAACGTCATTGTCACATATACGTGACAAGCAAGCGCGTACCCTGTACGCCAACGACACAAATATGTGATAAAAAATGTGCGGTGCACTATAACACGAAATAAACAATTAATTCGTTTTGGAATCCCTATTCTTTTTGTAGGTATTTGCGGTGAAATTGTGACTTGGCGTGGAGGGCACGCGCGTGCATTTATCCTCTGGGGTTCAAAAAGTTAATGACTAGGAAACCACGCAACTGCGTACCAGTTTGAATTTTGATCTCTTCATCAGCTTTTCTGATACCGGTTTTGGTAAAATAATTATAGAAATCGTCATTTCAAATCGTAACGTTTAGCCAGGATGTGTGCCGTGTTGATGGCAATAGGTTCGCCCCCTAGACTTAAAAATAACTGCGGCGAAATTTGGGTGTACTCTAACTACACCTCTGCCTAACCTTTCGGGGATTACAGGCGTAATGTTATGTAAATTTAGAAAACTCGAAAATGTTGCAATTACTTATTAATAAGAGTAAATTGCGGCCCCTCTTTAGTTCCTTTTTTAGCCACGATCGGCGCTAGTGTAGAGATTTTGTCATTGTGAAGAGGAATTCGAATATTTTGGTCTGCTGTCCGCTATTTTATCTTATTTACAAAATTGCAGTTACACATATTATCACGTTTATACAATATCTTATTTCGAAAAATAAATATAATGGCGGGCGAGTAGGCAGGCAAAAATATTCACACCCCTTTATAAAACAAAAGGGTCTTGGTCAAAATGGGTGTAAGTCCAACAGAATTGAAATATATTATCTCGAATCATAGCTCATAATAAGTACTCCAAGTCAGTCTATTGCGACAAGTAGCTGAGTCGCCGGAGACCAGAGGTAGGGCCAATTGAAAATGTTGGTATTTCCTGTATTTTGTCGAAGAGTTGACTACAACATTTATTGAAAGTAAATAGTTTTTATTAAGTAGAGTAAACTAACTAAATACATTACTAATTAAAAACTATTAAATAACCTAAAAAAAATAAACTAACAACAAACTATAATAGGGCATCAAAAAACTCCTCCTCGACGCTGTCAGCTGGTAATGTGCCCAAGAGACTGGCGGCGTTGCCACGTTGTATGGAAACACTTAGTCTTTGGCCAAAGTAAAAGCCAGCTCTTGGGTCACGGAAAGCGTCAACTAGGCGTTTCAAAATTTCCTTAAACAGGCTATGAGCACTCGGTTCCCATGACCCCAGAGTTTCAACCCCAAATGGCTCGAAAATATAGTTACCACAAAGGTTTCTATATTTACGCCGCTTGAGGTTCGCTGTAGCCGCAGCGGCAGCGCCAGCACAGCACGACGAGCTTGGAAGATGTGATGGCGCAAGAGTATCGACGCATGTTGCGGCCCACACTAAAGGCCTACCCATCTTCCAAGGAAACAACGACATGCCGTCCGGTCTCTTGCCATCGTCGCGTGCCAAGCCATGGGGTTCTAAAACAGCTGGAACGCCGACGGTGACAAGAGCTCGTCGGATGATGTCGTTTATGTTCGCGTGCTGTGCAAAACGGCCCGCACTTCGGCTGCATGACAGGCCGTGGTGACCGAGGTTGTTGACAGTCATTGGTTTTTAAAGGAGATCATCTTGAAAATATTGTGATAAAGCTAAGCACATAGAAATTAATTTAAACTGTGCTGGCTAAGTCCAAGATTAGACTAAGGACTGTTAAGGCTATGTAACGGAACCCTCTTGTTAAACTAAGTTATTCCTTTATTCATATCTATACACATTACTTAATTTTTTAAGTCTAAAACAACATTTAAAAAAAAAACCTTTTTAAAATATAAAAAATAGTAGCCCACCGGTATCGGGAACAGGGTCCAAGCTACCGGCGGTCAGGGCTCCAGAGAGAGAGGAACCTTCTAACAATACGAGCCGTGTCCAGGAGTACCGCTTTCTGAATAAAACCTTTGATCCAGCTGCCTAACGAGAGCCTCCTCAGGTATTGAACGAGGCTCTTGGTAATTAAGCCACCTTATAACTTAAGTTTATAATTAGTTATCAGTCAATGGCTTAATTGCCAAGAGCCTCGTTCAATACCTGTATTTGTTAGTTTGAATATTATGTAAAATCTTTGGCAAAATACATGAAAAGGCAACATATTTCAGATGCCTCTATTTCTAAAATTTTACTTTCACTTACGGGATATCTTCCGTGATTGATCATTATTTTGAGTTCCCGATATTTCCCTTAAGTGACAGTAAAAGTTTAGTTGTAAACCGTGAAAGGTTAAAACAGTGCCTCTATTTCTGTTCTTCGGTGACTTAGATACTTGTAGTTTTAGTATGCAGTGAACATTGAAGTCCTAATTATACGGTACTATTTGGTATATATTCCAATTCTGTTAATTTTACGCCTAGACTCCATAGAAAATTGCCCATGTTCCTTTTCATTATATTTATTTGGAATTGAATTACAAATTATTGTTAGTCTAATTTAAATTTATATTTTAATAAAACTAATTGATAAGGTTTGTGTTTTTATTAATAAAATATAAAAACATTCCAGCAGGATGTCGTTTTATTATTTTCACTTTTATTTATTTAGGGTTCTGAGCATGAGGGGTTCGATTCCCAGGTCGGGCAAAGTGTTATTGAGTTTTCCCATCAGGAATTTCTCAGTAGCAGCCACGGAGTCTGGATTTGCGCCCGGTTAATGGCAATAGGCTCGCCCCCTATAACATGGGACATAAATATAACTGTCAAAATTGGGGTATTGTACTATGTAGGTACCTTTGCAGAACTCTACGGAAAAAGACGTGTTGCGTCGACCACAAATAAATCGTCTTAAGAGCGCTTGTACAGAAAGTTTGCAACGTCGCAAATAGCTGTCAAATATTTTGCTTTTGATTAATTTGGCAATATTACTGTATGGAAATAAGAAATATGGCTAACTAGTGAAAATATTAATTATGAAATGCAATAATTAATATTGTAACGCCGAATATTTCGTTTTAGATGTAAAAAAGTATTTGGAAACTTTCCAAATGCCTTTTTTACATATAAAACGGTTACAACATCAAATACAATGTTTTAATTGCAATTCATTATTAATATTCTAGTTCACTAGTTAGCCATATTTCTTATGTCCATACAGTAATATTGCCAAATTAATTTAAACAGCGAAATATTTGACAGCTATTTGCGACGTTGCCAATTTTCTGTACATGCGCTTTTATGGCATTACTAATAAGATGTTTGACCAGATCCGTATACAACGTTTTCAGGTGCGGATATTTCAGTACATTATCTGTGATTTTGCTGTACTTATAACGTCATCATTATCATCAGCCTACATAAGTCCACTACTGGACATATGCCTCTCCTCAATCGCACGCCACTCAACAGCATATAATATGACACATTGTTCTCGCAAAAAGTACCAGGCTGGCATGAGCTCAAGGTGGTATGCATTTTAATGATTCTAGGTATCTGTAATAAATACCTTCTTGGATTCATGTTAGCCTAGTACTTTTCGTACGGTTACTGCCCATAACTAGCACAACTGTACTAACACTACTCGATCCCATGCAATGTTTTTGAGTGATATTTTATTACTACAAAATACGGTGGGCCCAACGGGAACAATTTTTAATAATTTTAGTCAATTCCCACTGGCCCCACCAGTGGGGCCAACGGGAATACACCAACTCGATTCTCAGCAACTCTCATCCAGTTGCTACCAGCCACGCTGCGAAGATCGTCGCTCCACGCTCGCCTGAGGGCGTCCCACCTTACGTTTGCCGATTCTCGGTCTCCACTCAAGAACACGGTCATCGGTTCTACGGCTAATATGAACCGCCACTCTAGCTAGCGTATTCTGTGAGCTATGTCCACAACTCTGGTTATCTGTCGGATCACTTCGTTCCGTATGCGATCCCTCAGAGAGAGTCCAAACATAGCCCGTTCCATAGCATTACACTTACAACGTAATTTTGCATTGCTACGAAATTGCTACGAGGTTTTGCGTAGCAGTTGCTACAATAGCGCTACGAGGCTTGTTGTAGCTGCTGCTACGAAAGTGCTACGAGGTTACGTGTAGCTGTTCTACAAAAATATAAATATATACAGAGAAGGGATGAGCATTGACTATCTTGACTAGCATGTCTTTATACATCGTTCTCACATACATATACAGGGTGTAAACAGACCCTTCACGAAGCCGTCAACCAAGCATTCTGTAAATCAAATTAAGTAACTTTACGCAAAAATTATTGCTGGGAAACGAATTTTTTTTGGGGTGAAAAATCACGTTTTACAGTAGGACTCGATGGAACGCACTCAAAGCATTGTGCTGATGGATGGATTGAATAGTACGGGGGTCGTGGAGGTGTTTAAAGTAAAAATCTTACATTAAAAACATGTATATAAAAAAAAACTTGTGAAAAAGTTGGAAATTTGACCTCTATTATCTCCGTAACTAGGTTCCCAGGTCCATACCTGGGGACCTTCTAGTTACGGAGATATTCTAGAACAAAAAAAAATATCGCAAAGACGGGGAGAACAAGTGCCTTTCGGTTTCGTTAAGGGTCTATTTACACCCTGTATGCATGTATAATCTCAACATGAATGATGTGACCAAGATTTTGGAACAATATTTTGATTTAAAAGAGTGTCCATGGAGTTTCTTGACCATTCTTCTCCATAGAGATCTACGCTTTGGAATGTGCAAGTTATTATGCCTTGTGACTGTGACTGTAGCTTCGCTTTTTTTGTTTTTTTTTTGACATTGAAAAGTGCCTGTGAAGTTCTATTTTAAATAAATATTGACCAATTCTACCTGGAGTCGGTACAACACATTTTCTTCTTCCATTGTCCCCAATCGAACTTCAAAAGTACATACATATGAACTGAAAAAAACACATTATGGACACAATGCTTGGTTGACGGCTTCGTCAAGAGTCCGTTTACACCCTACATACATATGGTGCTTGTCTTATACTATCACTTACGGGATATCTTCCGTCATTGTTCATTATTTTGAGCTCCCGATATTTCGGCACTGTTGCAAGCGCCATGATCGCGGGTTGACTAGAGAATGCGGGTGGATGGAAAATAAATCGTTAAAAGCAGACAAATCTATCTACCCTCTTTCTTTGAACAACCACGATAGATATCCCGTAAGTGACAGTATAAGTTTAGTTATAAACCGTGAAAGCTTAAAACAGTAGTGCTTGTGTCTGTAAATAAGACCTCCATTTTAAATCCCACTTCTAATGCTAAAAAATCATGGCGTATATTTAACATGACATCAGATATGTTTGGGGAGTAAAGAGGATATGTCTGTTTTTAAAGGCAATCCTTTAGTTTGCATATGGGACGCTTTTACACTTTATTTGCTTACTTAAGAGTGTTTTGAGACGCTCTTGGGTAGGCAGAAAGCCTACTTAGATGGGTAGATATATACAACATTAGTTTTAGTATATGCGAAACCTGAAACACGTGTCTAGTATTTTTATTTAAAGAATTTATGTACAAAATTTCAAAACTATCATGAAAAATCACAGAGTTATAAGCTTGTTTTGTTACCGTCCGTACAAAAACGTGGTTACCACGCGGCGCGTACGCCTCCAGCGTCGTCTTGAGCTCATTGATAATAATAATTTGGCAGTAGGTACCTAAATGATTGCGTAGGTACTTAGTGTCGCTCGGTGTCCAACTTGTAACTTTTTTTAAATATTTTTGGGACAAAATATAACATGGTTTAAAAATTATTGGAATCGATTCAGTTACTTATTCTGAACAAACTATATTCAGGTTTCGCATATACTAAAAATAGTGTTGTATACATGTTTTTTTCCTACTCCTCCGCTATTCTTTTCTGATTATTTTCGTCGCGGGAGCCAAGACAGTTAAATTGTTTCTCTGGGACTTCGTCGAGCTTCATTGTCTCGGCGCTTTTCTGGTGGTCGCCACTGTGGATTCTGGCTTTCAGGAGTTGCAGTGGTTTAGGAATAGTGGGGCGGGTTTGTCCCAGAAAAAAGAAACATAAATGTCACTATAGACCCACCGCTTTAATGAGTCCTCGCAAAGGTATTTATTGAAATGGAATATTCTGAAAGTTGATCACGTATTGGTTCAACTAGTATCGTAATACCTACGTGGATTATGTTTATTTTAAAGCAAATAACCTGTGGGATATTGTTAAGACTTTGTGGACGCTTAATGTGCCTTTGATGGGGCAAGGCGGAGAACTCATTAAAGCGGTCGGTCTATAATAAGTCGGAAGCTACATTATCCCCGAGTGCAGTAGGCTATATTAACAAAAGCACGATCCTTGTGGATTAATATCCAACTATAACACGAGCGAAGCCGTTAGCAAGAGGTAGTTACATTAAAGTATAGTTAAAGAATCAATTTCAATAATCTGAGGTATAAAATACAAAGTGAAAAATTAATTAAAAGTTTTCTTATAAAAATGGTAAGCAGATCGCGTGATGCTTTCCGATCACTTGTTTTTCGCTTGCTAGCAAGTCTAGGAATGAGTTGAATTTTAAAAAGACATACCATCCCATCACCCTTACTCCACCGAAGGGTAGGCAGAAGTTTACCTATAGTAGGAACATTAATTTTATTACCAATTAAACGGCATGGTTGGCGCAGTGGCTGAGCGATTGACTGCTGCGTTTCGTGTCGCGGGTTCGATCGGGCTGTTTGTTTATGTGAGTTTAAATGTTTGTAAACGCACCCACGATACAGGAGAAATTCTTAGTGTGGGGCAACGTTTTTTTTAAAAAAAAAGATTTTTAATTGCTACTGTGACATTGTTATTTTTCCAATTTAATTTTATTACCTTAATATGTTTCGATTTTAATTTTTAAATGCTATCTTTGTTAGCTTAGTTATATATTTTATTAAGCATGCTGTGGTGTCCTGTAAGTGAAGGAGTACACCTACGTGATACTTTGTCGTCGGTTATTTATTTCGTGTGTTTGTGTACATCCTTTGTTGGAGATCCTAAATAAATAAATATTACGAGAAAAAAACGAAATAAAAAAAAATAATAATAAGATAAACAATTCAAATATCTAGATCTGGCTCACGAGGTTGTCGACATATGGGACGTGAGTACAGCAGTCATTGTGCCGATAGTCGTGTCGGCCAATGGCTTAATAGCCAATACCCTCGACCAACATCTGAGGAGGCTCTCGCTTGGCAGCTGGATCAAGGGCTTGATTCAGAAAGCAGTACTTCTGGACACGGCGCGTATCGTTAGGAGGTTCCTCTCTCAAGAGCCCTGACCACCGGTAGCTCGGACCCTGTTCCTGATGCCGGTGGGCTACTATGTTTTATATTTTTAAATGTTTTATATTTTTTTTTATATGGAAATATTTAAAAATGTAAATTATATGTTTAGGAAATGAATAAAGGAAATAATAATTGAAAAAATTAATGTTGTACGAGTATTTTTTCGTGGGACAAAAAACATTAATTTTATGTGTGACGTGTTAAATATTTTTGCCACACGCCGCGCAGCAGCCAATCGCTCAGCCGCTGCGGTAACCGTGCCTTCATATTTATTAGATTATATTATATTGAATGCAAAGTAATGTAATAGTGGTCTCTAAAATATATATTTTCTTTTTTTTTTTTAAACGTTGCCCCACACTAGGAATTTCTCCTGTATCGTGGGTGCGTTTACAAACATTTAAACTCACATACACAAACAGCCAGACCCGGAACAACTACCTGTAGATACATACAAATATTTCTTCCGTGCGGGGAACGAACCCGCGACACGCAGCGCAGCAGCCAATCGCTCAGCCGTTGCGCCAACCGTGCCAAAAAATTGAAACCTTATTAAGGGCATTTCTCAAAAACTTAGTTTTATTTTACAGAAAAATAATTTGGCAGTATTAATTTCCAATAAGTGGATGTAGCTACTGCAACCGAACTGGCAATGCCTGTATTTCGGTTTTCAGTGCCTTTTCCCTGGATATTTTAGCAATAAATACACATACATGGTGGGTAAAAGATAGTTGGGGTTATTTGCAGTAAAAAATATCTCTGTTGCAGAGTCTTATCATGACCTCCTTAAAAGTTATGACTACTTGAGTGTTTTTTAAGAAAATACCAACATTTTTACTAACTAAGTATTTAGAGAAAAATGGGTTGCTTCCAGGAAATGTATCATCACTACTAAAGTGCTTTTATGACAGTATGTACCATGATTTATGAGTATTGGTACTTTTTTCAATTTTTTTTTGTCTAACGAAAGTTTATTTGTAACTTCAACGTAGTACCTACATTTTTTATTACAGTAATGTAATAAAAATTGTAGGTACTACCATAAACTGACCCTGATAACCCGGCCCAAATATCACCCTGTTTCGTTTGATCCACGATTTTTGACCTAGCCTGTATACATCCACATTTAACCAGCCCCCGTAGCATGACTACCGTAGATAAGGATTTCTTTGACGAAAGAATCGACAAAATGACAGATAGTGCAAAGAAATCTGTCACCGTGTCTACACAATCGGAAAAAAAAAATTTAAGTATCTGTTTGATATCCGCGAAGGCTGGTTCGAGGAGGCGCGGGAAAATAGCACATGGAAGGAATTGGGGGAGGCCTTTGCCCAGAAGTGGGACAGTAAAGGCTACTAAAAAATAAAACTGTTTGTAATTTCAAAATAACAACTTTTTACTGAATGTCTGTTTATATAAAATAAAATAAAAAACCTTTTATTTATTGCAGCACAAAATAGTTAATAAGAAGAGGAGCTCGTGGCTAAATAATAACAGCCGCTCGGGTCAATCTTTAGGTTAAGCCGTGCTTGCCTAGGTTGGTATGTGAATGGGTGACCGAGTTTCCTCCGTGCATCGGAAAGCACTCTAAGCCGTTGGTCCCGGCTGTCATCTTTGACAGTCGTTAGGTAGTCACTGGCCCAAAAAGTCTGTCAACCAGTCTTACCAAGGGGTATGGTATTACCCAGTACTAACTAGGTTGTGGAGGTCAGATAGGCAGTCGCTCCAAGTAAAATACTGGTATTAAGCTGCATCCGGTTAGACTGGAAGCCGACCCCAACATAGTTGGGAAAAGGCTAGGTAAATGATTAAAAGAATGAATAAGAATAACATCCAATCATAAATTCGTATTTTAATCATTCACTTTAGTTTTGTTGTTTCCTAGCATTTCTCTCCATTTGAAAAAAACATAAAAATTGTTATTAATTTATTAAGTAGGTATTTATTTATTATATCTATGTTATGAGATTATTATGAATTATAAATTACGATGTACTGAATTTATATGAAAATATATACCAACGGTACGAACAAAAAATCGTTAGAAAAAAAAAATGTTTCGGCTAATCTCTGAAACGGCTGGACTGATCCCCCCCCCCAATAATCCCCCTCCCATAGAAATTTTTCATCGGTTATTAAAAAAAAATCTGCTGTTTCCTATAAAAGTACAATACCTACTCAGCCAAAATGTATGGAACAGCTGTTTTTTTTTTTAATAACTGATAAAAATGTCTATGGGGAGGGCTCAGAATCCTTAATAATCGTTTTCGCGTCAGTGTCCCTGCTACCCTGTATATCACTAGACCAACGAGGCTCATTAAAATGTAAGAGAACATGAAAAAAGAAATAGATAGCAAAGTCAATCATGTATTTTTGTCACGCCACGCCAACGCATCCTAACTAAGTCAACTTTCAAACAATATAAAAAGGGTTTTATCGCGAAGTACGGCATTCAAGCATCAGCTTTGGTGATAGCGCCATCTAGTGACAAGAATCAATAGTAAACTTAATCATAAAAAATGTTTAAGATCACCGCAATTGTTTCTTTAATGCTCATTGGTAAGTATTTTAGACATTTTGTAATTATTTTAATTGTGTTTTTAAGTCGACATATCATTAAAATATTTGTATACTATAAGGAGCTCGTGGCTTAAGGTCTTTAAGGTTAAACAGCGTTTGCCAAGGTTAGTCCGTGGATGGGTGACCATCCATTACATACCAAGTTTCCTCCGTGTCTCGGACAGCACGTAAAATCCTTGGTACCCGGCTGTCATTTGTAAATTTTTGACAGTCGTTACAGGTAGTCAGTGGCCCGAAAGTCTGACAACCAGTACTAACTGGGTTGTGGAGGTCAGATAGGCAGTCGCTACATGTAAAATCCTGTATTCAGCTGCGTCTAGTTAGTCTGGAAGGCGACCCCAACACAGACGGGAAAAGCCTGATTGGTGCTGAAATTTGATTGTGATTAGATTTAGAATGTTTTTAATAACAAAAATGAGTTTTGGGGTGATTTTATGTTAAGGTGGAATCACCAGGGTACCTTCGAAATTCAAATTTTCTTACGTTATTTGTAATTTGCAGGTCAGTGTCAGATTGAATGACTATTTCATGAAAAAGTCATTCAATAGGATTATATGAACTTAAAGGGTTGTTTTGATGATTTTAATGATTAAAATTCTGTAACTACATACGTGTTACTTGCGTGAATCATATTTTAATCAAAATACAACCTGATACTGACCTGAAAATTGTAAAAAAACTTAAGATAATTAGAATTTCGCAGTGTACCCTAAACTTATACGACATAAAATATAAGTAGCGAGGAGAAACTCTACAGAGGTATCAAAACAAAAAAAAAATGTTTTTTTTTTTTTCTTGCTCAGTTTTTTTATTGTATTCGTTAAATTAGTTAGCAAAACATCGTAGACTTGATGGGTAGTACTATAGTGAATTTTGACGTTAACCTTAGAACTAATATTACTTTAATTTGCCAGCGACTTGGTCGCAGGCAGATTCTAAACGACATAAAAAGGAAGCCACGGCGTCTGGTGACTTCTCCTCAGGTTAGTCGTTGATAGATACTCACTAGTGTCCGACCGAAGGTCGATTTCTAATCAGAGCCGAAGCCGAAGGTTAAAAAAATTGTTCAAAATTGGTTAGAAGAAAAAAAAAATATTTAAAGATTATTAAGAATTTTAAAACTTCATGAAATGATTAAAATTATATTGTAACTTGTCAAAAATAATAGGGGTATTAATTAAACGAACGAAAATAAATTAAAATTAAAGATTGAGATTGAAAATATTGGGCTACTGAAATACTAAGTGGGCCACAGACAATGGGCGAATACAAATGTTTAAAACTCCATAGTTCACTCTTACTGCATAGTTGTTCAAAACGATCAGAGTGATAATTCAAGAACTCAGAAAAAAAAACTAAAACAAGTTTATTATCCAGTAGATTGTAGATAAGGCGTAGTCGACGTAATCCCACTGCGCGGGGCTCCTATTCCAGTGTGCAGGACTTAAAGTAACCTAACACAAAGGGTCTTATTTTGCTCACTTCGCTCGCTCACTAGACCCCGCCATCCACTTCGAACCTAACCTGTCCGAGTCGGAGTGCTCTCTCAGCCTTCGCTCGCTCTTGCTTCCTATATTCTCCTTGTCGCAATGACCGGATAAATAGTTACTTACTTGGTATAATAATCGCCCGTTTAGCATATTAGTCGCCAATTAAATTTTTATTCGCCTGATTAATAATTTTTCCAAATAATAATAATTCTAAATGGGTGGCCCCTGCCCTCCTCGCATCGCCTTTTATTTGGCGCATTCGTGACATTTCGTTCAATTTCGGTACTTGCTGGCAACCTTCTGCTTTGGTCAAAACCTCGGCCGATTTTGGCCGAAGATAGTTGTTATGGCCGAAGGTGGCCGAAGCCGACGCTTCGGTTGGACACTAATACTTACGGTGCAGTCAAACGATACGGACTAGTGACGGACCGGCTGCGGACACCAGACTTGGCCATACTTCATTCAAAGAGTGTCCATGGAGTTTCTTGCCCATTCTTCTCCATAGAGATCTACGCTTTGGAATGGGCAACTGCAGTACTTTCACAAGTAATTATGCCTTGTGACTGGGACTGTAGATTCATAATTTTTTTGACAATTCAAAAGTGCCTGTAATGGTGTAATTGAAATAAATGCTTGATTTGAAGTTTGACGTACAGACGCTAGCATATCAAGCTACTACAATCTGTCAAATTTCTTTAATAGATTTTCGACTCGTTAAAGCAGTAGTTTCAATTTTGATTGGGAAAATTTGACAGTTTTGGGTAGCTTGAAGTGCTGGTATCTGTACCTAAATTCTGTCGGAATCCGGTGTGTGGAGTCGTGTCAACAATTTGCCCGAAGTAGTTTGACTGAACCGGTACTTATTACTAGTGTTCGGAGAAGGTAGACCTATTTTGGTTCAATGACCGTAGACGTTGATGGTAATATGGACATTCCCCGGGATTCTAAGGTAACATGATCTTGTAGAATGTTAGAATAAGTTTGTAACGGCTATTAATTAATACTTGTCTATACAAACTTGTTTCTGAAAAAAAAAAGTTTTTAATTTCATTAACCTGAAACGTGTCCGTCTTACACTTACTATTATTATAGCTTTTTAAAAAGTAATATCTAACTTATTTAATAATATACGAGTATATTTCAAATCCCGGGATTCCGGGAGTGTCCATATTAAGACAACGGACAAAAATAGCTGTACCTACTCCGATCACTCATCACCCTGGATGATGTCACAGGATCACATAGGTGTCAGTTGTAACTTTTGTGTATTTTATATGTTAGTCACTAGAATATATGGAATAGAACAGAATGGTAATTTATTGTTGTTTTAGGTTAATAGCAATTAAAGGATAAACAATTTAAAAGAAACATCTGTACAAAATACTCTTTAGTTAAAAAAAAATAGAAAATAAAAAAAAAACTCTGATTAACTGTAAACTAACATTGTCAACTAAAAACTAAACTAAACAAGAATCATTTTACTTATTCTAGGAACAGATTCAAATCTAGTAATGGGTATAAAAAGTACACTTAACGAAGCCGAAAGGCACTAGTTCTCCCCGTCATTGCGATCATTTTTTTGTTCTAGACCATACCTGGGAACCTTCTAGTTACGGAGATATTGAGGGTCAAAGTTCCAACTGTTTGTTGCAACTTCACTTAAAATACATCTACGACCCCCGTACTATTCAATGTATCCATCAGCACAACGAGTGCGGTACATGGAGTCCTACCGTAAAACGCGATTTTTCACCCCATAAAAAGCGTTCCCCAGTCAAGTTGTTTCCCAGCAATAATTTTTGTGCAGTGTTACTTAGTTTGATGTGCAGAATGCTTGGTTAACGGCTTCGTGAAGAGTCCGTTTACACCTTGTATAGGTACAGGAATAGAAACGTAGCTAGTTATACATTTAGATAAAAAATAAATAAAGTAAGAACAAATCATTCTGTTGAATCATTATGTGGAATGTATACAAAAAAATCTGCTCTTATATAGTAAAGTGGGAAAGATAGTAAGTTTGTATAGTTTGTTGATCCGATTACTCTCGCATTATGAATTAAGAAATCCAAAAACTTCAAAGATCTTAAGAGTCAACAGGGCCAAAAAATAGGTATTTGAAGGAACTATTGCCGTCGCGCTGCGTCAAGCCTGCTCTCATAGAGTGCGATATCCCTGCTGCAGTTCAGACCGATTATATCACAAAAATTTGACGAGATCAACGTTTCTTTCACCTCGAAAACTGAGCTGATTCAATATTTTTGACATTATAATTTTAAGATTCAGATTCAGATTCATTTTATTTGCTTGAAATATGGTATTTTACAGATTTTATAACACACAGGTACACAATAGTTCATCATATTCCACCTACTTAATTCGGCATGCAAATTTTGTGACAAAATAATTAAATTCCAATATCAAAACAACAACAAAAAAGTACTAAATCAAGAATTGTCTACATAAAATATCAAATTAAAAATGTCAAAAAGAAAACCATTAAATTACAAAAAAAGAGACATTAAGAAAGAGTATGTCTAGGTTCCTATCAATTTCTTTTATGTTGAAAACTATTCGAACTTGTCTGGTAGGCCTCTAATCACGGCCGTAAAATGGGACATTTTTTGTCAGTTTTGGAGGGTCATATTTTCTTTACTTATTAGTTGCTAAAAAAAAGGAAATAACATGTCTACAGTAAACCATGGTTTTGTAAAAAAAAAAGATTGCTCTAGAGGCATTATTCAGGAAAAAAAAAGGGGAATACATTTGTATGGAGAATCGCAGCCCCTGTTCCCTCTTAAAATGTCGTTTTTGCTTGTGTCACTGTCAATTACCAAACCTTATAGAAGTATTGTTTTCATGTCACTTCAGTTTTAGAAAGAGATGAAGCTATACAAGCTGTCTAGCGCCATCTCTTTCACACACTGGAATAACCTGTTATGTAAATGACCGTTATATGTGTAGACTATTTATGTTAGACAATTGAATGCGGACTTGATGTTAGACAAAGTAGTTATAATGGGTGTAAAAGTACCCTTAACGAAGCCGAAACGCACTTATTCTCACCGTCATTGGGATATTTTTTTTGTTTTGGACGATACCTGGGAACCTTCTAGGACATAGTGGGTGTCAAAATCCCAACTTTTTAACAAGTTTTTTTTTCTTCAACTGGTTTTTAAGGTTATAATTTTACTTTAAATTCGTCCACGACCCCCGTACTATTCAATGCATCCATCAGCACAATGTTTTGATTGCGTTGCATTGAGTCCTACCGTAAAACGTGACTTTTTATCCCAAAAAAAGTCGTTTCCCAGCAAGAATTTTTGCGTAGAGTTACTTAGTTTGATGTACAGAATGCTTGGTTGACGGCTTCGTGAAGGGGCCTTTTGCACACTGTATGTAGTATACTTAGTTTTAATGTTATTATAACGAGTAAGAGAGAAATATGCGAAGAAGACATGCTGTTCTCTTGCATTGTTGTTATTCTGTTTTATGACTGCCTCATTGAGTATGAGGTCCTGGGTTCGATTCCCGGGTCGGGCAAAGTGTTATTGGGTTTTTCCAACTAGGATTTCTCAGTAGCAGCCACGGATTTTTGATTTGTGTTGATGGCAATAGGCTCGTCCCCTTTGTTATGGGACTTAAACATAACTGGCAAAATGTGGGTTTACTATTCGGTATATACTCCTCTGCATAAGTCTTTAATGTTTAGTTTTATATGTAAAGTTTTGTTGGGACGCAATCTCGACAATCGGGCTAGCCAGTACTATTCAATGCATCCATCAGCACAATGTTTTGAGTGCGTTACACTGTAAATCGTGATTTTTCGCACCAAAAAAAGTCGCTCCGGCAATAATTTTGGCGTAGTGTACATATCTTTTGTATCCGTTGGACTCGTGCGACTGCTGAGCGATTCTGGGTCCTATTCCCGGGACAAAGTGATATTGAGTTTTTACTTTGAGAGTTTTCTCAGTAACAGCACGAAATTTGGATGTTGGCGGTATTATAACCCCGTGCCTCGGAAAGCACGTTAAGCCGTTGGTCCTGCGCCTGATCTCTCTCCGGTCGTGTCGGATTGTCGTCCCATCGGACTATGAGAGTAAAGGAACAGAGACTGCACGTGTGTCTGCACACACACTTTTTTTAAATGGAATTTTTAAACAGTTTTTCTAAAAACTCCACCGTTTTTTGCAACTTTCCGCTTTTTTCTAGTAGTGGCCCCCGAGTACTGCGTTACATGACGTTCGCCACCCCTCAGCGGTGGTTTTAGTTTTCTCCTCCTTTTTGATGTCCGATCACGCAATGCGGTCGGTAGATTCTCCGGTGTACCACCCGCTAGATCTTGTTAAGCATCAAGGAGGCGTGAGATCGCCTGCGGTTTAGGTTTACGAAGGATTCTTCCCCCTAGACCCACCATGTAGGACTATCTATGAGTTAAAATTACTGATATTCTTGCAGGAAGCACACTGTGGGCTGCAAGTCTTTCCTGCGACTCCTGCGGCAGTGAATGCGCATCTGCGTGCGGGACAAGACACTTCAGGTCCTGCTGCTTCAACTATCTGAGGAAGAAAAGGGGACCCGACACGCTCAAGGTGAAAGACGCTTTTCGTTTTTAACCGACTTCCAAAAAAGGAGGAGGTTATGTATTCAGCCGTCATTATTTTACTGTATTTCCACCGATTTCTCTGTGATTTCTAGACCAAATGACGCGATGTCTGATTTTATTTTGATAGAGGACGTAGTTTAATAGTTAGCTCCTTTAATTAGTTTTTTTTCTGATAGGCCTGTTGATGACATGATGATCTCATAGTTACAATGCAAAATTATTACGTGCCAAGAATTTGAGTGGGATATTACAACTAAAAAAACATTTTTGCTAATAAAATAACCGACTTCCTAAGAACATACTAAAAAGTTTAAAATAATTTTATTTTTTCGGTCTAGTAATCCCAAGTCGGGCAAAGTTTCACTGAGTTTTACCTTCAGTAACAAAGGGAAATACATTTGTATGGATATTCGCAGCCCCTGTTCCCTCTTAACAGACATAATAATTTTTATACTGAATCCTGATCTACGCAGATGAAGTGGCGAGCAAACGCTAGTTAATATTATTTTTATTTATTTTTTCATATTTTACAGTTTTTGACATCAAACCAAGACGTAAAGGAAAATCAACAACGAGCTAATAAGCTTCCGATGTTTGTGGTTGAAAACATCCCCATGCCTGAACAGTGGATCTCCAACATGCTCTCCAACGAAAACCATCCTTATTCTATAGACGATATGGTTGAAAACCGCATGTACGACGTTTAAACATAATTTTTATCCTGCAGTATCGTTTGAAAATACATGAATACATTTTTAAATGTTTATTTGACTGATTTTGTTTCACACAATTTAAAAAAATGAATTGGGTAAGTTAATGGGTTTTATTAAAAAATAAACGCTTGATCTACGCGAATACAGTTCTCTTAAAGAAAAGCCTTATAGTTTTGTCATCATGTTCGCAGTATTTTTTTGCTCTTGTCCCATGTTACTCGTGGTCGGTGCAATACGTTTTTGATGTGAAACATCTCCATACACGCTTAGGTAGTAAAACCGACTCGTATGCCGTGACGAAAGATGGCAAGACGCTGCCATAGCGTGATGCCTCCTCGATGCCACGTAAAATCAACCTTTTCCCATTAGAATAAAGTTTGTTTTGGAACGATTGTTGATCTACATATTCCGTTATCGAAAGTTCCATGCTACTCAATTAGTTGGCAATGTAGTTATGTCGTATGCAGATTTGATCGATATGATATGGATAAAAGAAAATACTTTAATGGAATATTTATTCTTTATTTTACAACATATTTCGTTATAGGTTTTTAATTAATTATGAATTCTAATATTAACATAGACGGCCATTTTTTTCTTCCATAGTCACCTGTCAGCCGTCACGTTGTCATTTACGCATTTTTTGGATTTCCTGTAACTAGTTTGTTTTGTGTAAAAATAAATAATCTCGGTCTTAGTGTAAAAAACATTTGAGACCTCCTTTTTACATTATTTATAAAATGTATGATTGTATTTTCAAGCCTCTGTCAATTTGAGATGTAAAAAAAAATATCATGTTAATAATTAATTAAAATTTATTTAGTTAATAAATATCTTGTATCTATGTTCGGAGCTAATACTTTTATGACAGTCTCAATGCCACATTTACCCATTTTAATCAAAATAAAAAAAACATTTTGATTAAAAGAGTGTCCATGGAGTTTATTGCCCATTCTTCTCCATAGAGGTTTACGCTTTGGAGTGGGCAACTACATTAATTTCACAAGTTCTTATGCCTTGTAGCTGGACTGAATGGCCTCAACTTTTTGCTTTAAACAATTCAAATGTGCATGTAAAATACTGGTATTCAGCTGCATCTGGTTAAACTGGAAGCCGACCCCAACATAGTTGGGAAAAGGCAGGCAGATGATTGCTTCTTTTTATCAGATGTTTATTCATAACGAAGTAAAAAATTAAACTATTGAGATCAAAACGAGAAGATAATCTCAAAGCATTTATTTCAAATATACCAGTCATAGACACTTTTGATTAGTCCAAAACAAGATGATGAAGCTACAGCCCCAGTCACAAGTCATAATATCCGTGAAAGTACTGTAGTTGCCCATTCCAAAGCGTAGATCTCAATGGAGAAGAACGGGCGAGAAACTCCATATCGATTATTTAAGCCTAAATTAAACAAAGCCCTACAACGAAAATTGGCATCCTGAAAACATTGTCTCCTTCGTCTACCCATGTTTGTTTGTTCGTCACGGATTTTATGTCTATAAATGGCTGGATAAGTAGACATAAAATCTAACCAACAAAAATGTAGATAATTTACAAACTATAAATCAGACTCACAATACTAACGAAAATATGTACAAGTATCGAAATGAGAATGAATTACAGGGCATTGAAAAATTGGACAAGTGCTGTTGCATTGCCACATTGATTGCCAATAATACATAGCTTACCGCGCCGAGTTCGGTTATCATCCCACGGGATCGTACAACCGGGATAAAAAGTATCCTATATGTTAATCCAGGTTTTAAAGTATCTGTCTGCCAAATTTTACCCAAATCCAAAGAGGAACAAACGTCCATCTCGTCACGTCTCACAAACTTTCGCATTTATAAATAGTAGTAATAAGATTAATTGTTTGTAAATTATACATGTACAATTCTGGTAATTAATTAATAAATTTCTGTATTCGACATGGAGTTGGCTGGTTAGATATTTTAAGAAATCAAATGTGGATACAAATATAAAATGTCATTATCTTAGATTGTTGTTTCATTTAACACTGATGGATCCCCGGTATGTAGGCAGAGTTGTTGATGCATATAATGTATGTAAAGGTTTAACGAAGCCGAAAGGCACTTGTTCTCCTCGTCACTTTTTGTTCTAGTCCATATCTGGGAACCTTCTAGTTACGGAGATATTGGGGATCAAAGTTCCAATTTTTTTCACAAGTTTTTTTTACAATACAAGTTTTTTAATGTTGTAACATTACTTTAACTACCTCCACGACCCCCGTACTATTCAATGCATCCTAGAGTCCTACGTCCCAAAAAAAAGTCGTTTCCCAGCAATAATTTTTGCGTAGAGTTACTTAGTTTGATGTACAGAATGCTTGGTTGACGGATTCGTAAAGGGTCCGTTTACACCTTGTATATTATTATCATACTTACACACACGTTACGCTTGTTCCCCAGTGGGGTAAGCTGAAACTACACAATGCCTGCTAAGATCCTTAGATATTTCTTACGCCTCGTCCACGTTCACATACACGCGAGTACTACGCACCCACAGATATACAACATTAGTTTTAGTATATGCGAAACCTGAAACACGTGTCTAGTATTTTTATGTCTTGAAATTAATGTACATTCAAAACTGTATCATGAAAAAACCTGGTTACCACGCAGCGCGACCGCGCGCACTCCATCAACGTCGTCTTGAGCTCATTGAAAATAATAATTTGGCAGTAGGTAGCTAAATGATTGCGATAGATACTTAATGTCGCTCGGTGGACAAAATATAACATGGTTTAAAAATTATTGAAATAAATTCAGTTACATAATCTGAACAAAATATATTCAGGTTTCGCATATACTAAAAATAATGTTGTAGATATAGCTAGATAACGCTAGAGCACCTACTTCGCGTGCCTGGCTTAAGCATTTTATGCTTAACGTGGCTTCGCAGCAAGCTAATTTGTTTAAAACCACGTTACAACTTAAGAACTTAATTCTAGACTTTGAAATTTTTGAAGATAATCTCTAATGAGGTCAGTGTATGTCCTTCTAGGGCGTCCCCTTCTCTTGCCACTCACATCTGCCTTGGAAATAGCTTTTGTTAGTCGCTTTTGTCATCATCTCAACATGACTTAACCATCTAAGCATACTTTCTGCAATTTTAGTTAATAGATCTTCTTTTAAATAGATAAATAAATAATATTGATTGACTTCTCACATATACAAGTTCGGTCAACTAACATCACTATACATAGTTCTTGTTACGTGATTATTATATAATGTATTTATTTAAATATGTGTCGGATCCAGTCATAAGTATGGACATAAAATGAATCGCGAGTGCATGGGTGGTGACATCATGCGACCTACTAACAAGTCTACCGACACCACAGCGTTCTTCTACAGAGCCCTGATGTTCAGCTCGAGACGAGGGCGACAGTCAATGTCCGATCGCAGCGGAGTTGAGACGTCCTGGAACAGTACTGGATTCATTGTGCCCCGTGTTATTGAGTTAAATTGTAATTTCAAGTAATTTGTTAGTTTAATAGAAACAGTGTATCGCACCCAGTGTATTTTTATTGCATGAAACCCATC
The DNA here is from genome assembly GCA_905163415.1 of Noctua fimbriata. Lineage (NCBI taxonomy): Eukaryota > Metazoa > Arthropoda > Insecta > Lepidoptera > Noctuidae > Noctua > Noctua fimbriata. The sequence goes on along the minus strand of LR990949.1, from coordinate 7,437,453 downwards.
GTCTGTCGACATGATGTAAGAGCCTAACGGAATAAATCCTGACGTATCCGACATATGCTTTATGTATGTATATTGATATGTAATTAGTACACCAAGTATAGTCTGTCCCTCTTCACGTAATCCATCCAAAAGCTGTCTTGAAAACATCGATTTAGCGATAGGACCGCCCATTGTGTCACCCTATGTGAAATGTTTGTATGGTGCACATTTTTTTTTCTTTAGCCTATATTGTCCCACTGCTGAGCAAAGGCCTGCCCCGTAGCGTTCCACTCTTCTCTCTCTTCTCCAGCCAATCTCTCACAAACGCCTCTAGGTAGTCACGCCAGCGTTTTGTAGGCGTCTCTCGGCGACGACGCCCGTCTTCTGGTGCACAAAATAAAGAATATTCTATTCTTCTTAGCGTGTCGATGGCAAAAACATCAAATGTTATGTTTAGTCCAAAACTCAGCCCCGCGAACTCCGCTCACTGATGCATTAAGCAGATCATCAAGTGCGCAGGTGATAGGACATGCGGTGTAAGATAGCAGGTGGGCCATTGTCTGTGGGGAGACGCCGCATACGCACTTGAGGTCTGAACCCCTGAATCTGCAGAGATTGTATTTGGTCCGGCGGACTGTGGTTCAAAGTCTGTTTAAGGATTTCCAAGTCGGCCACGGCAACGCGTACCCAGGTGGAAGGTTTTCTGATGGATCGTTGAAGTTGTCAGAGGTTTAAACCGCTCTCGCTAGAGGTTACACCTTGCTGTGGACTTGTGGAGGCGTCGAAATTGGCTGTGAGACGTAGCTGTCAATACACAGATGGCGAGAATCAGCTTGCAGCTTCGTCCTGTCGATACGGCTGGCTATAGTTCTGCGAACTTTACGGGCGAGTTTCGGACACTGGATACAGCACCCGTACCGGGGTCGGTTTAAGACTTACAAAAGACTTTCTTTCGTTCCCTTTTTTTATTTTTTTTTAGGATGGGAAATCATCAAATGACCCCCCCCCCCCGCTCTGGGCGGAGCGGAAGGGAGTGTCAGACTTGTACTGACTAAAACCCATCCATGTTCCTTCTTTGCCCTTGGTACGGCAAAGTGTTATTGAGTTTTTCCAACGAGGATTTCTCAGTAACAGCCACGGAGTTGGGACTTGTGGCCGGTTGATGGCAATAGTCTCGCCCCTTATTTCATTGGATGGCGAAATGTGGATGTACTATTAGCTAAACGTAAACAATAAATAATATGAGCAAAGTAAAAGTAGCCGTCATATTCCTAAGACCTAGATAACATAAACGTTGACTGGTAGAGAATGCCTTGTGGCATTAAGTCCGCCTCTGTACCACTCTTGTACATGAAATTTAAATAAATAAATATAAATATAACATAAGGCCGGAATTTTTTATTTTCTTTATTTTTTTTCAGTTAGTATTCCTTTATTTTAATGTAAAATTACTTTCCCTGTACGCAGCACTCCATTTATGAAAATAATACGGCTAAAATCAAAAATCAGACAATGGATGTTGAAATACTCTAAGGAATGACGCGTGAGATTAGCTGTTAACTTCCTGCCTAGCTACAGAGTTCATCGAACTCGTCGTCGCGATTGCCGTTCGCTACGTGCGTTTTGCCACGGTAAAGATATATTGCGTGTGAGGAAATAAAACAAATCTTTATTGGATTCCCATAAAATTCCTGAAGTAATTTCTTGCACCGGTCATCTTAGTATGATATACTGAATTCACCCCATCAGTTTGTGGAGGGCTGTCCCTTACACCCTGTATAAAAATTGTAGCCCACCGGTATCGGGAACAGGGTCCAAGCTACCGGCGCTCAGGGCTCCAGAGAGGAACCTCCTAACAATAAGAGCCGGTTCCAGGAGTACCACTTTCTGAATCAAGCCCTTGATGCAGCTGCCTAACGAGAGCCTCCTCAGGTATTGATCGAGGCTCTTGGCTATTAAGCCATTGGCTGACACGACTATCGGGACAATGACTGCTGCACTGACGTCCCACATGTCGACAACCTCGCGAGCCAGTTTGTGTTTTCAGGAAAGAGTCAGTTTTTATCAAGTGTTTTGTGGTAAATGGTGTCTAAAGCTAGGGTATACATGGATTTTGTGTGTAAATTATGTCGACAGAGGCGCTGTTGGTAATTAGTAACATGTATAGATAAAATCGGATGGCAGACGATAAAGATATGTTTCCTTTTGGTATAATTATTTTACTCTTTGATATAATAGTGCTTCGGAAAATAAGAAAAATAATTCGGAACACTTTGTACCCTTGTATTTATTTATTTAAAAACAAAAGCAACATTTTTGAATGATTAATGATTATGTAATGAGTCAGTCATTCATTTTGAAAACCATTTCAACCAATGTTCAATCTTAGCGATTTTCAAACAAATCTTCTAAGGAGTACGGATGGTTTTCCCTTGGTAACAGGTTGGTGGTCCATTGTTGGGACATGGGTATGTCCTCGACCACAAATACGGGGACTTCTGACTTCTGCTGGCTTTCCTTCACATCCTGAGGAAGCGAGTGGATCTAGAAGAACAAAAAGACAAATTATCATTAGATATATATATATATATATAATTCAAAATCCTGACTGACTGTCTGACTGATATATCAACGCACAGCCCAAACCGCTGGTCCTAGAGACATGAAATTTGGAGGGTGTATTCTTTATGAACAGTAAGTATCCACTAAGAAAGAGTTTTTCGAAATTCCACCCCTAAGAGAGTGAAATGGAGGGTTGAAGTTTCTGTGAAACTTTTTATTCTTGGGGTCGATTGACTTGAAAATTTGTGTACATACTCTTAAGTTAAAATTATGAGAAACGTGTAAACATGTTTGTTTCATGTAGGCCACGCGGGCGATGCCACTGGCAGAAACGAGTATGGGTATAAGAGTAGAAAAAGACCAAAGAAACGATGGAGGGACTGTGTAAAGAATGATATGGCTAGAAAGGAGGTGTTTGATGAGATGATGAGTAATAGAGAAGTATGGAAGAAGAAGACATGCTGCGCCGACCGCAAATGAATTGGGATAAGGGCAAGAGAATGATGACTATGTCATTGAACAGTTATACTCTGTGCAGAATGTGATGATCACGCAATGATTCATCATCACCCACATCTTGATTACACCCACTACTGGGTATAGGACACTCTTATCTTGTGCCAATCTCCACGTTCCTGTGCCAGCCTCATCCAGATTTTGCCCCGATGGCAACTATGTCATCTGCCCATCTCGCCACCGGACGACACACGTTTCTTTTGCCAGTTCTTGGACGCCATTCGGTGACAGCGTAAGTCCACCTGTCATCACTCCGCATTGCTATGTGCCCTGCCCAACTCCGTTTGAGTTCCGTAACGTGATATCCAATATCGAAAACCTTTGTTCGACGTTAGGAACTCGATCTACCAGATTTATGCCGAGTAATGAAAGCTCCATGGCTCTGTGTGCAACTCTCAGTCTGTACACAGCCTTATGAGCGCCCATGTTTCAGCACCGTACGTCATTGTGAGCAGAACGCACTGGTTATAAGGCGAGACTTTAGACATAGTGGAATTTTGGTGGATTTCAAAATAACATAACGCCTGTGAACACAGCACCTACATTTCTTCAATTATGTTATGTCTCGGTATCTAATGGATGGTCTCCCATCTCCCCATCCACGCACCGACCTTGGATCCTTGCAGATCAATCTTGAAGATCGACTTGTGCGACTATTATTATTTAAACTTATACTGTCACTTACGGGATATCTTCCGTGATTGTTCATAATTTTGAGCTCCCGATATTTCGACGCTGTTGCAAGTGCCATGATCGCGGAAAATGAAGGCAAAGGCAATGACGGAAGATATCCCGTAAGTGACAGTATAAGTTTACTTTGAAACCGTGAAAGTTTAAAATAGTGTTTGTTATTATTTAGCCACAAGTTAAATGTATAATGAGCCTGCAATCACTGGACGTTGGAACACTTCCACGCTGATTTTTGCTACTGAAATGCTACCTTGAAGCCGTCGGGGCCCCTTTTCTTCCTCAGGTAGTTGAAGCAGCACGCTCGGAAGCGCCTCGTGCCGCATGCGCGCGCGCATTCGCTGCCGCACGAGTCGCACGCTGACCACACCGAGCTCACTGCAGGAATAACATAACACATACGTACATAAACTTACGCCTGTAGGGGGGATACGCGGTGCTGTATGTACACAAACATTTGGCATGTTTTATTTATTAAGAATCGACAAGAACCTCTTGCTCAGCTGTCGCGCTAACGACAACTAGACCAAAGAACCAGTATGAATTTATTAACCAAACAAAGCAGAAAGGCACTTGGCAATGGAGGGGAGAACCCTTCATTGCAATATTTTTTTGTTCTAGACCATACCTGGGAACAGCATCTAGTTACGGAAATATTGGGGGGTCAAAGTTCCAACTTTTTCACAAGTTTGTTTTTAACGCTACCTCTTCGACCTCTGTACTATTCAATGCATCCATCAACACAATGTTTTGAGTGCGTAACATTGAGTACTACCGTAAAACGTGATTTATCACCCCCAAAAAAGAAAGTCTTTTCCCAGCAATAACTTTGCGTAGGGTTACTTAGTTTCATGTATGTACTTAGAAGGCTTGGTTGACGGCTTCGAGACAGATGTTAAGAGCGTTAATGACTTACGGCATTTCATACAAACTTTCAAGTGATTTTGTTTCGAAATGACTGAACCGATTTTAATGAAACTTCGTACACATAAGCAGGATACATAAGTCTAAAGATTTGACAAAGAACTTGTCCTTTGTTGAAGATCCTAAACAAATAAATAAATATTTTAATGGAACAGCAAAATGCAGCAACGTAACTTACCAACAAACATCAGTGAAAGAATAACTGTCATTTTCAGCATTTTGTAATATCACTGATATATCTCTTAGCACGCAATAGTTCTGCTACCGAAGACGTTGTTCGAATGTCGTGGTGTAGTTGAGAACCCCGTTTTATATGAGTTAAAGTTTACTTACCAATATGTGTAGGCGTTGGGCGACAATGCTTTTTAGCTTACGATATTTGTTCAATAGATATTTGATGTGTTGTTTCATTTCCATACTGAGCTAATATTAAAGGCGCCACAGTAGCCTCGAATATAACATCACGCCTGTAATTTGTAGGGTTAGGCAGAGGTATTGTAGCATGCGTATCAGCCGAAATGGGTGTGATGGCTTCCTGCTACCCTTTTTTCTTCGGAGCGGAACGGAGTGTCAGACTTGTACTGACTAAAACCCATCCATGTTCCTTCTTTGCCCTTTGTGTTCCAGGGCCGCGGTATCTCTTTCGAACAGTCCCGCAGCCCTGGCAGGCATCGGCCCATGCGGACCCCTACGTGGTTGCTGACATCTCATTGAGGCGCGCGTGGAGCACGAACGCGCCGTCGACACGGCCTGTCGTCATAAGACGGCCGAATGGCGAGCTAATCCATAACTCGCCGTCTACAGGCCCGCGCGTACGGTGGCCGGGGGCCATTATGGGACCGACGACCAGGGCGTCTCCCGCGGCGGCTGGACCGTGAGGCTCTTTCCCTCTCACGTCCCGCCACCTACTTCACTAGCATGACTGCTTCGCAGAAGGATTCCTGCTACCCTGGGGAGACCGTTAAGGGTCTTACGAAATGCGTTAAAATGAGGTTCACAATAGTTCTGTGCAGACAGCAGTAAAGATATGCGCAGCGTACGTAGCTTAGACTGCGACCTGCACTCGTTGACGGGTGGTTCTAACGGTCGCGCGCTCCGAAAATCGGCTAGTCAGGGTGACCAAAGACAACCTTCTGCTGTCACTCTAGGTTTTGATCAGTGTTTACGCGCATGACTCTCGGAAATATCAGCGTGTCGTTACTGCTATGTGCACAGACGTACGTGAACCTCGATTCTTTGTAATACGTTTCGTTATGGTAACGGAACAGGTGTATATAATAGACCTACACACCAAAAAAAAACCCGATCAAACTTTGCTCGACCTGGGAATCGATCCTAGGACTTCATGAATTGTGCTTTGTTTCATGACAAGCCCGCGACACTATTACCAAACCACTGCAACTCCTGTGCGCCAGAATCAACAGTGGCGACCACCAGAAAAGCGCCGAGACAATAAAGCTCGACGAAGTCCCAGAGAAACTATTTAACTGTCTTATTATATTATTATTATAGCTAGCCCATATTGTCCCACTGCTGGACATAGGCCTCCCCCAAGTGTCGCCACATTGACCGGCCCCTGCGACTCGCATCCAGCGGATCCTTGCAACCTTCACCAGGTCATCGGTCCACCTAGTGGACGATGACCGTTTCAACGCGATTAAAAGATAATAATATGACCGTTTATGTCGCATATTTTACGATTTCACAAGGGAATTAAAATATATAGGGTACTTCTCGTTGACCTAGAATAAAAAATGATGATGATGAAGATCGCGTTGACTTACAAGTTTGATTTTTCACTGCTCCATGCGGTAGCAGACTTGAGTATTTGATATTAATTTTAGCTTAATACCTCCACGAGTTTTTGAGAAAAAGGGTCTTGACAGACGGACAACAAACTGATCCTATAAGTGTTTCGTTTTTGCCGACTGAGGAACGGAAGCCTCAAAAGCAATGAATGAAAAGGAGACAAATAGACCTTTGCCCTGCAGTGGGAATAAATAAGCAGGTTTTTTTTTTAATATTAAATGGCTTACTCATGACCTCAATCTAGTCCTGAGGACAGAGATGAGGTCGACGATGGAACGAGTTAACCCAAAAGAAGCCTAATAACTCGCGATTTAAATACATTGGGGTCATATGAACTTGGGAACACCGACGAACGATAAATGATTTAGCAAAGCGCTTCGTGCGAATGTGTGGAACATCGGCAAGGTATGGGTGATAACCTGCAGTACGTCAGGACTCCCGATGGAAGAAGGGAGATGGTGGAATGAGTTCGTGGAGCTCTTAAGCACACTCACCGAAGTACAGTCTGTAAAAGACCGACAAACATGCAACTTTGCGCCGGTAGGCCAGGCTATGAAGCCTAGTACCAACCAGCTTATCGTCATCAATGAGATTATAGTAGATAAGTGAATACGCCTCTCTCTATGGTCTACCCAAAGGGCAAAACAAATCGAGATAGTATTGTGATGCTAGAAAATAGTTCAAATATCTAACAACTAAGCTAAAGTAGTGTCTTGTGACGCCTACGCATATTGCTAAGTAAACTTTAACTAATATAAAACGGAGTTGTCTACTACATCAGGACATTCCAACTTCGTCTTCCGTAGAAGAACTATTCCCTGCTAACAGATTTATCAGTAATCCTACAAAATGTTGAAGCTGGCAGCTATTCTTTCACTTATTTTTGTTGGTGAGTAAGATATTTATTTATACTGGGTGTAAGGGACAGCCCTTTGGAAACTGACAGGATGCATTCAGCTCCTTATTTTGAATAATATTCCACCGGAATTTTTCTAAGGCAAAATTGTATTTTTTTTTTTTTCGTTTTTTCAGTTACTATTCCTTTATTACAATGTAAAATTACATTCTCCATAAGCAGCACTCCATTTATAATACGCCTAAATAAAATAATAAAGAACAATGGATTCACTTCCTGCCTAACTACAGACCTTATCGAACTCGTCGTCGCGCTTGCCTTTCGCTACTTGCATTTTAAACGAACTAGGGACGTCGGTCAATTGATGGGTTACCATCTATTTATTACCCACCAAGTTACCTCCTTGCCTCTGAAAGCAAGTTAAGCACTTTGTCTCGGCTATCATTTATAGATCTTTGACAGTCGTTACGAGCAGTGAGAAGCCTAAAAGTCAGTCAACCAGTCTTACCAAGGGGTATCGTACTATCAAGTAACTTTGTGGAGGTCAGAAAGCTAAATCCAATTAGACTGCACTTGCACTCGTCTCCGTGCACGTCGTCTTATACGAGCTTGATGTGGTTACAAGAGCTACTGCTTAGCGTGAGGTCCTGAGTTCAATTCCCAGGTCAGGCACAGCGATGTTGGATTTTACCATCAGCAGTTTTTCAGTAGCCACTGAGTCTGGATATATGTCCGGTTGACAGCAATAAGCTCGATCCCTATTCAAAATGTCCTGGCGAAATATGCGCTTTAATGAGTCCTCGCGAAGGTATCAATTTAAATGGAATATTCTGAAGCGTGATCACGTATTGGTTCAATTAGTATCGTAATACCTACCTGGATTATGGTTATTTTAAAGCAAATATACTGTGGGATATTGTTAGGACTTTGTGGACCTTTAATGTGCCTTTGATGGATCAAGGCGGAGGACTCATTAAAGCGGTCGGTCTATAGGTGCACATCTGCCTAACCCTTCAAAGATTACAGGCGTGAGTTCATGTATGTATGTGTTATGTTATTCCTGCAGTGAGCTCGGTGTGGTCAGCGTGTGACTCGTGCGGCAGCGAGTGCACGCGCGCTTGTGGCACGAGGCGCTTCCGAGCGTGCTGCTTCAACTACCTGAGGAGGAAGAGGATCCCAGACGGCTTCAAGGTAACTTCAAGATCTACGGTCATCCGGCCGTCTTATTTCGACGGCATGTTCGTGTTCCACGCGCGCCTCAAAGAGATGTCAGCAACCAGGAATGGGTCCGCAAGGGCCGATGCCCGCCAGGGCTGCGGTACTGTTCGAAAGAGATACCGCGGCCCTGGAACACAAAGGGCTACAGAAGGAACATGGATGGGTTTTAGTCAGTACAAGTCTGACACTTCCGCTCCGCCCAGAGCGGGAAATCATCAAATGATCCCTTCATTAGATGATTTCCAATCATAAAAAAAAGATCTCTGGTCATCATCTGTAGCTATTCATCGGTCTCAATTGCCCCGTTGGTCTTGTGGTCGCAAGCACGACTGCTGGGCGTGTAGTACTGTGTTCGATTTCTGGGTACACTTTGCCCGACGTGGGTTTTCCATTAGTATTTCCCAGTAGCAGCCATGTGGTGCATTGGTGCCCGGTCAATAGCAATAGGCTCGCCCCCTATTACATGGGACTTAAAGATAACTGGTGAGATGTGGGTGTGGTACTATTAGCTACACCTTTGCCCAACTCTTCAGGGATTACAGGCACGATGTTATTGATGTTTGGGGGGTATGGAGAACAGGGTGTAAAGTTCTTCATCCCCCATAGAAAAGGGAGGATCCTCCGACCAGACGGGTGTTGTGTCTGGTGGGCTACTGCCCGACAGTTGTTGTAGGGTTCTTTTTTAGAGTCTTAAGTCGCGGATAACTTTACTAGAGCGATTCAGGCTTTTGATGTTAGTTCTACCGTTTTGTCATAGATGGCGCTGTAGTACTTTTTGTACCATGTTGCTGAAGTACTTTTTGTAGTATAAGATTTTAAACTCTCGTGGTCACTAACATTATTATTAGCACTAGAAAGGGATATTTACCGGGTTTATTTTTTTTATTTATAATTTTTGTAGTACAAATCATCACATGTTGTACCTGTCCAATAACATCAAATAATAATTTATTTTATTGTTTTTTCTAGCTCCACTCGCTAGCTCAGGATGTGAAGGAAAGCCAGGTGAAGTCAGAAGTACCCGTGTTTGTGGTAGAGGACATACCCATGGCCCAACAGTGGACCACCAACCTGTTACCAAACGAAAACCATCCGTACTCCTTAGAAGATTTGTTTGAAAATCGCTTTGATTGAATATTGGTCAAAAGTCACTTGTTTTCAAAATGAATTACATAATCATTCAAAAATGTTACTAAATAAATAAATGCAAAGATGGAAATAATCGAGATTTTTTTATTTTATTTTATTGATACCACCAATTATTTGTCATTTTTTTATGAAAATCTAGCACTTCACCCGCGATATAGTCCGCAAAAATTGTGATATCTCGGCTAATATGCATGATATAAATATAATTTATAGCCTGTAGCACACACGAATAATGTAGCTTTCTGCCAGTGAAATATTTTTTAGAATTGGATCATTCGTTAAATGTTTTGTTGTATAATACAATATTAGTTTTAGTATATGCGAAACCTGAAATACGTGTCTAGTATTTTTATGTAAAGAATCTATGTACAAAATTTCAAAACTGTATCATGAAAAATCACTGAATCGATTCCAATAATTTTTAAACCATGTTAAATTTTGTCCCAAAAATATTTAAAAAAGGTTATGAGTTGGACACCGAGCGACACTAAGTACCTATCGCAATCATTTAGGTAACTACTGCCAAATTATTATTATCAATGAGCTCAAGGCTAGAGGCGCTCGCGTGGCGGCACCGCGTGGTGACCGCGTTTTTGTGCAGACAACAACAGAACAAGCTTATAACTTTGTGATTTTTCATGATACAGTTTTGAAATTTTGTACATAGATTCTTTACATAAAAATACTAGACACGTGTTTCAGGTTTCGCATATACTAAAACTAATGTTGTATAATCGGTAAAGGTTTTGTGTGAATTGGTTGAAGTATGACGATATTGTTGGAAGCTTGTGTCGGAAAAAGTATCATTCCTCACACAATCCATCCATCTTCCCTTTGGTCTTCCCCCATCCATGCATATAGTAATATGTTCAGAGAGTTTAAGATTTAAAAAAAAACGAAACTTCCATATTATTTTCAAATCGGATATTTTGATATCCTCATCTAATTTATTAGCATCAAAATCTAACAATTATTTATTATTATTACTAAGTCACCTCCTAGACAAATTCTTAAAATTATAAAACAGAAACTTAATATTATATTATGATGAGATACATTTGTAGCAATCGTAATTTATTTTTATTTTTATTGTAGTTTAAAACTTTAAAAATGTTGAAGATTGACATTTGCCTTGATTTGATTGACCTTGTGGGACGGTAAGTCTGTAAAAGTAACACAAATTAACAAAACATTACGCCTGTAATCTTTGAAAAGTTAGGCAGAAGTGTATCCTAATAGTACACCCACATTTCGCTAATTATGTTTAAGTATTGTAATAGGCGGCGAGGTTATTGCCATCAACCACCCACAAATCCAGAATCCATAGCTGCTACTGAGCAATTCCTGAAGTAAAAACCCAATGACACTTTGCTCGACCTGGGAATCGAACCCTAACAATATGCTTGCGTATTATATGGGACTTAAACATAACTAGCGAAATATGAGTGTATTATACAGTACACTCCTGCCTAATCCTTCGGAGATTACAGGCGTGATGTTATGTTACAGGGCGGTTTTCATAGTGCAAGTGTTACTGTTAACTGTAGTTGTATCTTTTGTCAATATCTACTACTCTTCCGTACTGTCTTCTTCACATTTTTAAAGTCTTGATTATTTTCTGAGATAGTATATTATATCATGATTACTATATCTGTGTTCGAAATGAACATGGCATATTAAATCTCGGCTACCGATGAAATAAATAAAACTAACTACTTATTATCGCATTTACAGCGATGCGAACGAATTTTTTGACGTTTTTTCAAATTCTTTTCTGCTATTTATTCTTTTTTTAAAATACCTTTCTTTTATTTAAAAAACACTTGCATAATACATTAAAAAAAAACCTACAAAAAATTACCATTATGGTAGAAAAGTAACAAAAAACTACCATTTCAAACCTAGCAACACTATTTCATCCGCAGTCGAGTTTGTTAGTAACGATTATTTTTATACTCTAATCTTGATTTGAAACGCTACGGTATCGATATTTCGTTGTTTCGATTTAATATGATTCCTTTTGTTTTCGTCTGGCTATTTCGGCGCTTGCTTCCTGGATAGCCTCCCAAAGTTTGGCTTCAGATAAGATCTGTCGAGAAAGTTCTTCAATAGCAGTTTCGGAGTCCAGGATTGAGCCGAAGGTGTCTTCGTCGACGTACTGAAATTGAGATATAAAAAAATGATTTAATTTTGTGCTAACAACCAGAGACCGACCGGTGACCGGTACCGGTCAATGTGGCGACACTTGGGGGTGGCCTATGCCCAACAATGGACGTCTTTCGGCTGAAATGATGATAATGATGATGATGAACAGCCAGAGATAGAGAGAGGACAGTGACACCAGAGACCTGTCGGTCTATAAAGAAGCTTGTGGCTAACTAATAACAGCCGCTCGGGGTGATCTTCAAGGTTGAGCAGCGCTTGCCAAGGCCGCTTCTTGCATGGTTGACCATCCATTACATTTTAAAAGAATAACGATGGAGTTGACCATTCTCCTCCATACGAATCTGCCTTCGCGAATGGGCATCTAGATTCAATTATATTTCTATGTAAAGTGTTTTAAACGAATTGTAATAAATGTTTAGACTTTGAGTTTAAGGTATTATTTAGCCACGAGCCCCGACGTATGAAAGTAATTATAAGTCCTCCTGAATTTTTCGGCAACGCTGACCGGCGCGGCAGATATTATAGTGCACAAGTGTGTACGCAGACACAGGTGCGCTCTCTATGAACCAACCTATGACTGAACCTATTTTAATGAAACTTCATAGGCATAAGCGGGATAAATAAAAATAAAAATCCTTTATTCTACCACAATTTTACAACAAAACTATTAAATAATCACAATTAATAGTAAAATTGAATGTTAAGTTTTATATTAATATCATATTCATTATTGAATAATAAAAAGAAAATAAAAAATAAAAAATATCATTTTTATTTATTTGATTTTTTTTTTATTTTTTTTTTTTTTTTTTTGATGAATCATTTATTTTTTTCATCAAATAATTTCGACAGAACTTTTTCGAAAAATAGTGTTATGTACAGAAATTTTCTGTTATCTTTTTTTTTAAACAAGGCATTTCGAAAAGTTCTCCGTCATCTTTTTAGACTTATGCATCCTGCTTAAGCGTATGAAGTTTAATTAAAATCTGTTAAGTCATTTCGAAAAAAAAGAACTTGAAAGTTTGTATGAAATGCCGTAAGTCGTTAAAGCTCTTAACGTGCTTTCCGAGGTACGGGGGAACCATACCGCCAACTTTCAAACTCCGAGCTTCTTGAGTTTTCTAATGGAAAACCCAACTGCAGTTTGGCCCGACCCGCGAATCGAACAGCTCTCTACGCTCAGCAGTCGTGCTTACAACGACGAGACCAACGGGTCAGTTGAAAGTAAGTAAGGTATGACGGTATACCTGTTTCTGCCTCAATAAGTCTTGAGATGGCATTCCGGGTGCTTGCTGGGACCTCTTGCGACCACAACCTGAAATTCAGTCAAAAAACCAGTCAGGAGTATGTGAGGATCACGTTCTATACTACTGCCTAGCCCGTGGGAAACACGCATGATTTTATGTCTAAAGGGTGTAACAAGACCCATAACAAAGCCGAAAGGCACTTGTTTTACCCGTTATTGCAACTTTTTTTTTGTTCTAGACCATTCCAAGGAACCTTCTAGTTACAGAGATATTCGGGGTCAAATGATAACTTTTTAAACAGTTTTTTTTAAATACCTGTTTTAATGTAAGATTTTTACTTTAAACACCTCCACAACCCAAGTACTATTCAATCTATCCATCAGCACAATGTTTTGAGTGCATTCATTACATTGAGTCCTACCGTAAAACGTGATTTTTCACCTCAAAAAAAAAGTCATTTCCCTGCAATCATTTCTGCGTAAAGTTACTTAGCTTAAAGTTCATAATGCTTGGTTGACGGCTTCGTGAAGGGTCCGTTTACACCCGGTATGTAAGATAGTATACCAGTGACACTCATGGGATAGATGAGAATTTAGGTCACATTAGGTGTAGATAATTTATTTTCTCTTCTTAATTTCATATTGTTATATTTTCTTTTAGTTATATTCGTTCTATTATTTATTTTCATTAAGTAATTTTTCGTATCTGACCATGATATCACTTGGCTCTATCAAAATACCAGCGCTGTGCCCTTTTTTTTTAAATGCTACAGCAACAAGCTGAGATATGGGCCTTTTGGCCTCGCACAGGACCAATTTATGTTTTTCTTGTCCGGTGTGAGTCAGTTTTTTTTCTTTCTATAAGGCATTTGCCAATGGAACTCTGTCTGTTTGTCTGTAACCTTTTCACGCCTTAAAAACTAAATAGATTTGTACTGAAACTGGCACACAGGTAGGCCATGACATGGATTAGGAGAGGGATATACTTTCTTCTCAGTTGTACTCTCCCATGGGATAATTTCCGGACGAAGCCACTGGCAATCCGGCTCGAAGGACCAATGTTAAGATTAGTCCTTCGAGCCGGATTGCCCGAGGAGACCATTATAGCTCGTTTGTACCATTATAGTGGACGAAGCCGCGGGCAAAAGCTTGTATTTGATACGTACCGGTGAAAGCGTTGCAAAATGGCCTCTTTTTCGGGGTCATGATCATTTCTTCAGACAGCCGACTGTCAAAGTTACGTGGAATCTAGAAAAAGAAAGAAACACAGTTTAGGATCTAAATCACAGTCACATGGTTCTTTTGGCGCTTAAATGACATTAACAGCGCTGTTGGTAAACATTTGTGAAATTATGGCACGGTTGGCGCAGTGGCTGAGCAATTGACCGCTGCGTAGCGTATCGCGTATTCGATCCCCACACGGAACGAGTATTTGTATGACCTACAGGTAGTTGTTCCGGGTCTGGCAGTTTGTATATGTGAGTTTAAATGTAACAGGAGAAATTCCTAGTGTTTGGACAATATTTAAAAAAAAATCGTCTGTGAAGCACGGCCATCTTGTTTTTTCAAAAGCAATAGTAACATTACACCCATTGCTCCCCCCTCCCTTATATCTGCGTCTGCTATAGTACCTAAATCATTAAGTTCAATTCTACACCTTTACACAATTATTTTTATACATATGGGGTCTCCTATGTGGTTTTAGCAGAACTTGGAAGCGGTAGGTGGCGCTGTCGAAATCCAAAAAAGGGCTAGCTAGTATTAAAAAAACACCATTAAAAAAAAGTTTTTTGCCACAGCCGATGGACTTAAAAAAAAAAAACACTACAAAGTAGAAAATTACTTTAGCTTCGGAAGTCTATGTCTTTTGGCAGGTTGATTTTCTTTTATCCTATCCCAAGCGATTCAAATCAAATCAAATAATTTATTCGCATAATATCTTACATAGATGGTAAATAAATGTTACATTACACAATATAACAATAAGGATCCTCATATAAACCATTTCTGGTATACGAAACATAAAATAAAAGCTTATAATATGATATAATAACAATAAAACGAAAATATAATAACTTAACCAGCTATTATTGCACTAGAATAGGAACATAGTGAGGTGTTACAATTTATAAACAAGAATAATTAAATAAATAAGAAATGAATATTATATACATTAATAAATTAAAATAACCTATATTAACTAACTAACTTAAAAATAAACTTAAAAAATGGCGTCAAAAAACTCCTCCTCAACGTAGTCAACTGGTAATGTACCCAAAAGACTGGCGGCGTTGCCACGCTGTATGTATTAATTACAAATCTTGGCTGCCATACGACGGTGTTACAATAATTTTCTATTCTTATAACTAAGGATTGCAGCAATTGAAGAGTTATACCGTCTTTCTCCGAAGGTCAGCATCAGGTCTTCATTAAATTTAAACGGTACCACCGCGGACTAATATTCTTCCAAACAAAAAAAGAATTATCGAAATCAGTTGGCAAAGATATCGCTGAAATACTTACAAAACTAATTAAAATAAAGCTAATTCTCACCGTGGCTGTGTAGCAACATTGCAAGTACAAGAGAGCGATCACGATGCACAGAGAAACGCGGGAGACAGACATGGCTGCGAGATTTGACAGCTGCACAAAATTGCCGACCTGTTGACAAGCGATTAACATCATTAGAAAGATTAAAGGTTCGTGGAATCTCGAGCATGAGGTCCTGGGTTTGATTCTGAGGTTGGAAAAAATGTGATTGGGCTTTTCAGTCCAGTCTTTAAATCTTTTCTTTAATAAAACTCCACTTCTGAAAGTGTCTAAGCCGTAGCATCACCGTAGACCTTTTCGTAGACAGTGGCTACGCTTTTCGTAGACCGCTGTTACGGTTTTCGTAGACAGTGGCCACGCTTTTTGTTGAGTGCAGCTAGGATTTTCGTAGGCAGAGGCTACGCTTTACGTAGACCACTGCTACGGTTTTTGTAAGCCACGGCTACGGTGTTCGTAGACAGTGGCTACGCTTTTCTTAGACCACTGCTACGGTTTTCGTAGACCACGGCTACGGTTTTCGTAGACAGTGGCTACGCTTTACGTAGATGGTGGCTACGCTTTTCGTAGCCAGCGGCTACGATTTTCGTAGACATCTGCTACGATTTTCGTAAATATCTACTAGGTTATTCGTAGCGGCTACGATAAATCTGTATTACAGCATTAACTTGATAATTAATTCCAGCGTCAACAATTTTACATTAAATTACCACAATTGTAAGCCTTTTTCAGTAGTACACTATCATTATAAAATCTGAAAATTTTTATTGTTTTTTATTGATTGAAGTGAAAGATTTCAATACACTAAGTTTTTTATAAAATTTCTTTAATCATAGTCTTAATACAGGTTCGTTTCTTTTGTACCATTAAACCAGGGATGGTTTGTATTGGTACTCACATTCGCTAAAACAACACTGCTTAATCATTACTAAAAAAATAAAAATAAAAATGTAGGAACATGAAAAATATTTTGCACGTAACTATTTTAACCGTAAACATCTATCCGTAAGTACGTGAGCCAAATATATTTTGAAGCTGCTTGTTATTGAGCCGCTCATTAGAAAGCCGGTTCTTGTTAATGTATCCTATACAGGTGGCTTCGTGTAAATTATTTTGAAAAACACTAATACAAAAATAAAATAAAAAATCTATTAGTGTTTTTCAAAATAATTATTTCCTTAGACTAAGTTGTTTATGCAGTTGTAATAGTATTTCTGTATTTTTGCTTAAAGTACAGTACATGCATACATCTAAATGTATGCATTGTACTTTGTTATTCTACTTATTCTTTGTTTGTTATACTGTGTTACTCTTATTTTCCTCATGGCCTAGAGGTTACCTGCCCCCGTAGCATGATCACCGTAGACAAGGATTTCCTTGCCGGAAGAATCGATAAAATGACAGATAGTGCAAAGAAATCTGTCATCGTGTCGACACAATCTGTCATTTTGTCGATTCTTCCGTCAATTTTAATCGTTTTTGCAGTTACTATTCCTGTATTTCAATGTAAAATTACATTCTCGGTACGCTGCGCTCTATTTATGTAAATAATACGGCCAAATTTAAAAAAAAAAACCAACAAAACAATGTATGTTTAAATACTCTAGTTCATCGAACTCGTCGTTGCGCTTGCCATTCGCTATGTGCGTTTTCCCACGGTAACAATACATTCCATATGAGTACATAAAACAAATCAAATTAATTGGATTCCCGTAACGTTCCTGAAATAATTTCTTGTACCGGTTATCTTAGTATGATATACTGAATTCACCCCATCAGTTTGTGGAGAGCTGTCCCTTACACCCTGTATGGTAGAAAAAAAATGATACATTCTATTCCAATACAACGTTTCCATTAGATAATTTCCGACATCTGCGTCATAGCTGAGTCTACAATATAAACTTAAGTCCACAGTTTTATAAAATTATTCTCTCTTCTTCGTGTTAATTAGTAGTATTTATAGTGGCGTCGTTAAAAGAATAGTTATTAAAGGAACCTGTCTCGCTGCCGGCGAGGAAGTGACCATAGTAGAATCGGTTTAAGAGTGAACAGGGGCTGCGATTCTCCATACAAATGTATTCCCCTTTTTCTTCCTGAATAATGCCTATAGGTATAGAGCAATATTTTTTTTTCATAAAATCAACGTCTACTGTAGACACGTCCCTGTCATTTACTTTATCTTCAGCAACTAATAAGTAAAGAAAATTTGACCGTTCAAAAATAACGGGCGTGATTAGAGGACTACCAGACAAATTCGAAAAGTATTTAACATAAAAAATATTGATAGAAACCTAGACATACTCTTTATTAAAAATTTTATGTCAAAAATAATTGAATCGGCTCAGTTTTCGAGGAGAAAAAAGGGGAATATGAAACGTCGATCTCGTTGAAAATTCGGTCTGAGCTGCAGCTGTCCTTATCGCGCTCCACGGGGGCAGGTTTGACGCAGCGCGACGGCAATAGTTACTGCAAATATCTACCTCGCAGGCCCTGTTCCCTCTTAACTACGCCAAACAAGTGAATGTGAACTTGTACCAAAACTCAGAATTGCTATCTGTACCTTCTGTTTACTTAATATCATATCTCACACGTATCAGAGTACAGGACCTGTATTATGTCTGTATAGTACGGGGTGTGATAAGCCTTTGGTCGCGGCTGTCATTTGTAGATCTTTGACAGTCGTTAGGTAGTCAGTGGCCCGAAAGTCTGACAATCAGTCTTACCAAGGGATATCGTTTTAGCCAGTACTAAGGCTAGGCAGGTGATGATGACTAGCCTTTCCCCATCTTTGTTTGGATCGGCTCCCAGTCTAACCGGATGCAGCTGAATACCAGTATTACACATGGAGTTACTGCCTATCTGACCTCCACAACCAGTAACTGGATAACACGAAATAATTTGTTTAGACTGGTTGACAGTTTTTGGACCTCAGGCAACTTAACAACTTTCAAAGATCTACGAATGACAGCCGGGATCAACTGCTTAACGTGCTTTCGAGACACGGAGAAAACTCGGTATGTAATGGATATTGAAGCAGTGATAGCCTGTCTAGTGGTGTGACCGTCGGGCTGCCAAGTCATAGGTCTAAAGTTCGAACCCAAGACATACACCTCTGATTTTTCAGATCCATGTGCGTATTGTATAATTTTCACTTGCTTCGGTGAAGGAAAACGTCATGAGGAAACCAGCATGCCTGAGAGATATTTTTCGACGGCATGTCAAGCCAAGTCCAGAGGGCCGTGGGGAGCATAAAAACTCTGACACTAGACACTAACCACACGATAAAAAAATGGATGTTCATCCATCCATGGACCGACCACGCCAAACGTGAAGATCGATCAGTATGGTTGTAATTATTAAGCTTCGACCCGTAACGACAAACAACAGGTACCAAGAAAAAAAAAGCAAAATTTTGTTACACCCACATCTTCAAAGTTACAGTTTTGTTGCAAAAGTAAACTTGGGGCCAATTTATCCTTATGGCTACAGGACAAATGAACTAAAAACTTACTAACGACTTGTAAATATATAATTGGTTCAAGTTAATTGTTACTAAACAATTTAGTAAGTATGCTTAGCAAGTTTGGGAACTGTTTAATTGAGTTTGTGAACGATAGTTAGCCTGAAGTTTTTTTCGGAGCAAGCGACGAAATTTAAGGCTAGACGAGCGGTTCTATACAAGGTGTTATAGGACCCTTTACGTAGCCGTCAACCAAGCATTCTGTACATCAAACTAAGTAACACTGCGCAAAAAATATTGCTGGGAAACGACTTTTTGGTGCAAAAAATCCTGGTCTGGTGACGTTTAAACATTGTTCTGATGAATGCATTGAATATTACGGAGGTATTTAAAGTGATTGGCGACGGAAGTTTGGAAAAACTGATTGTGGTTGGGAACACCGAAGGCAAAAGATCGCGTGGTCGTTCACCAACAAGATGGACCGACCAAATTAAAGACTCGGCATCCTAATTTTACACGGTTGTAAGAGACGCGCTGGACAGAAACCGGTGGAGGCAGAGCATCCGCTCCAGATGCAATTCTGATGCTGACCACGATCCTCAAACATGAGGGACCGACCCCAGAGAGAGATTTAAAGTGAAGCTATAACAAACCAGAATTTAAAAACCGCCTTCATCTTGGATCAAATATGTTCCCAGGCATGGCAAATTTCGGAATCAGTACAATGTTTTGAGTGCGTTACAAAGACTCATCCCAAAAAAAAATCGTTTTTTAAAATAAAACGATTTTTTTTTTGCATCTCAAGATGACCCCAAAAAAAACACGTTTTCTTTTGCCAACTTGTTGGGGCTGGACGCCGACCCCAACATAGTTCGCAAAGGCTGAGCAGATGACCATCTTGGATACATTACAAGATATTAGAAATCTTTAAGACAATGAGTGTACTACGTGAGCTCGACAAATGGATGTGCGATTAACGCTTATGCGACAAAACTGTACTGCGACTCACCATCGTTCGAATGCACACTTGTGCGACACACTGAAGATCGACATCACGCTAGTGTGACAAACGATTGCGCGACAGTAGTTCGACACTACGGTAGTGCGACACTACGGTAGTGCGACACTACGATAGTGCGACAAACGATAATGCGATACTACCGTCTCTAGAGTTTAAATGAAAAATAAGAAAGCATTAACTTCATAAATAAAAATGAATCGAGAAATGTAAAGTTGTAGTAGTTGTAATAGTCAACCATCCAACTTGAAATAGAACTTTAGTGCATCGCACTTTTGTACTTAAAACGACCTCCCCTCTTTTTATAACCTAAGTGTTTTGCTTTCCAATTTAAAATTAAAACTACAAGACTTTCCACTTTTAACGCCCCGCGGCGTCGTCTTTGATCCCGCTGTTTTTATTGTACACTCAGTGCATAAGCACTGGAAGTGAGATGCTGCAAAATGAATCGGTAAACATCGGAAACAATCGTTGTACAATGAGAGATAGCAATTAGCTGACCCGCCTTTGCATAAATGGTTGAGATTTTTTAGAAAACGAATCGATAGAATTTAATCATTCTTTTATATTTTATTTATGTTGCTCAAATAAATAAAATACAAAAGAGTAGCGGAAGACCAAAGAAACGATGGATGGACTGTGTGAAGGATGATACGGCTAGAAAAGATAATAATATGGTTTAGTCTAAGAATGACCAATTCGCGAAATGACTACACAGTCTATAATGGACCAATTCTTGAAATTGCATAAACGACTGATTCTACAAATAATCGATTCTAAAATTGACTGATTCTATAAATGATTGAATCTACAATTGACTGATTTTTTTAATGTATGAACAGAAGTATTTTGATTAGGAATATAGTAAATAAAATGCAATGTAATGAATGGCAAATCATTTATTTCAGAGTGTATGATGAGATGACGAATAATAGAGAAGTATGGAAGATGAAGACATACTGCGCCGACCACAAATAATTGGAATAAGGAAAGGAGAATGATGATGATCCACAAGGGCCCAATTGCCACTTACTGATATTACATAACGCCCCCAAATTATATATTAGAGGGTGTGATAGTAATCGCGAGTTTACTACTATTGTCCTAATAAAAATAATGAAAGTCGTCATAGGTGTAATTTCGTGTGTAAATGTATATATACAACATTATTTTTAGTATATAAAAAACCTGAAACACAATGTGATCTGGAATAACTAAACCTCTAAAAGTCATCGTAAAAAGTCTTTATTCATATAAAAATCTACTAAATAGAGAAAAAAAAGTAATAATTATGTGTCAATATATATTATACAACATTAGTTTTAGTATATGCGAAACCTGATACACGTGTCTAGTATTTTTATGTAAAGAATCTATGTACAAAATTTCAAAACTGTATCATGAAAAATCACAAAGTTATAAGCTTATTCTGTTACCTGGTTTTCCGCACAAAAGCGTGGTCACCACGCAACGCGCCCGTGCGCGGGCCTCCAGCATCATCTTATGCTCATTGATAAACATAATTGTGCAGTAGGTACCTAAATTATTGCGATAGGTCGCTCGGTGTCCAACTTGTAACTTTTTTTAAATATTTTTAGGACAAAATATAACATGGTTTAAATTTTTTTGCAATCGATTCAGTTACTTATTCTGAACAAACTATATTCAGGTTTCGCATATACTAAAAATAATGTTGTAAAGAACTACCAGGCAATGGTTGCCAAGGTCGGTCCGTGGATGGGAGACCATCCCTAACACATCGAGGTCCGTGCCTCAGATAGCACGTTAAGCGGTTGGTTGGCAGGTGTAATCACATTTTGCCAATTATGTAATAAGTGGCGAGCCTACTCCGGGCTACTACTGAGCAAATTCTTAATAGAAAAACCCAATAACACTGCCCGACCCGGGAATCGAACCCAGGACCTCATACTCAGCACTAGCACTTGTGACCACTAGACCAACGAGGTAGTCAAAAAGAGGAGAACACTGGGTATTTAAAATATGGTCACCCACCACCGTCCTAGACCGTCCTTGGCAAACGTTGCTGAACCATGAAGATCAACACGTTCAGCTGTTATTATTTAGCCAGGAGTAGGACCTAATGAGTGTACAAGTACCCTTAACGAAGCCGAAAGGCACGTGATCTCCCCGTCATTGTGATCATTTATTTGTTCTAGACCATACCTGGGAACCTTCTAGTGACGGAGATATTGGGGGTTAAAGTTCCAACTTTTTCACAATTTTTTTTTAAATACAAGTTTTAATGTTATAAATTTACTTTAAATACCTCTATCACCCCCGTACTATTCAATGCATCCATCAGCACAGTGTTTTCGTTTGCGTCACATTGAGTACTACCGTAAAACGTGATTTTTCACCCGAAAAAAAATAGGTTCCCAGCAATAATTTTTGCGTAAAGTTACGTAGTTTGATGTACAAAATGCTTGGCTTCATGAAGGGTCCATTTACACTCTGTATACAATGTAACAAACCAATCATTTTTTAATTTATTTTTAGATCCACCTAACAATGTAATACTCAATTGCTTATGAACTTTCTCTCCGTGTGTTCAACTATTATTTTTCAATCAAGCGATCGTGTACTTTTAATTTGAAAACCTCATTTCTGTTGACAATTCATAATGAAACCGGTGTCTTTTTCAAGACGACGCGACGACGGGACGTGGGTAAACTCTTTGCGTTCACTGGCATTTTATACACCACTAGCCTATGATTGCCTAATGCCTTAACATTGATATAATATTTTTTTTATTTTGTTTTTTATTGTATTACTCATGGATTATTAAATGACAAATTATCTCTTGATAGTAATATTTTTTTTTTTTACATTCCGTTTTTTTACTATTGTGTTTTAAAATTAGATGACATACTATTACTGACATTTTTATAAGAACTTGTTTTGACATTCCATTTTTTTTTATTACTTTTATTCACAGAAATTAGATGACATATTATTAATTATTTTTAATTGAATGTGGATTATTACTGTTTTGAATTTGTTATTCCATCTTTGACATGTTTTTCGATTGTAATGTTTTAATGGTACTTTTTTATTTTGCATTTTATTTTTACTAAATTTCTATACAATGTATGTTGTTCTGAAATAAATAACTTATGACTTATGCCCGCGGCTTCGCCCGCGTGCAGTTCGGGAATTGCCCACGGGATTTTATTTCTGGGATAGCAATCTATGTGCTATACCAGACTATAATCTATCTTTGTGCCAAGTTACATCCAGATCTGGTCAGCCGTTCTGGCGGGATTGAGTAACAAACATCTATCCAT
Source organism: Noctua fimbriata (assembly GCA_905163415.1). Lineage (NCBI taxonomy): Eukaryota > Metazoa > Arthropoda > Insecta > Lepidoptera > Noctuidae > Noctua > Noctua fimbriata. Next base: position 7,414,011 of record LR990949.1, on the reverse strand, counting down.
TGCGATACACGTGTCTCATCATTTTAATTGAAGAGTGTCTACACCTATTTTCGAGATAATCGACCCAGAGAATTTCAAATCTCACAGAAAATTCAACCCCCCATTTCACCCTCTTAGGGGTGGAATTTCGAAAAACCCTTTCACAGTGGATACCTACTCTTCACAAAGAATATACCCTTCAAATATCATGTCTTTAAGACCAGTGGTTTAGGCTGTGCGTTGATATATCAGTCAGTCAGTCAGGACTTTGGATTTTAAATTGGGGGATGACTAGCACATCACCCGCGACTTCGTCCGCAAAAAATGTGATAGCTCGGCTAATATGCATGATATAAATATAATTTATAGCCTATAGCACCCACGAATAATGTAGCTTTCTGCCAGTGAAAGAATTTTTAGAATTAGATCATTAGTTCCGGAGATTACCCCCTACATACAAACTAACAAACAAATTTTACGATTTTATAATATTAGTATAGAAATAGTTTCGTAAAAACTTAGATGAAAAAATGAAAATGTCGGCGTAAATTGCTCCTGAAACATTCTTACTACTCAAAAATAAGTGAAATAAGTCAAGCAGTGATAGCCTAGTGGTGTGACCGTCGGACTGCCAAGTCATAGGTCTCGAGTTCGAACGCAAGACACGCACCTCTAATTTTCGGATTCATGTGCGTATTGTATAAACCAGCATGCCTGAGAGATATTTCTCGTCGGCATATAAAGCCAAGTCAGAGGCTGGCGACATAAAAACTCTGACACCAGGTTAGGCACTAACCACACGATAAAGAGGAAAAATAAGTACATTTTCAGTACGTTACGCTATGCACTATCAGGAAGACAGAAGTGCAGCTTCTTTGTACTAATACCGTGTACAAAGAAACTTAATAATGAGCTTTGTCGCCAGTTATTCTTTAACAATATTATACCCATTATGTCGGCTGTCTCGACGCAGTCGGTGCTTTGTTTTTTAATTACTAACTATCTGCCGTACAGTCGCGAGCACCACTATGTAAACACTTAGCAACTTTAAAAAACAAATCTCCTATTTTTCTGATTAAAATTTTATGTTGTTACGAACATAGTATTCTGGCACTCATGTTTTTTATGAAAAAGATCCTATCTCCAAGTTACAATCGTCATTTCTCGCGAAAATTGCTTTTAAATTTAGGAAAGTGTATACATATTGGTACTTCTGACTGTACACTCAAACCGTGTCCTAACATCATCTCCTGAGCCTTTTCCCGACTTTGTTGAGGACGGCATCCAGTCTAACCAGATGCTGCTGAATACCAGTATTTTACCAGTTAGCACTGGGTAATACGATAGCCCTATGCAAGACTGGTTGTTGACTTTCGGGCTGACTACCTGTAACGACTGTCAAAGATCTACAATTGACAGCTGGGACCAACAGCTTAACGGCGTGCTTTCCGAGGCACGGAGGAAACTCGGTAAGTAATAGGTGGTCACCCATCCACGGACCAACCTAGGCAAGCACGGCTTAACCTAAAGATCGACCCGAGCGGCTGTTATTATTTAGCCACGAGCTGTCCTAACACCGCCTCCTAGGTTCACACTTAAGTTCGCGAAACCAAATGAACGCGACAGGCCCAAATGACGTTCATATACAGTTCTTTCACGATTATTGTACCTCCGCTAGTGTCACTGTCAGATTCACAACGCTCGTTTATGCTCGTAGCAATAAGATTGTAGCAGCACTACTTAAAGTACTACAGAAACATAGTACCAAATTTACTACAGCGCCATCTAGGACACAAATGAAGAACTACTAACATCAAATTCCTACATCGCGCAATTAATGTTAACTTTATAGAAAAAAACAACTGTCGGGCAGTAGCCCACCAGACACAACACCCATCTGCCCCCGTGGCATGACCACCATAGACAAGGATTTCTTTGACAGAAGAATCGACAAAATGACAGATAGTGCAAAGAAATCTGTCATTGTGTCGACACAATCTGTCATTTTGTCGATTCTTCCGTCAAAGAAATCCTTGTCTACGGTGGTCATGCTACGGGGGCTGGTCGGAGGATCCTCCCTTTTCTATGGGGGATGAAGAACTTAACACCCTGTTACCATACCCCTAAAAGTTTGTAGTTAGACAAAGCTAAAGTGATCTTTTTTTCGTGTAAATACGGTTGCTATTGTACTGCAGCTGTAAGCGGTCAAATTAATGTGAATGGACTGTTAAGAGAAAGAAAATTTGCATAAAATATGCTTTAAACGCTTAATCTTAAGGGCGAGAACAATTTTCTGTAATTAGTAGTTTCTCTTTAACCGCGACGCTGTGAAGAGTTCATTGTTCTATTGCGTTTAACTCATACCATGGGTTGCATAAATCTTACTATTATTATAAACTACCGATCTTCGTTCGCTTGAAATTATTATTTAAAAAAATATGTGACTTCCCTTTTTGAATCGAATTTTGTTACCAATTTCAAGGGTTTCTTTTTTTTTACGGACATTTATTCTTATTTTAAAATAAAAGAAGCCTTAGTTCATCAGCTATCTGTTAGTAAAAGTCCCGTAAAATCGGTCTAGCTGTTTCGGAGATTAGCCGTTTGAATTGGATTTTGTTAACAATTTCAAGGGCTTATTTTTTTACGGACCCTCCTAATTCTTATTCTAAAATAAAAGAAGCCTTAGTTCATCAGCTATCTGTTAGTAAAAGTCCCGTAAAATCGGTCTAGCTGTTTCGGAGATTAGCCGTTTGAATTGGATTTTGTTAACAATTTCAAGGGCTTATTTTTTTACGGACCCTCCTAATTCTTATTCTAAAATAAAAGTAACTGTCATTATTCCTTATGACATCGGCTATCTGCCAGTAACAGTCCCATCAAAATCGGCCGTTTCGGAGATTAGCAGGAACAAACAGAAAGACAGACAGACTAAAAATGAAAAAATGTGTTTTTGTTATAAAGCTGTTATTTTGATATTACAAACAGACACTTAAATTTTATTTATTTGTTTAGATGTAAAAGTTTGTGAGGATGTTTGTTATTCTTTTACGCAAAAACTACTGAACGGATTTAGATGAAATTTGACACACAGATAGTTTATAGCCTGGATTAACACATAAGACACTTATATTTATATTATCCCTGTAGTACGATCACGTGGGACAATGACCCGCTGGCATATTAAGCTTGTTACACATATAACAGTCGAGCAGATTCAACATAGGTACATTAAAAATACGTCCGAGGATTTTTTTATCCGGGTATATAATGTAATTTCCCTAAACGATTGTCGTTAGGCGAGAGCTACGCAATTAGTGAGCAGGTTTCAATGGTAACCATTTTTAAGGCTGGATTTATACATAAAATGCTGATTATACTGAAGAGGCCTTATTGTATGTGTTATGTATTCATAATATAACATCACGCTTGTTATTCCCGAAGGGTTAAGCAAAGATGTACCTAAAAATACACTCACGGTTCATCAATCCCTTGTAATTGGGGGAGAGCGTATTGGCCAACAATCTGGCTCAAATTCCGTGGTAGCTATTGAGAAATTCGTAATGGAAAAACCCAATAAAACTTTGCCCGACCCGGGAATTGAATCCAGGACTTCATGCTCAGCAGTCTTGCGAAAACTAGACCAACGAAGGCGGTATTTTAAACGAATAATAAACGTCATTTCAAATAAAAAATTGAAACTAATATTACATGTTATACAAGGTGGACGATCACGGATGATATCCCGTAAGTGACAGTATAAGTTTAGTTGGAAACCGTGAAAGCTTAAAACAGTGTTTGAGGGTGAATACGTTCAATGGGGCAGTAAGGGGAAGTACCCTAACCGTTGTAGCTATACGAAAATGATCTTAGGAGACTATCTATAATTTTTTGTGAAATTTAGATCACCATTCACAGATTTTCAAAAAAAATGTACAGTTAGCAAGAAAATTGACATTTTTACACAAAACATTTTTTTTATGCCAATCGGTCCTGTTTCTAATACTGATCAAAAACTTCTATGGGACCAATCCAGGTTGGAGTACTAAAAAGTCAGGAAATGCATAAAACTTTTCCCATACATTTTTTTTTACTTTTAATCATTTTTTTTTATGTTCGTCGATATGTTTCTGATCAATATACTGAATACGTGGTAACCGTTTGTACGTCGGTGTAAACTGATCTTATGTTTATTTTTTTATAATTACGTATTTAGACTAATAAGAATCCAAGTTTATTTAAACCCATTGCTAGGAAAAAATACTAAAAATGTATGTCTAAAATCAAAACTATCGTTTATAAAAAAATTTGAATTAAGAAATTCTCGATCTAAAACGTATTTTAAATTATAAATTGTTGGGTACTTCTATTCTACGAGTTACTAGAAAAAAATATATCTAATCAAGTTCTACACCACAAAAAAATATTTCAATCAAGAGAATAAATATTTATATCTGTATTGAGACTTACTTTTATTTAAAATAATATTTAAGTCCCATTTTATAAAACATTTAAAAAAAACTAACTGTCAACTGTATCTCACACAACATACTCTGTTCAAGAGAATATAATAAAAAGCATATTCTCCCAATTTAAAAACGTATTTTAAACAAACTGAATAAATAAATTCCCTTTTTTAAACATAATTATTTAAAAAATAAGCTAATATTCCACATCCTACCCCACAAAACACATTTTAATCAACACAATCAATATTTTCCCTTTGAAAAATAATAAATTGAATTTTTTTCTAAATAGGCTATGTATAATTATGTATTGTTCACTTACCTGTGAACTTGTTGCTACTGAATGCAGCGTAGGGCGAGAACCAAGGCTTATATACAGCTGGACCGCAGGGGCGGGCGGGAATAGGGGCGGCTATGGAGTCGCTGTCGCCGGTTTAATATTTTTATAAAACATTTTTTTTTTAATTATTTTTGTTTTACAAAGAAAATGTTGCCGTTTGATAAAAATTGTATTGAATATGCTAACTATATACATTAAAAACTATCAAATAAACTAACAACAAACTATAAAAGGGCATAAAAAAACTCCTCCTCAACGCTGCCAGCTGGTGATGTGCCCAAGAGACTGGCGGGGTTTCCACGTTGTATAGCAACACTGTCATAAAAAGCGACTATATGTATACTTTTATAGATTTCCAAGTAATTCTCTGAACGGAGAACCCACAAAAATAATACATAATTATAAATTTTATTTTATCACTCTTCTCTGAATAGTTTAATTTTTGTGCACTTTATATAAGAATTTATTTCAAAGTTTAGTGTGCGTGTAAGACCCTATAGTCTTTGGGTTTTGTGTACGGAGAGAAATGAAATGCTGCGGAACTATATAATTACTTTACTTATTAAACTTGTTACGAAATATTACAAAGGAGTAGCTAATCAGATTGGGAGCGCGTCTATAGTTTACGGTGGTTACGGGCGAACTAGTGTCGCCGGGCGCTGCACGTATCATGAATACAAAACGATGTGTCAGCGCTCCTACAAAAGAATATTTACATTATTTACAAACTACAAATCTATAATAGTAATAAAAATATGTACAAGTATCAAAATGGTTACAGGGCGTCAAAAACTCGTCCATATCGCTGTCAACAGGAAAAGTGCCTAGAAGGCTGGCAACATTGCCACGTTATACAACACCAACTTCTGTCGGTCTACATTAAAAAACCATCAATTTTTTTTTTGCACAAATATTTTTGGTTCTCACCGTCTCCACGCCTCTCTCGTTCCACTATGGACCTCCCATTGTTATAACGCAGCATTTCCCATATACACCAAACTGCTAGTTTTTGTATATACGCCAGCACATCAAACTACCCGACACTGTCAAATTTTCTCAATCAACCTTGAACCTAATGCTTTAGCAATAAAGTTGAAAATCTATTGAGGAAATTTGACATTTTGTAGTAGCTTGATGTGCGGGCGTCTGTACATACTCTAGTAATAGCAATAGCATAATCAATTGCAGTAAAGTCCACTTATCGTAAACATCATAAGAATAAACCTTGTGGGCGAAACTCATCATCATCTGCCTAGCCTTTTCCCAACTATGTCGGGAATGGCTTCCAGTCTAACACGCAGCTGAATACCAGTATTTTACATGGAGCGACTGCCTATCGAAGGCCTCCCACTAGGTGGACCGATGACCTGGAGAAGGTTGCAGAGATCCGCTGGATGCGAGTCGCACGGGACCGGTGAATGTGGCGACACTAGGGGGAGGCCTATGTCTAGCATTGGACGTTTTTCGGCTGAAATGATGATGATGATGATGATGACTGCCTATCTGACCTCCACAACCTAGTTAGTACTGGGCAATATGTACCAGTCTTGGGCGCTGTCAGTCGTGACTGGTCATCTCTTGGTTGCCACGGCTTATTTGAATTAATTATTTTATTCTTGAATTATTTTACTATGGACACTTTTAACGTACACATCTTGCTACATCGTTCTCACATTATGTACCATCTCAACATAAATGATTTAACCAAGTTATTGTAAAAGTATTCTGATTTAAAAGAGTGTCCATGGAGTTTCTTGCCCGTCCGTAGAGATCTACGTTAGGGAATGGGCAACTACAGTACTTTCACAGTTTTTATGCCTTGTGACTGGGACTGTAGCTACTTTTCATTGTTGTCTTTGTTTTGACAATTCAAAAGTGCCTGTAACTGGCCTATTTAAAATAAATGCTTTGATTTGATTGATTTGATTTGATCTTAGACAGGTTGTCATACTTTCGGGCCACCGGCTACTTCTCAACTGTCAAAGATCTACAATTAACAACCGGGATCAAGGGTTTAGCGTGCTTTCCAAGTCACCGAGGAAACTTACGTTTAAAAGAGTATTTTCCTTTAATTGTCTATTTCAAATAAACGATTAGCCGATGTCTCGATCTCGGTGGTCACCCATCCACGGACAAACCTAGGCAACAGCGGCTTAACCTGAAGATCGACCCGAGCCGACATTTAGCCACGAGCTCCTCTAAGTCAGATAGGCAGTCGCTCCATGTAAAATACTGGTATTCAGCTGCATCCTGGTAGACTGGAAGCCGACCCCAACATAGTTGGGAAAAGGCTAGGCAGATGGTGACTGCCTATCTGACTTCCACAACCCAGATACTGGGTACTACGACACCCACCATATGTAAATGGTATCAAATGATCCACAAAATATGTTTCGATCAGTGTCTAGTCACCCATATAATACAATCTTAGTCGTGAAGGTCACATAACAAAATGACAGGACAGTTTGATAGATCAGAGTTACTTATAGTGAAAAACCGGCCAAGAGCGAGTCGGATTCGCGCATGAAAGGTTCTGTACTAACCGTAGGGGAGCCCCCATCTGCCAGGGCTGCGGGACTGTTCGAAAGAGATACCGCGGCCCTGGAACACAAAGGGCAAAGAAGGAACATGGATGGGTTTTAGTCAGTACAAGTCTGACACTCCCTTCCGCTCCGCCCAGAGCGGGGGGGGTCATTTGATGATTTCCCATCCTAAAAAAAAAAAAGGGGAGCCCCCATTAATTTTTAATTGGGACTGGTCATCTCTTAGCTGCCACGGTTTATTCTAATTACTTTATTTTTTCTTCATTGCTGTTTTTATCTTTTACTCTGGACGCTCTTAATGTGCACGTCTTTCTACATCGTTCTCACATATATGTATAATCTCAACATGAACGATGTAACCAAGATTTTGTAAGAATATTTTGATTTAAAAGAGTGTCCATGGAGTTTCTTGCCCATTCTTCTCCATAGGGATCTACGCTTTGGAATGTGCAACTACAGTACTTTCTCAAGTTATTATGCCTTGTGACTGTGACTGTAGCTTCGCTTTTTTTTTGTTTTATTTGACCTTCAAAAGTGCCTGTGATGGTCTAATTGAAATAAATGCTTTGAGTTTGAGTTTGAGTTTGAATTTATTTTTATTATTTGTTGTTACAGAAATACACATCATCATCATCATCATTTCAGCCGAAAAGTCCACTGCTGGACATAGGCCTCCCCCAAGAAGGGGGGTTTTGCCATAATCGCCACGCTTGGCAGGCGGGTTGGCGATCGCAGTATGGTTGTTGTAGAATCAGAGAACGCTGCTGCCCATTCTCTGGTAAGACCCTTAGTCGCCTCTTACGACACCCACGGGAAGATATGGGAGAAATACACATTCTGTGAAAATTTCAACTGTCTACCTATTACGGATCATGAGATACAGCCCGCTGACAGACAGACGGACAACGGAGGCTTAGTAATAGGGTCCCGTTGGTTACCCTTAGGAACCCTAAAATTCGATGAAACCCAATAGAGAAATGAGCTGTTAAATAAGTAATGTATTTGTCATACGATGAAAAGTATGTACTATTTATTATACTCAACATAACATCACGCCTGTGTCCCCGAAGGGTTAGGCAGAGGTGTACTTAATAGTGCTCCCACATTACGCCAGTGATGCTTAAGTCCCATGTAATAGAGTCGAGCCTATTACCATCAACCAGGCAAAAATCCAGTCTCCTTATTCTTTATTGCACACAACATAAGAGAAATACATAATTACAATATATAGCTTATGTACAAAGGCGAGCTTAACCCAGAATTGGGTTTTCTTACAGCAAACCTTACTTAGATTGCGAGATTTTCAGAAGAGGATATGCTTATGTGCATAAACAGTACATTTAAAACCGTCCGTCCGTGTGTCTCCGTGGCTGTTACTAATAATCCTGGTGTAATACTCCAATATCTGTCAGATCAGGGAGGGAATCGAGCCCAGGACCGCATGCTCAGCAGATAGCGATTGAGAGATAACCAACGAGACAGTCTAGTACTACTTGTTATGTTAATATCGACGCTCGAACAATGGTAAGCAACGCTTGCTGATATCAGTTCGTGAGATGGGTGATCATTCATATCACAGCGAAACTCCTTCATGTCATGGTGGCCAAAAATGTGTGTTGTGTGTAGTAGGGGGCGAGCCCAACGCCATGCAGATTCGCTCCATGGCATTAGGCTCACTGCCTTTTACATGGGGCTTAAACGTAAGATGGTTGTACTATTTATTACGTACACCTATGCTTACCCCCTAAGCTGTGCCTTATTGAAGCCGAAAGGCACTTGTTCTCCCCGTCAAATTATTTTTGCGTAAAGTTATTTAGTTTGATGTACAGAATACTTGGTTGACGGCTTCGTGAAGGGTCTGTTTACATCTTGTACGTCAGTGTAAACTGTAATTATGCTATTTTTCTAAGAGAAAATAATCTCTAAATAAAGCTTAGTAGGTAAAAACAAACTAAAGACAATCAAATCGTTTGTCCGTTAGTTCCACTTTAAAACTGCTATCATTGTAAGTTTCTACTTTTAATAGTTTTGTTTGTTCAAGACTCTAACATTTTGTAAGATCTTCTAAGGAGAATAATAATCCCTGTCTCGCTGCATTCTTTTCACACAACAACTCCTGAAAGATAGAATCAACAGTGGCGACCACCAGTAAAGCGCTGTCATCATTCTCCTGACATAATCACAAATTATTTACTGTCGGCCCAGCATATCTTCTTCCTGCATACTTCTCTGTTACTCGTCATCTCAGCAGTCACCTCCTTTCTAGCCATATCATCCTTCTCACATCCATCCACATTCATACTCAAAACTTTCCTCACGACATTTTCCTCATTCCTCCGCATCACATGTCCATACCACAACAACCGATTCCCACACAACTTATGCCATCATCCTACACACAGTTGCTCACAGTTCATCCATCGTTTCTTTGGTCTTCCTCTACTCTTATAGCGGTCTACATTCATACTCAAAACTTCCCTCACGACATTTTCGTTATTCCTTCACATCTAATATCCATCATCCACAGCCCGAACTCATCCACTGCTGGGTATAGGCCTTGCTTCTCTTTTGCCAATCTCCACGTTCCTCTGGCAGCCACATCCAGGTTTTTCCCCTGATAGCAACTATATCGTCTGCCCATATCGCCGCTGGACGACCCACGTTTCTTTTCCCCGTTCTTGGACAACCATTACATCTGCCTAGCCTTTTCCCAACTATGTTGAGGTCGACTTCCAATCTAACCAGATGCAGCTGCATACCAGTATTTTACATGGAGCGACTGCCTATCTGATCTCCACAACCCAGTTAATACTAGGTAATACGATACCCCTTGGTAAGACTGGTTGCACACCACAGTAGTATAAAACAGAAAGCTAAAACATAAACATTTCTTTGAACAAGTTTATTTAAAGAAATGACTTTATAAAATTCTTGTAGGCGTACTCAAGCCGTAGATTGAACTTCAAACCTGTAACTCGAAGACGGTAGTCAGTACTCAAAGAAACCACAAAAATATATAAAACAAACAAAATAAAATACTCCTACTTTATTGAGTTTTGGAAACTCGTATCATGTTACGAGAGGAATCGCGTATCGTTTATTTCTGTTATTGAAATTAAGTTGTTGGTCGATTGGTCGCTAGTGCGACTGCTGAGCGTGAGGTCCTGTGTTCGGTTCCCAAGTCGGTTAAAGTATTATTGGGTTATTCTATCAGGAAGCCTGCCAAGGCCAACCCGCCTGCCAAGCGTGGCGATTATGGCAATACCCCCTTGAGGGAGGCCTATGTCCAGCAGTGGACGTCTTTCGGCTGAAATGATGATGATGATGATGATTCTATCAGGAATTTCTCAGTAGCAGCCTGGAGTCTGGAATTGTGCCTAGTTGATGGCAATAGGCTCGCCTCCATTACTAAATAAGTGGAGAAATATGGATGTAATATAGGTACACCGCTGGAGTTTGGATGCGTGCCCGGGTGATGGCAATAGGCTCGCCCCCTATTACATGGGACTTTAACATAACTGGCGAAATGTAGGTGTACTATTAGGTACACCTCTGTTCAACCCTTAGAGGACCTATGTATTGTATTGTATAACGGGCTGGTGTCCGCAACTCCACGTCTAAGCGCGCATTTTGCGTGCTTACCTATGTAATTAAATTTTTGATAAATAAAAATATTTTATTTCTCATAAACCTACATTGACACTTAACATAACATAACATCACGCCTGTAATCCCCGAAGAAGGGGTAGGTAGAGGTGTATCTAATAGTACACCTACGTTCTACCAGTTATATTTAAGTCCCATGTAATTGGAGGCGAGCCTAATGCCATCAACCGGGTGTAAATCCAGACTCCGTGGCTGCTACTGAGAAATCCCTGATGGAAAAACCTATATCCGTGTAAATTTCTATTAACATATATATAAGATTTTAAACTATCACCACCACCCGCAATAACTTCAGTTTATCCGTGATCATGGTGCTTGCAACAGCGCCGAAATATCGGGAACTCAACATAAATAGTAAACATGGTAAATATCCCGTTTCCTGTAGTAATAACATATATATATATATTGATATATATTTATAGTATTTTGATATATAGTTATAGTATTTTATATATCCTTGTAGTTTATCTTAGTATTAAATTTATTTTTTTCAGATACTTACACTAACCACTGTTTGTCTCTGCATCACCCAAAGGTTGACTGGTAGAAAATGCCTATGGCATTAAGTCCGCCTCTGTACTTATGCTTGAAGTGTTTAATAAATAAATAAAAAACTAATATCATTTTTCCCGACCCTGGAATCGAACCACTCATGATTTGATCGCGCCAGTGTTCGTGCCAGAGTGCTCGCACTATGCTTGTTTCATTAAAAATATTTTCATTATTATTATTCCTTTATTCATTTTATCAACATATAATTTACATTTTTAAATATTTCTATATAAAAAAAAATAAAAAAACATTTAAAAATATAAAACATAGTAGCCCACCGGCATCAGGAACAGGGTCCGAGCTACCGGTGGTCAGGGCTCTTGAGAGAGGAACCTCCTAACGATACGCGCCGTGTCCAGAAGTACTGCTTTCTGAATCAAGCCCTTGATCCAGCTGCCAAGCGAGAGCCTCCTCAGATGTTGGTCGAGGGTATTGGCTATTAAGCCATTGGCCGACACGACTATCGGCACAATGACTGCTGTACTCACGTCCCATATGTCGACAACCTCGTGAGCCAGATCTAGATATTTGAATTGTTTATCTTTCTCTGCTTTCACGAGGTTCTCGTCATGCGGAACCGTTATATCAACAATCATTGCGCGACGCTCCAATCGATCTATCACCACAATGTCAGGTTTATTTGCAACAATAGTCCTGTCAGTGACGATAGATCGATCCCAATACAACGTGATATTACCATCATCGAGAACTGGGTCGGGCACATACTTATAGTATGGCACTTCTGATTCCACAAGGTTGTACTTCAAAGCAAGTTGCTGGTGGATAATCCTGGCAACGAGGTTGTGTCTATGTAAGTACTCTCCGTTAGCCAGACGAGAACACCCAGAAATAATGTGTCGGATCGATTCTCCCGGACGGTGGCATGCCCGACATATGTCAACCGTGCCATCCTTCACAATGTATTTCCGGTAGTTATTCGTCATCATAACTTCGTCCATTATTGCACAGACAAAACCTTCGGTTTCCCCGAATAGGTCACCGAAACGCAGCCAAGCTACGGACGCTAAGAAGTCTACATCGGGTCCGTGTAGAGCCCGATAAAAGCGTCCGTGAAGCTCCTTGCCCTGCCATACCTCCTTGCGATCATTAGTGTCTAATACTCTAGGTTTGCGCCAGTTCTCGTTAGCCAGGGAGAGCGGGGTGAGGCCCTTGTCCACTGAGACCACATCTCGGTGCATCCCCACGTCAGCCTCTAGGAAGTATTCCCTGAGACTGCATACCTCACGGTTGTGCAGGGTCTTAACATTTAAGAAGCCACGACCCCCACACTTCCGCGGGATATACAGTCTCATCACCGACGACCGTGGGTGATGCATTCGATTTGCGGTCAGCAGTACACGGACCCTCCTATCCAGGGCATCAAGTTCCATCTGAGTCCATTTGAGTATGCCGAAAGAATACATCAAAACCGGCATGACCCAACCGTTGAAGGCGCGCACCTTGTTTCCGCCTGACAAAAGACTACTTAGTACCTTATTCAGGCGGCCAAAGAAGCGCTCCCTCAACGATTGTTTCATGTCAGCAGCATTGATACCTAATGCTTCCGACATACCCAAATACTTGTAGGTTTCTGTTGAGGAGAGGGATCTAAGGTGTATGGAATCCGAGAGTTGAGTTCCCAAGGATTCCATAATCTCCCCTTGCTTCACATGCATGACTGCACATTTGTCCACACCAAATTCCATCCTTATGGAGCTACTGAAAGTTTCCGTTACCTTCAGTAGCTTCATCAGTTGCAAATTGTTGGGGGCATAGAGTTTCAGATCATCCATGTAAAGAAGGTGAGATATGACCTGACCATCTCTCCTCAACCGATAGCCTAGACCTGAACCCTCCAGCAGTGTGCTGAGAGGGTTCAAGGCTATACAAAACCACAATGGACTCAGACTATCACCCTGGAATATACCGCGCTCGATCCTTATCGGTTCGCTGTTTCCCTGGATCTGTCTACATCCTGGATAGCGAAGGACCGTTCTCCAGTGCCCCATACATGACATCAGGAAGGTACGCAGAGTTGCATCAACTTTATACAACTCCAGCACCCTCATGAGCCATGTATGAGGCACAGAATCATAGGCCTTCTTATAATCTATCCAACATGTAGACAGATCCCTTCGGGAGCGGCGAACCTGTTGGCTAACAGCCATATCTATGAGGAGTAGCTCCTTAGTACCGCGGGAACCATTCCTACATCCATTCTGAGAGGCAGACATGATAGAATTACTATCAATATGATGGTTGATTTTAGCTCTCAAAATGGATGTAAGAACTTTATAGACCGTTGGTAAACAAGTAATTGGTCTATAATTTTTGGGCTCCGCAGTACTACCTGATTTATGAAGCAGGTGGGTAATTCCTGTCGTCAAGAACTGGGGCAGCGACCCTGACTCTAAGGCTAACTGAAACTGGGATGCCAAGCGAACGTGCGATCTCTGGAACCATTTGATCCAGAAGTTGTGCAGTCCATCCGGTCCTGGAGATTTCCAGTTAGGCAACGGACGGACTGCACAAGCTACGTCTTGGGGGCTGATGATGATTGCCCCCATTTCAGGTATGGGATCACACGCTCGTTCGACCTCCCGTATCCAATCACCCTCAGTGTGACTGACAGGCACCGACCAAATGCTGCGCCAGAAAGAATACATGGCGTTATCATCCGGTAGACGCGTGTCAGTCACACCTTGGTCCGGTCGCTCCCAAGCCCTATATACCCACCTTTCATCGCTTTGGAATGTGCGATTTTGAGTATATCGTTCCACTCGCCGCTTGTACCGACGAATACGGCTTGCCCATGCACAGATCTTCTGCTTCAGGAAGTCGATACGCTCTGTGACACGGGCCAAATAGTCTCGAAAATTAACATCAGTTCCTGAGAATGCCCGCCTCACAAAGCGCATCACTCTAGGTCGAGTATTGCCCTCCCTGAAGCAGATTAACTTATTATTATTATTATAGCTAGCCCATATTGTCCCACTGCTGGGCAAAGGCCTCCCTCCACTCCTTCCAAAGCTCGCGCTTCTGTGCTACTTCTTTTCATATCATCATAAATATTTTTTTATGGAAAATCCGGACATTTTAGAATTCCCCTCGCATTCCAGACGCTAAGCTTAAATTCCGGACTTGTCCGAGAAATTAAGTAGGGTTACCATACGTCCGAGTATGGCCACCCTACTTAAGCTTGATATACCGTCGGTGTGTAGTTTTCAAATTCAAATATAAACTTGTACAAAGAACTGAGGAGGTCTACCGTTGTATTGAAATGGAAAATGCTGGAGTGTTTATTTAAATTTTCTATCCACGGTTGTGTTGTAGATAGAATAAAACATAGATAGCGTTTCTGTTGTACTGAGTTTGCATTTTCCAAACACTGGATATATCGACATAATCTTTATGCTAGACATGCTTTTGTCCGCGGCTTCGCTCTCATTATGGTCGGAAATCAAGTAGCTCTTGAGTTCAAACCCAAGACACGCACCTCTGACTTTTCGGATTCATGTGCGTATTGTATAATTATCACTTGCTTCGGTGAAGGAAAACATCGTAAGGCATGCCTGAGAGATATTTCTTGATGGCATGTAAAGCCAAGTCCAGAGATATTTCTTGACGGCATATAAAGCAAAGGCCCATGGGTGGCATGAAAACTAGGACACCAGGTTAGGCACTAACAGCACGATAAAGAGGAAAGATGGTTGGAAATTATCCTACGGGATTTTCGTATACACGATGACACTCCGGGATTCCCATTAGTGAAAGAATTTTTCAGGATAGGATTAGTGGTTCCGAAGAATATCCCTTAGGTACATCTACTCTTACAAACATACAAACTTTTCCTCTTACGATATTTTATAGTTAGAGGCAGCAAGTACTTGCATACTTTTTGTTAGTCATCATCACAGTTATATAAAGTTGTGATCTTTTTGTACTTTTCTTTATGGTTTTTTTTTGTCATAAGTTGTATCAGCGACTCAGTGGTGCCAATAGCGAAAATATACAGTCCACTTTTTCTTCAACATGTTGGTCCTTCGAGCCGGATTCGAACCCGCAAGCTATGTATCTAGTTTCCTTTCTAGTCATATCATCTTTCTTATAGTCTATTCAACGTATTTTTTTTGTCTTCCTTTAATCTTTATGCATTACTAGCTTATGCCCGCACCTTCGCCCGCGTGGAGTTCGGTAAATGTCTCACGGGATCGTACTACTGGGATAAAAATATCGCATGTGTTAGTCCAGGTTATAAACTATTTGTGTGCAAAATTTCATCCAAATCCGTTCAGTAGTTCTTGCGTGAAAGAGTAACTAGCATTCATCCATCCTCACATAATTTCGCATTTATAATATTAGTAGGATGCACTATAAATAGTACTCTCATTTTTCCTTCTCGGTTGATTAAAAACGTCTTTTGCAGTAACCGCAGATTTTTCTAGTTATTTCTAATAGAATTTTTTGCTGTTAGAGAAGGATAATATAGTTTTTATAATTTTGCGACTTGATTATAAAGTAATTTTTAATACAATGAATGTGAATGGGGGGAATATGCATGCCATTTTTTCTTCACTTAAATCAAAAAGAATATAATACTATCAACCCAAGAAAATAATTAAAAGTTTAGTGCAACTACTGCTTGTCGCTCAAAAAAAAAAGTATACTCCTACAATTTTCTACGACAGTTCAAACGTCGTGGCTGTTCATTCATATTATGTGACGTCATTTACCAGATCTATCTGGCTTGTTTACATCAATTTTTTTACCCTTAATATATTAACTTTACTAATTGTATGTGCTTTATTCAATCAAACATTGCAATAACAATATTATAATAAAATCTTAGTGAAACTTTAAGTACTATTCAAATAAAAGTGTTTCTTTGACTCATAGACATTGACGTCACTACCGGCGTTATCGAGGGACGATGTGTTTTATCAAAAACACGATGCATAAAATATTAAATAGTCAAATAAATGTTGTATTAGAAAATTAAACAAGTGTACCACGATGTTATGGGCATTTAAAAAAAAAAATGTTTTTTATTTCTTGCATATTCCCTATTCATATTTTGGTGTCCTAAAGCACTAAATCGCCACCAATTTGTATGTACGTACTTAGTACATACATGTACTGACACCAGCTGCACATCAAGCTACTAAAATCTGTCAAATTTATTTAACAGATTTTCAACTTTATCCCTGTAGCATTAGTTTGAAGGTTGATTGGGAAAATTTTACAGTTTCGGGTAGCTTGATGTGCTGGCGTCTGAAATAACACAACACATAGAAAAATCATCAGCATCATCATAATTTCAGCCGAAAGACGTCCACTGCTGGACATAGGCCTCTCCCAAGTGTCGCCACATTGACCGAAAAATAAAACAAGTTAATTAAATAAATTATTTCGATCCACTACGCATTCGTAGTGGGTTTGATTATTTCGAAAAAAAAAAACTTAACATCCAAATCAAAATAACAACCTTGCACAGTTCAGTAAGTTACAAATAAGCAACAGATGTAGTTACAATTTTTGTTTGTTAGGTGTCTGTACTTACTGATTATGGTTGTAAACACAGAACTGACTCGTTCTGCTCCGCGTACTAGTATACAACATTAGTTTTAGTATATGCGAAACCTGAAACACGTGTCTAGTATTTTTATGTAAAGAATCTATGTACAAAATTTCAAAACTGTATCATGAAAAATCACAAAGTTATAAGCTTGTTCTGTTACCTGGTTGTCCGCATAAAAACGTGGTCACCACGCTGTGCGTCGCGCGCGCGCCTCCAGCGTCGTCTTGAGCTCATTGATAATTATAATTTGGCAGTAGGTACCTAAATTATTGCAATAGGTACTTAATGTCCCTCGCTGCCAACTTGTAACTTTTTAAAATGTTTTTAGGTCAGAATATAACATGGTTTAAAAATTATTGGAATCGATTCAGGTACTTATTCTGAACAAACTATATTCAGGTTTCGCATATACTAAAAATAATTTTGTATACTGTATTACGGTGGAACAGTTTTACCCGTTCTCTGTGATTCTTTCTCTTCTTTCTTCCTTTTTAAATAAAACGTTGCCCCACACTAGGAATTTCTCCTGTATCGTGGGTGCGTTTACAAACATAAAACACACACACACTCACACACGCACATCACACACACACATTTTTTTATTTTAGTTATGGTAGCATATTTGTGACAAAATAGTTTGCAGCCGTCGTAGCAAAGAAGGCAATAAGCATGTTTTCGTAGCAAACATTTCAACGATCTCGTAGCCAACATGACCCGCTACGCTATCTGTCACAATGTCGTAGCAAACCGATGAAGCGCTTTAAGATTGTGTATGACACTGGGGCTTTTTAAGCAACGTCAGTAATTTTTGCTTTGGATTGCAGTATGGTGTTGCATACATGGTCGGTTAGTTTGAGAGGCCTTTGCCCAGTAGTGGAATGACGCAGGCTAACAGGATCAGGATCAGTAATACGTATACGTACGTCTAAACGCTCTTATCTTTAATAAATAAAAAACTGGAAAACAGGGCACTAAAAATGTTTAATTTAATAGTAAAATACAGAGGAATTAATAAACGGAGGTATTTATTGAAACATAACGATGTGAATAGCTCATTTCTTAAATAAAAAGAAAAAAAATGGGTCACACCTTAATGTCAAAAAGTTGAATTTATTATAGTTATGTCGTATTTCAAACTGAAGATAAAACTCGCGTGGGACGAGAGACGACAGTGCGCGCGTCGATTGTTTTAATTATGAGGAAATCATGCTATTATTCACATCAGTTTGAACACGTTCTTAAAAATTAGTCGACGCAATTTTTCGTCCCGTATCCGATGCGGGACTAGCCTCAGCCTGACCAGACCATAATTTTATGGTTAACTCGACTTTCTGATGAGCAGAGACCGCAATAGGTGCAGTTGATTTGCCAAGATATCAAGGAAGAAACTAACATGAGGATAATACCTCCTTTCTCTAATTTAACAGCTTTATTTCGGAAATTCAAATACTGCTGCTCCTGCGGCTGTCAATTGTTGATCTTTGACAGCCGTTACAGATAGCCAGTGTTACCAAGGGGTATCGTATTACCCAGTACTAACTGAGTTGTGGAGGTCAGATAGGCAGTCGTTCCATGTAAAATACTGGTATTCCGGTGCGTGCGGTTAGACTGGAAGCCGACCCCAACATAGTTGGAAAATGGTGACTTCGGAACTCGAAATTATTTTGGGATTTTATAGGCAATCGCTTGAGGTAAGCAAGCTATCAAAAAGATATCAAGTTTTATGTTTTATGCACTCTCTTTATTGTGCTGGAGCATACAGAAAGTAGACTATTTTACTCGCTCCGATCGGTGCCGATTCGATCTGACTTTTCTGTACTGAGAATTAGAGATGTTACGGAGGTTGGATTCCGATTCCGAAAGTTTGGAACTTCCGATTGAGTTTGTACCTTCGATTCCGATTTCCGTTCCGATAAATTTGAACCGAAAGTTATATCGGAAGCTATGCTGTTTAAGATTTTAAATTCAATTGTTTTTGTTTTCAACAACCAGGTGTGCAGTCACGAGTACCAATATGTAAACACGTGACAACTATAAAAAGTGTTTTTCTCCTACTGTTCTCATTAAAATTTCATGTTGTTACGAACATAGTATTTTGGAACTCATAATTTTATGAAAAAGATCTTATCACCAAGTTACAGTCGTTATTTTTCGTGAAAATTGCTTTTAAATTCAGGAAAGTGTATACATATTGGTGCTCGTGACTGTACACCTACCTGAATTATTTTTTGAACGGATAATAAGAATGTAACTGATGAATAATGTGTGTAATTTTATTTTATTAGACCAACCCTTAACGTATTTCTTTTCCCTCCTCCTCCGATTCCGGTTCCGATTCCGATTCCGGTTCCGATACCGATTCCGGTTTCGATTCCGATTCCGGTTCCGACAAACCAAATTTAAAACCTCCGCTTCCGAATTCGGTTCCGATATAATTACTTCCGTAACGTCCCTACTGAAAAACTTATATCTTTAGGTAAACACCCATAGTACTTTCATAGTTATTAATTTACTTCAGACTTCGTATCGCTGTCAAAATCACTGTGAGCTTTATTTTCATAGCTTTAATGTTGATGTTAAGTTGCTATCAGTCACAAGTCCATCAAACTTCCTGACTATATTAAGATGGCAGTTGAAAGGTAGGTGTCAGAAGAACAAATTATGAGGAACAGAGGCCCTAGCTCAAATTTTATCGTATTGCCGTAAGTATAAGCCGACTTCAACGTAAGTTTTTTACTGAATGCCTAAGGGCCGTCTCCACAAGCGAGAGAATCGCGGCGATATTACAGTCGTGCCAAATATTTCTATACACTCTAAGGGAAAACACGTAAACTTATACTGTCACTTACGGGATATCTTCTATTCTTAAGTTTAGTTATAAACCGTGAAAGCTTAAAACAGTGTTAGAAAAGACTGACGAGGTCGCGGCGCCCCTTCAATAAATTCTCATACAAAATGTATAGAAGTGTCGCGACACGAAATAAATAGAAAAGCCAGGGCACGGACGAGACGCGGTAGTGAAAAACGCGTCCTCGTCTTATGCGTTTTCTATTTGTCCCGCACCTTAGGGGCCGTCTTCCCGAGCGAGAGAATCGCGGTGATATTATCGTATAGAAATACGTGGCACGACGATAGTATCGCCGCGATTCTCTCTTTTGTGGAGACGGCCCGAACGTTCAAACCACAGTTATAGATATACCTAGATAACACAAGTATCACGATCCGTATGAAAACCAAGCGTGCCATTTTTTGACTACCTACTACGACGTCATTGGCACTATTTAGTTACTAACAAGCGAGGAGCTCGTGGCTAAATAATAACAGCCGCTCGGGTCGATCTTTAGGTTAAGCCGTGCTTGCCAAGGTTAGTCTGCGGATGAATGACCGCCCATTACATACCGAGATTCCTCCGTGCCTCGGAAAGCACGTTAAACCGTTGGTCGCGGCTGTCATTTTTAGATCTTTGACAGTCATTAGGTAGTCAGAGGCCCAAAAAGTCTGACAACCAGTCTTACCAAGGGGTATCGTATTACCTAGTACTAAGTGGGTTGTGGAGGTCAGATAGGCAGTCGCTCCATGTAAAATACTGCTATTCAGTTGCATCCGATTAGACTGGAAGCCGACCCTAATATAGTTGGGAAAAGGCTAGGCAGATGATGAGTGACTAACAAGGTACTATAGAAAATACACTACGTTTTTGTCGTTCAGACTCAGTTTGTATCTTTCAATAAACGTCCCTTGGTTTCAAATAGTCTATTTCCCGGAATGTCCTTTTCCCAAAACGTTATTTAAATGTGTATAATTAAGTTCTTGAGTTGTAACATTGTTGTTTAAAACAAATTAGTCCGCTGCGCAGTAGCCACGTTAAGCATAAAATGCTTAAGGCGGGCACGCGAAGTAGGTGCTCTTACGTTATCTAGGTATATCTGTGGTTCGAGCTGTCAAAAATAGTTCCATTATTTAGGTATATCTGTGGTTCCAGCTGTCAAAAATAGTTCCTCGCACGAACGGTAGAGGCGCTTTCTGGTATTCGCTGCAAAATTTACGTCGAAGTCAACGTTTATGATCACATCGTGTGATTCGGTAATATTCGTGATAGGGCCTTTGAAGTCATAGAAGTGAGTCTATGGTTTATCAATCAGACAGCTTCTCCTCATCCGTGTCGTACTGAGCATTAATAAGACTAGTGACAGACTTCTTGTCCGTCATATCTGGTTCCTTCAGTATCGGCTGTTTATAGTTGTGAAGACTGGCCTCTGAGTTTTCGCTGTCCGGGTCTATTGTCACCGGTACTGCAGTGACTATTATGTTGTTCAGTTTGTTGGCTTTCTCTGTAACAAGTTATTTAAATATAATTAACCTTTAAGCAATGAGGTGGGTGTCTCACAGACGGCGGGCGAAAAAAATTGAGTCTTATTTCGTCATGTTTAAAGATACCCCCACGCCCTTTTCACTAGCTTCGGGATTTTCGCGATGATTGGTCAGTCGAGCGCTCGGAAGCGGCGCAGCAACAGTTTTAGCACCACAGCTAGGGTTTGGAATCTGTTAAACGTCAGGTCATTATTAGTGTACATTTTTCTTAGTTTCTACGAGACGTCATCTCATTATTGATTTTATTTTTTTAGTTGAATCAAATACATCAACAAATAGTCGCAGAAGATGACAGGTGGTGGCTGGTAACAGTGAGGACTTCGAAACTACCCTTAAAACTGGGTGTTTTAGCTGTCACGAAAAGGAATCACAGCAGTCGGAAGATGATCAAGATAATAAAAATGAGAGTTGGCCACAAAACAGACCAAAAGTTTGGAACTTTGACCTCCAATATCTCCGTAACTAGAAGGTTTCCAGGTATGGTCCAGTACAAAAAAAATGATCGCAATGACGGGGAGAACAAGTGCCTTTTGACTTCGTTAAGGGTGTTTTTACACCCTGTATTGTTTGGTTAAATTCAGGGGATGAAGGTGACTAGCAAAATGTATTTACAAGGCAGATGTGAGAAGAGGAAGATGAAGAGTTCGTAAATAAATAATAACAGCCAGTTGGATCGATCTCCAGGTTAAACCGCATGTCATTGCTTCTCAGAATGAAATAATATAAATAATTAAATTTAAAAAACCCCCATCGCAACAAAGAAAAGCGAACAAACATTTGAAAAGTCAATAAAATGGCCGAGTCGGTTTTGATAAAACATGTCTAATTGTAATATACACATCATGCCCTTTCATTTGATACCCCACTTGGGTATATTTGAAATTATTCGAATTTGCATACCCATTTTCATCCCCCATATCTAGTAAATGGCTGCACCGATTTTGATAAAACCTAAGAACCATCGCCTCAAACTGTAAAGCTTCAAATCAGGTCATTCATTTGTTTGAATTTGATCCTTATTAGCGACACTATCGATTGGCGTATACAGTGTTTTTTTTTTTCAAAACCAATCGGTTCGATTCCTAGCTAGGAATATTGATTTATCAAAAATCCAATGATGCAGTTTTAGTTTTTATCAAAATCGGGCTCGAGACTCCTTTGAGTATTTTTCGTTATTCCTCATAGTTTCGGATTTGGCCTTCCACGCCCACCCTTTGTATCGAGTTTCCTCCGTGCCTCAGATAGTACGTTAAGCCGTTGGACCCGGCTGTCATTTGTAGATCTTTGAACGGGTAGTCAGTGGCCCGATAGTCTGCAACACTTTACCCAACCTGGGAATTGAACCCAGGACCTCATGCTCAACAGTCGCACTAGACCTACGAGGCAGTCACTAGCATGCTTGTAAAATTAATAAATAGCTATCAAGAACGCACCTTGGAAACAGCTGGTAGGACAGGTACATATTGATGAGACATCAGGGCTGGTGATGTGAATATCAGCGCACGAATGTTTCATCACAATATTCTCTTTTTCACAGCCGCATTTGCCGCACGAACCCTGCATTTTCACCACCTCTTTTGTCATGTATATATCTGGAGAAGATTATGGTCTTTGAAACCAATATTTTTTTTAATTATGGGAAATCATCCAATGATAGGATCCCGCTCTGGGCGGAGCGGAAGGGAGTGTCAGACTTGTACTGACTGAAACCCATCCATGTTCTTTCTTTGCGCCTTTGTGTTCCAGGGCTGCGGTATCACTTTCGAATAGTCTCGCAGCCCCGACAGGCATCGGCCCTTGCGGACCCCTTCCTGGTTGCTGACATCTCTTTGAGGCGCGCTTGCAAAACGCACGCACCGTCGGCGTCCGCAAGGGCGGATGCCTGCCGGGGCTGCGGGACTGTTCGAAAGAGATACCGCGGCCCTGGAACACAAAGGGCAAAGAAGGAACATGGATGGGTTTTAGTCAGTACAAGTCTGACACTCCCTTCCGCTCCGCCCGGAGCAGGAGGGGTCACTTGATGATTTCCAATCCTAAAAAAAAAGCGAAAAAGCATACGGTATATGCTAGAACCAAAAAATTCAAAGACATTTGTGACATCTACCAACCCGCACTGGGGCCGTACACTCTTGTTCGCATAGAGGAAGCCTGTATCCCAGGATTGGGTACATTAACAGCTGTAATAATGTTATTTTAATCACCTCTTTTATCTTTATTAAAAACTAGAGGAATATCAAGATCTGCTATTCCAACTGCAGGAGCCGTGGCTGTTCTCCCTCTCGTTGGGCCTATGGCACCTCTTCTTCCAGTCCCAGGTTTATCTATTCGCCTTCTGCCAGCCGCTCCTCCTGTAACTACAGGCATATCCACGCCCCTCCTTTCAGACACAGAAATTACGGGGTGGGTGCCACCGACAGTCTTTCTTTTCGTGCCAGGCTTGATAGACGCCAAAACCTTAAAAAAATTAAGTACATTTTTTTGGCAAATGTCACAAGTCATCATCATCTGCCCAGTATTTTCACAATTCTATGTTGGAGTCGGCTTCCAGCCTAACTCGATGAGGCTAAATATCAAAATTTTGCATGGAACGACTGCCTATCTGACCTCCACAACCCAGTTAGTACTGGGTAATACGACGATACCCCTTGTAACACTGGTTGCCAGATTTTCGGGCCACTGACTACTTAACTACTTAAGATCTACAATTGACAGCCGGGACCAATAGCTTAACGTGCTTTCCGAGGCACGGAGAAAACTCGGTATGTAATGGGTGGTCACCCATCCACAAACCTACCTAGGCGTGACTTAATCTGATGATAGACCTGAGTAGCTGTTAATATTTAGCGACGAGTTCCTAGCTGCTTGTGGAGGAGGAGGAGCTCGTGGCTAAATAATAACAGCCGCTCGGGTCGATCTTTAGGTTAAGCCGCGCTTGCCTAGGTTGGCCTGTGGATGGGTGACCGCCCATTACATACCGAGTTTCCTCCGTGCCTCGGAAAGCACGTTAAGCCGTTGGTCCCGGCTGTCATTTATAGATCTTTGACAGTCGTTAGGTAGTCAGAGGCCCAAAAAGTCTGACAACCATTCTTACCTAGGGTATCGTATTACCCACTGCTAACTGGGTTGTGGAGGTCAGATAGGCAATCGCTCCATGTAAAATACTGGTATTCTGCTGCATCTGGTTAGACTGGAAGCCGACCCCAATATAGTTGGGAAAAGGCTAGGCAGATGAGAAGCTCCAAGCTGCTTGTAACTGTGAGTACCCTAATAAATATTTTGATGAAAGTTATAATACAAACCTTTTTAATGGAAGCGCCTATGCTTTTCCTCTCTGCCCCTGCTAGAAGGGAACAAATGCATTTATCGACAGGAAATAAGGGACAGGTCCCTTCTTGCAGCTTCTTTGCTGGCTCTTCGTCCAGTTTCTTGATTTCAGCGTAATCCATTTTGTAATTTTGATTTTTCGTTCAATGTTTTTGTTTTTTAAATTTGGCGTGTAGTATTTGCTGTTGGAGTATATAAATGGTTAAATTATAAAGCTGGTCAAATAGTAAAGGATGCGCCTGCGCTTGTCGATTGTTTTAAAGACGTTTAAGAGGGAGGGAACAGGGACTACGATTCTCCATACAAATTTTGACGAAATCGACATTCTGTATGCCCCTTTTTTCTTCCTGAATAATGCCTCTAACAGTGGCGAAGGCTCCATAGAAATCGATTCATACCGGCTTCCCTTTGAAAAATGGCACAGTCAGTATTCTATAGACAAATAATATAGTCACATTAAAGATATGTATCTCCAGCTTAGATACTGTAGTCAAATAGTAGATTACATACACATCTGTGGATCACAGTACAGTCATTTAATACATCATAGGAATGAAAACATTTAAAAATAACAAAAAAATTCAAAAGAAATAATTTCATTTTTTTTCTTTAGCTTTCCCTGACTCAATTTTCACCCTTCGCCACTGCCTTTAGAGCCATCTTTTTTTTTCATAAACTCAAGATTTACTGTAGACACCTCCCTGTCATTTCCTTTTTTTCAGCAGATAATAAGTAAAGAAAATATGACCCTACAAAAATTGACAAATTTCCCTCCTAAATACCGCTATGGTAGTTGATTGATACAATCGGTGCGAGCGAAACGAAAGCTAATAAATCATAAGCGACATAATAGTGAATAAACTTAACAAAACATTACGCTCTTAATCTCTCAAAGTGTTAGGCAGCGGTGTACCTATACAACATTATTTTTAGTATATGCGAAACTTGAATATAGTTTGTTCAGAATAAGTAACTGAATCGATTCCAATAATTTTTAACTATGTTATATTTTGTCCCAAAAATATTTAAAAAAGTTGGACACCGAGCGACACTATGTACCTATCGCAATCATTTTGGTACCTACTGCCAAATTATTATTATCAATGAGCTCAAGGCGACCGCGCGCGCGTGCGCCATCAGCTCGTGCTGCGTGGTGACCACGTTTTTGTGCGAACAACCAGGTAACAGAACAAGACTAACAGTTTGTGATTTTTCATGATACAGTTTTGAAATTTTGTATATAGATTCTTTCCATAAAAATACTAGACACGTGTTTCAGGTTTCGCTTATACTAAATATAAGTTCAAGTAAAGAGGGCGAGCCTATTGCCATCAACTTTGCACAATTCCAGACTCCATGCTGCTACTGAAAAAATTATGTTACAAAACCGCCAATAACACTTTACCTGACCTTGGAATCGAGCCCAAAACATCATCAAGAGGAGTTGACCAGTAGACAAAAGACACAGTGAAAGTAGGACACAGGGTGTAAACAGACCCTTCACGTCAACCAAGCATTCTGTACATCAAACTAAGTAACTTTACGCAAAAATTATTGCTGGGAAACGACTTTTTTTTGGGGTGAAAAATCACGTTTTACGGTAAAACTCAATGTAACGCACTCAAAGCATTGTGCTGATGGACGCTTTGAATAGTAAACAGGTCATTGAGCTAATTAAAGTCAATTTATAACATTAAAAAACTCGTGAAAAATTTGGAACTTTTACCTAAAATATCTCCGTAACTAGAAGGTTCCCTCCCAGGTATGGTCCAGAACAAAAAAATTATCGCAATGACGGGGAGAACTGAGCCTTTTGGCTTCGTTAAGGGTCTTTTTACACCCTTTATTTATTTTATACTTACATTATTTTCTGTTTAAAACATTTCTATTTCAAATATAGCTTGTGTGTGGAAGTATCGGCAATAATCATTTTATGCTGTTTCTCTGCTTTTGGCTTCTTTACCATGTTTGAAAACTGCGAAAGTTAAAGTCATGAAATTGATCATCATCAGTCTATAGCAGTCCACTGCTGGACATAGGCCTCCTCAATCGCACGCCATTCAACTCGATTTTCAGCAACTCTCATCCAGTTGCTACCAGCCAACCTGCAAAGATCGTCATTCCACGCTCGCCTGAGGGCGTCCCACCTTCGGCGTCGGGTCGACGCTGAAGTACCTGGGACTCGTCCTCGACAGCCGGTGGAACTTCGTGGAGCATTTCCGACGTTTGGCCCCCAAACTGGAACGGACCGGTGCTGCCTTCAAGCGGCTCCTGCCCAACCTGGGGGGTCCAAACGCCTCCTACCGGAGGCTCTACGCGGGGGTCGTGCGGTCCATGGCCCTTTACGGGGCCCCGGTGTGGGCGCGTTCTCTGAGGCGGCAAGCCGCCCGCTACCTGAACGCGCCCCAAAAGGGCATAGCCCTAGGCTAGTCCGGGGGTACCGCACGATCTCCGGTGAGGCGGCGAGCCTCCTTGCCGGATTGCCGCCATGGGATCTGGAGGCGATAGTCCTCGCGCGCCTTCACGAATGGCGCGCGGAGACACTACGTCGGGGGGAAACTCCGCTGCCGCGGCAAATCGCCGCTCAGCGGACAGACCTCCGGCGCGATCTCATGGTGACATGGAGAGAGCGACTGTCGCAACCCCGTGCAGGGCACGCCACCATAGTGGCGATAAGTCCCCTCTTTGAGAAGTGGCTAGAGAGGCGCCACGGCGCCCTCACCTTCCGCCTGACGCAGGTCCTCACCGGACACGGTTGTTTCGGGAGGTTCCTGCACCGAATCGGGCGGGAGGAAACGCTCGGGTGTTTCCATTGTGAGGATCGTCCGGAGGACACGGTGCAGCACACTGTGGAGGCCTGCCCCGCTTGGGCGGAGCAGCGCCGTGTCCTCGTAGAGGCGATTGGCGGCGGCGACCTCTCGCGCCCGGCCCTGGTGCAAGCCATGGTCCGGAGCGAGAGGGAATGGGAAGCCGTCACCTCCTTCTGCGAAGCAGTCATGCTAGTGAAGGAGGTGGCGGAACGTGAGAGGGAAAGAGCCTCACGTCCCAGCCGCCGCGGGAGACGCCCTGGGCGTCGGAGGTCACGTGGTGGCCCCCGGCCACCGTAGGCGCGGGCCTGTGGACGGCGAGTTTTGGGCTAGCTCGCCGTCCGGCCGTCTTATGACGACAGGCCGTGTCGACGGCGCGTTCGTGTTCCACGCGCGCCTCAAAGAGATGTCAGCAACCACGTAGGGGTCCGCACGGGCCGATGCCTGCCAGGGCTGCGGGACTGTTCGAAAGAGGCCACTTCAGCTTAACGTCGACAACTCTGGTTCTCTGTCGGATCACCTCGTTCCGGATGCGATCCCTCAGAGAGACTCCAAGCATAGCCCGTTCCATAGCTCGCTGATTGACCTTAAATTTATGGACCTGCCGTACAGTGAGTGTCCACGTTTCGGCTCCGTAAGTCATAACAGGCAGGACGCACTGATTGAGAGTCTTTAGGCTCTGTGGAATACGCGACAAGAAGACCCGGCGAAGCTTCCCAAATGCTGCCCAGCCCAGCTGGATTCTTCTGTTAGCCTTCCTCTCAAATTACGTATTTCTACAATAAAATTACTCATCATCTGCCTAGCTGTACCCAACCATGAGCCCTAAAAATTTCATGCGGTGACAACACTGTGAGGAAACTAGGTTTTGCCCGCGGCATCGCCCGTGTGGAGTTCGGTAATTGTCCCACGAGATCGTACCGGGATCTGTCTTCTTTATCGTGTGGTTAGTGCCTAACCTGGTGTCAGAGTTTTTATGCCGCCCATGGGCCTCTGACTTGGCTTTACATGCCGTCGAGAAATATCTCTCAGGCATGCTGTTTTACTCACGATGCTTTCCTTCACCGAAGCAAGTGATAATTAAACAATACGCACATGAATCCGAAAATTCAGATGTGCGTTTCTTGGGTTCGAACTCGAGATCTATGACTTGGCAGTCCGACGGTCACACCACTAGACTATCACTGCTGACTACCCGGATGAAAGTATCCTATAGATATGTTAATCCAGGTTATAAATCATCTGATTTCATCTAAAACTGTTCAGTAGTTTTTGCGTGAAAAAGTAACAAACATCCATCCATTCTCCGATAATAAAAAGCATATAAAATACCTTGTACACGACACAAATTTTGTTGGAAAAAAACACTTAAAAAATATGATACTGAATCATTTCGGTTTTATTGCATATTTTTTATAGATTTCCAGAAAAAATATTCTGGATGACTTTTGAAAGATGCTACATCAAGTTCTGAAGTTTATGAGGTGACATCATAATTATGGTGACATGTGCGGTTTCTGCCAACATTCAAGTAGGTGCACGAAAGAGTTTTAAAAACAAAAAAAATGTTGAAAGTGTTGGGCCGACCCCAAGTAACATGGGACAACGGCAGGAAAATGATAATCTAAGAAGCATTACTTAAAGTACAGCATCACACGTCACCTTTTCTTCAAAAGCTATTAAGAAATCCCCCAACAGCACTTTACTCGACCTGGGGATCGAAATCAGGACCACACGCTCAGCAGTCGCGACCCCGAGACTAATGAGGCGTTAAATGCAAAATTATGTAGGGTACTGAATCCATGGTAATCTATAGTTTCCGACTCGCTTCCCGTTCATTCAGTAAATCCTATACTATTAAGTAAGCAATATTTTTATATACAGGGTGATTGGTAATTGGGTGCATTCCTTGAAAGAGAAGATACTAGACTTAGTTTAGTGTAGCGGAATAGTGCAGGGGTCATGGAGGTATTTTAAGTAAAGTTAAAACCTTAACAACTTGGAATTTTGATCCCCAATATATCCGTAACTAGAAGGTTCCCAGGTATGAAAAAAAATATCGCAATGAGGGGGAGAACAAGTGCCTTTCGGCGTCGTTAAGAGTCTTTTAACACCCATTCTGATTCCGCGTTTACTGCTAGCTAAGCGACTTTACTGCTAGCCTTGCGATTAACCTTGGGACCACTCTGAGACTAGGGTGGCACTGGATATACTACAATGGAAATGGTTGGAGGAGGCCTATGCCAAAAGGAACACCGTATTACGTGATATATTAATCGGGTAATATTTGATGTAAATAGTACATTTAGATATAAAAGTGGGGCAACTTTGTTATTGCATTCGAGGTTTACGTAATCAAAAAATCGACCTAGCTGGGTCTCATATCGGGGAAAATTCATTTTCTCTATTTTCGCCCGTAAAGAGCTCGGTCGCCCAGATACTAGTTTAATAAATAGTTATTCAATACACTTTTTGGAAAACTGGTTCTTATCGCACTACGATTAAGTTCAACATGCAATGTATTTCACACGCGTGGATTTTTAATATTTTTAATAATTCCTGACAAAAATACTTTCCGTTCTATTTTATTTCTTTGAAAGTGTATTGAAAAACGTCGTTTGATACGCGTGGCAGTTCTCGATTCCTTAACACCCTCGCCTGCAGCTCGGGTGTTAATTCCGCCTCGAATGCAATAACAACGTTTCCCCACTTATATCAAAATGTACAATTTACATCAAATATTACCCGATTAATATATCACGTAATTCGGAGTGCCTTTTGGCATAGGCCTCCTCCAACCATTTCCATTGTGGTCTGTCCAGTGCCGCCCTAGTCCAGAGTGTAACTAAGGTTAATCGCAAGGTTAGCAGTAAAGTCGCTTAGCCAGCAGTAAACGCAGAATCATACAGGGTGTGAACAGACCTCTTCTTAATGCAGGAATATGAACTAACTACGTCCTGTATGATATACGTATACAGGATGTCCAGTCTTTAACTAGCGATATTCTAGGTACTTATACAGGGTATAAACAGACCCTTCACATAGCCGTCAACCAAGCGTTCTGTATATCAAACTAAGTAACTTTACGCAAAAATTATTGCTGGAAAACGACTTCTTTTTGGGGTGAAAAATCACGTTTTACGGTAGTACTCGATGGAACGCATTCAAAGCATTGGTGAGAAAAATGTAATTATTGTTTATTTTTATTTATTTTTTTTTTTTTTTGACTCGTAATGTACTGTTAATGGATAAGTTTTATTTTAATTGGGTATTGCATTTTAATTTAGATTGAATTTTAATTAAGTTGAATTGAGTTGAATTTTAAAATTTTAATTGTATTTAAAATGTAATTTATTTTATTTTTTAACTAAATTGTGATGTTTTTGTTTTTTTTTTGTGTTTGTAGTGTTATTATGGTCTGACTGTATTTTGTTAATTGCCAATGGGTGTAAATTACCTGAATAAATGAATTATTATTATTATTATTGTGCTGATGGATAGATTGAATAGTACGGGGATCGTGGCAGTGTTTAAAGTAAAAATCTTACATTAAAATACATGTATTTAAAAAAAAAACTCGTGAAAAAATTTGAACTTTGACCTCAAATATCTCCGTAACTAGAAAGTTCCCAGGTACGGTCCAGAACAAAAAAATGATCGCAATGACGTGGAAAACAAGTGCCTTTTAGCTTCGTAAGGGTCTTTTTACACCCTGTATATAATCCATGGCTAAACTTTACGTCACCATCCCCTTACACCACGTTAGGTACTTAAAATTGATTGCAACACTAATAGTGCAAGTTAAGTGCCACAGACTATTTAGCGCATATTAAGTTAATGTAGAAATGCTGTACTCCATATAACTTGCCATAAAGCTCTTAGCGTTATGTGAAATTGATTTCTTTATTATATTGACATGAACTGGGCATACTTATGGATGCAAATATAGGAAAGTGCGTAGTCGAAAGTTTAGGGTTTTAGAAATAAAACTGAATTTTATCAGTACAGTCATGGCGACTGTACTGATAAAATTCAGTTTAAGTTCACATCAAGTTACCGCAAACTGTGCTTACATCTGTAAGCACAGTTTGCAGAATACTTTTACAATAACTCGGTTACATAATTTATGTTGAGATGGTACATTATGTGAGAACGATGTAGCAAGATGTGTACGTTAAAAGTGTCCATATTAAAAATTATTTAAGAATAAAATAATTAATTCAAATAAGCCGTGGCAACCAAGAGATGACCAGTCACAACTGACAGCGCCTGACAGCGCCCAAGACTGGTACATATTGCCCAGTACTAACTAGGTTGTGGAGGTCAGATAGGCAGTCATCATCATCATCATCATCATTTCAGCCGAAAGACGTCCACTGCTGGACATAGGCCTCCCCCAAGTGTCGCCACATTGACCGGTCCCGTGCGACTCGCATCCAGCGGATCCCTGCAACCTTCACCAGGTCATCGGTCCACCTAGTGGGAGGCCTTCCAACGCAGCGTCTTCCGGTTCGCGGTCGCCACTCCAGAACTTTTCGGCCCCATCGGCCATCCGTTCTGCGAGCAATGTGCCCTTCCCACTGATACTTAAGTTTGGCTATTCTTCGGGCTACGTCGGTTACCTTACAGATGGAATATTATAGGAATATTAATGGTAACTTAGCTTTTATGGAATATTCATGGTAAATTAACTACCGTCGTTCCATACTATAACCGCATGATGAGGTAAGTACACTGCATTTGAGAATAAATTCAAACTTGAGGTTAAGCGTCGGAACTGCTGGTCCACACTCCCAAAGAAATTAAACTATAGTTTTTTTTTTGATCTGTACACAATACGCCGATACTCGTTCTCCACTTGTTAGCCGTCGGTTACCAGTATTAAACACCACTATTTTTTAATTAGTACAAATACTTAAAGGGCTTATTAGAGAAGGTCTTGTTATTATATATGTAAAGTCTCAATAAATAATATTCATAAACAGCAAAGTTATAAGCGTTTGTTTGTTTTGTAATGTCACTCAATTTATAGAAATATAGTTTGCCGGGACCTATGAATGGCGACAGGAATGGAAAAGCACTGCGCGTAGTATTTTCTAGTGGTAATTGTTATGAATGATTGATTCAATTATGAATTTACCAGTTATGACAAATTTTCGTGGACAATTTTGGGATTTCGTTTTTTTGACTTTTGATTACACAAATATGATCAGTAACGGGTGGATAGAGCTCCATTTTTTTTGTACTAATTAAAAAATAGTGATGCTCTGTGCCGTCGGTCCTTCAACGGACGTGGCCTGCCGTCTGCCACTATCATCTACTTTAAAGGAGGGTTCTTCTTGGAGATTCGTAGACGTCTATGCCCTGAAGTGTATATAACATAACATCACGCCTGTAATCCCGAAGGTTTAGGCACAGGTGTATCTAATAGTACACCCACATTTCGCCAGTTATGTTTAAGTCCTTATAATAGGGGGGAGTCTATTTCCATCAACCGTACGCAAATCCAGACTCCGTAGCTACTACTGAGAAATTCCTGATGCCAAAACCAAAAACAGTTTGCCCGACCCGGGAATCGAACCCAGGACCTCATGCTCAGCAGTCGTGCTTGCGACCACTAGACCAACGATCAAATAGTTTGCCCTACACTAGGAATGTCTCCTGTATCGTGGGTACGTTTAGCCAGACCCGGAACAACTACCTGTAGACCATACAAATAATTGTTCCGTGCGGGAATCGAACCCCCGACACGCAGCACAGCAGCCACTACGCCAACCGTGCCGTCAAATTTATGTAATGTTCCACAAACGATGGGTCTTGATATAGTGTCCTGCCTGTCCTGTTGTTTGTACATCACAGGAGCTGATGGACGCAACTGAAAGTGCCAAACTCGTCGCCAAATTTTGAGCAGGATTAATTTAAATTGTCATAATCGCGAATGGATAAAATAAGAAATGTAAGTACATAAGAGGAAGTCTGTGGTAATCAGTTGGTTCAAAGTTGTGTGGTAATCGGTTGTCGTGGTATGGGCATGTGATGCGGAGGAATGAGGAAAATGTCCTGAG
The DNA here is from genome assembly GCA_905163415.1 of Noctua fimbriata. NCBI lineage: Eukaryota > Metazoa > Arthropoda > Insecta > Lepidoptera > Noctuidae > Noctua > Noctua fimbriata. The sequence goes on along the minus strand of LR990949.1, from coordinate 7,380,323 downwards.
GAAAGTTTTGAGTATGAATGTGGATGGGTATAAGAGTAGAGGAAGACCAAAGAAACGATGGATGAACTGTGTGAAAGATGATATGGCACGAAAGGAAGTGTCTGATGAGATGACGAGTAATAGAGAAGTATGGAAGAAGAAGACATGCTGCGCCGACCACGAATGAATTGGGATTAGGGCAGGAGAATGATATTTTTTTTTCTTTTTTTTTTTTGTGTACTCAATCACAATGCTATTCTATTTGACCCAAAGGTTGACTGGTAGAGAATACCTTGTGGCATTAAGTCCGCCTATGTACCACTCTTGTACATAAAGTTTAAATAAATATCGATATTTCAGCTCGTCAAGTTTAGATAGCTAATTTTATTTGCTAACTAGCTGTGCCCGGCGTGCGTTATAATGCACCTTCTCCTACCAACTACTACCTCTTGTATAAGGAGATTTTTACTACTCTACCCTTAACGGTCTATTTACACTCTTTATATCGATATTTATATACAGGGTGTAAACAAACCCTTCACACCTCCGTCAATCAAGCATTCTGTACACCAAACTAAGTATCTACGCAAAAATTATTGCTGGGAAACGTTTTTTTTTTTTGGGGTCACGTTCACGTTCACGTTTTACGGTAGGACTCGATGGAAAGCACTCAAAGCATTGTGCTGATGGATGGATTGGATAGTACGGGGGTCGTGGAGGTGTTTAAAGTAAAAATCTTACATTAAAAACATGTATTTAAAAAAAAACTTGTGAAAATGTTGGAACGTTGACCCCCAATATCTCCGTAACTAGAAGGTTCCCAGGTATGGTCTAGAACAAAAAAATGATCACAAAGACGGGGAGAACAAGTGCCTTTCGGCTTCGTTAAAGGTCTATTTACACCCATTATACTGTGTGAAGGATATGGCTAGAAAGGAGGTGACTGCTGAGATGACGAGTTATAGAGAAATATGAAGGAGCAAGACATGATGCGCCGACCACGAAAGAATTGGGATAATGGCAAGAGAATGATAATTACGTTAAGAAATAAAACAAGAAATTACAAGAAAACTTTATTGATCCTTATTGATACACAAAATTAATATATTACAACGAATATAAAAATAAATAGTAGTATTACAAGTTGTTATCCATACTTCGCCTCGTTACATAGTACAGAATTGAGAGTTCACTAACAAATTTTCTTAAAAAACTGGCAAATATTTAAAGAAGATTTTATTTTGAAAACTAGTAACGGACATACCATCACGCTTGTACTACTCGGGGGGTTTGGCAGAAGTGTTTAGCACACCCACAATTCGCCAGTTATGTTTAACCTTTTGAACGCCATTGTCACATATACTTGACAAGCAAACGCTTGCTCTGTACGCCGACACAAATATGTGACAAAAAAATGCGGTTTACTATATTTGCGGTGAAATTGTGGGCGTGGAGGGCACGCGCATGCGTTTATGCTTTGGCTGTCAAAAAGTTAAGTCCGATGTAATAAGGACCGAGCATATTGCTATCAAGGGATCACAAATTCAAAATTGGAGTTGCTACTGACAATATCTTGATAGAAAAATAAAATATAACATTAGGCCAAACTGGGGATCGAAATTAGGACTCCCAGACAAACTACCATTAGAACAACGAAGCTGTCCAACATAACATCATAGCATCACGCGATTTCCCCAAAGACTTAGGCAGAGCTGTACTTATCGTACACCTACATTTCGCTAGTTATGTTTAAGTGCCATGTAATAACGGGCGAGAGGAGGTATAAAGTACAAAGAGTGTAACAAGACCCTTAACGAAGCCAGTCAAGTATTATGCATAGCATATTACATCAAACTAAGTAACGCACAAATTATTGCTGGGAAACGACTTTTTTTTTTTGAGTCAAAAATCACGTTTTACGGTAGGACTCAATGTAACGCACTCAAAACATTGTGCTGATGGATGGATTTAATAGTACGGGGATCGTGTAGGTGTTTACAGTAAAAATCTTACGTTAAAAACATGTATTTAAAAAAAAAACTTGTGAAAACGTTGGAACTTTGACCCCCAATATCTCCGTAACTAGAAGATTTCCAGGTATGATCTAGAACAAAAAAATGATCGCAAAGACGGGGAGAACAAGTGCCTTTCGGCTTCGTTAAGGGTCTATTTACACCCTTTATAATATAAGTAAACTAATGGTTCATACCTAAACAATTTACTAATGTATATGGCAACATTAACAGAAAAAAAAATATACAACCATTTTTTCATAAGAATACGATTTATGTTTTTATTTATTACTAGCTGTTACTAGCTGTTACTCGCGACGTTCGATCGCGTGAAATTATTATTATAAAAAGTGACTTTTAATTTTTTTGTACGGAACCCAGAGGTTTATTCTAAAATAAAAGTAGCCTATGTAAGATCTTATAACATCAGCTATCTGCCTGTTCAAGTCCCGTCAAAATCGGTTCAGCCGTTTCGGAGATAAGCCGGAACAAACAGACAGAAAGACAGACAAAAATTGGAAAAATAATGTGTTTTTGTTATAAGTGCCATAATTATTTTCATAAGCATTCAATAAAAAACTGTTATTTTGATATTACAAACAGACACTTAAATTTTAAATCGAATTGTATTTGTTTCGACTCGTTGTCAAATCGACTAGTCCTTCCACACGACTATCGATTCGTTATTATGCTATTACGAGTATGATAAGTTAATAATAGTTTATGAATTACATTATAACAAATAAATACTTTAGTACAGATATCCCAGGAAAAGTATGCGCTTCGGCAATCATCGTCTATCTTCGTAAATACGAACGCTTGATGATTCGATCTAATATGGTGTTTACAAGCAAGGCAATACTTGTCTTTTCTGTATTATCATGACCATCTAGCCTAGCCTTTTCCCAACTATGTTGGGGTCGGTTTCCAGTCTAACCGGATGCAGATAAACACCAGTAGTTTACGTGGTAATACGATAACGTTTGGAACGACTGGTTGTCAATATTTCGGGCCACTTCACTGACTACTTATCACAAATGACAGACGGGACCATCAGCTCAACATGCTGAGCTCAAAAACTCGGTAAGTAATGGATGGTAAGCTAACCAGGATCGGCATTGTCAACCGCAACTTAACCTTGAAGATCGATCAGTAAGGCTGTTTTTATTTAGCTATGAGCTCCTAGTGAAGATAAGAATCACGTGGAACACAAACTAAACAAAACGTTGACACAAATTAATCATCTTTTTCTTCTTTACGTGTCGATGAAATTCAGATCGTGTTAGACCAATATTTATTTATTTTTATTTATTATTCCTTATCACACACATTTGTTTTTACAGGTAAGACCCCAAGCTAACAAAGTAGTCATAAGTTACAAATTATCCGGTCCCAAGTAAGGGTAGAGTAAGTTAGACAGTAGACAACACACCAAGTGCCACCCTCTGGAAATCCGCCAAAGAGCAAGAAAATATGTCCAATCGCCGAGAGACACTATTTAGTATTCTTAATGCACGGAATACTAGTGCAAACTTTAATAAGTTCGTACGGGTTGCCGGGACTTTAAAAGGCCCCTCCCTCGGTCCCAACCGTAGCCTCCTTGTGGAACGAGCAATCCCAACGATTCTAGTATTAATTAATAGTATCCACCTGCACAGCTCTAACATTTGCTTCGATTAAATCCTGAGAGGCGCCAGTGATTGTGCAGTATGGCTCAGAATCAAAATTTATAATAAAAAAAACTTTGATAGCAAAGAATTTTAAAATCTTTGCGTATGTTAGACCTAGTGTGGGAAAGAGATGGCGCTAGACGACCTGTATAGCTCTGTCTCTTTCCCACAATGGAATTACTCTTGCTTTAAGACGTTATGGTAGGCCACCTGCTCTGTGTCGCAACGTTCGTGCGTATTCGGAAACACGAAAATAACCGAAGCGTATATTTTTTCTGATTTAACTGTATAAACAGTACTTTTAGTACCAAATACTACTACAATATTCTAAATTTACTATTAAAATGTACAGTCACGTTCACTAAAATGCACGCGTAGCAACTTTAAAAAGCGAATTTCCCTTATTGTATTGATTCCATGGAGTTTTATGCACGTTCTTCTCCATAGAGATCTACGCTTTGGAATGGGCAACTACAGTACTTTCACAAGTTATTATGCCTTGTGACTGGGACTGTAGCTACATTTCATTGTCCTTTGTTTCGACAATTCAAAAGTGCCTGTAGCTGGCCTACTTGAAATGCTTTGATTTTGAAATTTTATGTTGCCGCGAGCACAGTGAGAATGAAATTGAGCTTTACTCACAGTTGCGATCGATATTTCTTTACGAAATCGCTTTTGAATTTTGTTGAGCGTATATGTACATATTAGTGACCGTGAATGCACTAGTACCCGGGCGTAAGTATGCCACATCGGGCTTTAGAAAGAGACAGCACATAGGAATGAGTGACAGAGACAACGATATATTTACGGCCGGTATATATGTGTGCGTTATGTCTTTTTATACAGTTTTATTATATTCTTTGTGCGTATAAGTGTGTATACAGGGTGTTCCAAATAATGACGTCATAAAATGATTTTAATGACTGAGAACGAAAATATGTCTATGTATTTAATATGTATTTTATGAACGTCGTCCTAAAAGTAAACAGAAAAAAAAATAGATAATAAATAGGTATTTAACTGTTTTCTTTTAATCTCTCAAAATATAGATAAAATTGAAGCCAACATTAAAAAATAAACATTTAGCTAAATAATAATATACAATAAAATAATACAAACATATATTTTTTTTTTTGTTAGCTTTGAAGTTATTGAGAGCTTTTTCAAAAAGCTTAAGAATTAACATAACATAACATTACGCAACTATAACTAAGTATAGTGGCGGTACTTGCATACAAGTCTAAAAGCTTGGCTTGTCCTTGTTTCTAAACAGTCTGCTCGCCTTATGGGCTTCCCGTATTGTTGGCCCCTAGGCACACCACTGACTGAGTCTAATTACACTAACCCTGGCATCTATAGTCAAGTTAAAGTAATAACTTGAATTAAAGTAATAACTTGAGTTAAAGTTACTTGAGTTAAAGTAATCACTTGTGTTAAAGTAATAACTTGAGTTAAAGTTACTTGAGTTAAAGTAATCACTTGAGTTCAAGTTACTTGAGTTAAAGTAATCACTTGAGTGGAAGTAATTACTCGAGTTAAAGTAATTATTTACTTGAGTTAAAGTAATCACTTGAGTTGAAGTAATTACTCGAGTTAAACTAATTACTTGAGTTCAAGTAATTACAAGAATACAAGAACAAGAATACAAAGAACAATAATACAAAGAACAAGAACAAACAAGAGTACAAGAATTTGAACAAAGTAAGAACCGTCAAAGAATTCTATCTTTTGACAGTTCTTATTTCAAGCAATTACTAAAAGACAGAATAAAAAAGGTATCTAAAGTTATTACTTTCACTCAAGTAATCACTATGACTTGTGTATAGATACGGGTGCTAGTCTATGAGTGAGTCTATTTACGTCTATTAATGTCAAAACATTAAAAAACCGATTTTCAACCAATTGCGAAGCTTAAAACTAGCAATCCTAACGCCATTAGTTTCTTAGTTAATGATTTAAGAGAAATAGGGTCAATTTATTCTCATATACCGAGTAGACATAACTACGTATTTATTATAGTTTACATTGGGAGCCCTTTCGTGGTATATTGATGAAAGGCGACGGGTGTGGGTAGAGGTGTCGCCGGCATTTGAACTCGACCAGGTCGATAATTTGAGTTGGCTGAAACAAAAAGAAATGATTAAATATCATGTCGGTTTTCTATGGAGGGTTAGAAAGAGACATACAGCATTATTTTTAATATATGCGAAGCCTGAATATAGTTTGTTCAGAATTAGTACCTGAATCGATTCTAAAAATTTTTAAACCATGTTATATTTTGTCCCAAAAATATTTAAAAAGGCTACAAAGTTGGACACCGAGCGACACTAAGTACCTATCGCAATAATTTAGGTACCTACTGCCAAATTATTATTATCAATGAGCTCAAGACAACGCTGGAGCCCCGCACAGCGGGGCTACGTCGACTACGCCTTATTTACAATCTAGTGGTTAATAACCTTGTTTTACGTTTTTCTCAGAGTCTTTGAATTATCACACTGATCGTATTGAACAACTAGTAACTCAAATTTGTTTTTTCAAGCCGCTGTTTTAAACATTTGTATTCGCCCGCTGTTTGTCGCTCACTTAGTATGTCAGTAGCCCATTTTCAATATTTTTGACACTTGGCCTTTAATTTGAATTTATTTTCGCTCGTTTAAATACTACCCCTTTTTTATGTTGCAGCCTCCGTAGCATGACCACCGTAGACAAGGATTTCTTTGACGGAAGAATCGACAAAATGACAGATAGTACAAAGAAATCTGTCATTGTGTCGACACAATCTGTCATTTTGTCGATTCTTCCGTCAAAGAAATCCTTGTCTACGGTGGTCATGCTACGGGGGCTGTAGTACTTTTTGTAGTGCTGCTACATCTAGTTGAAATTCGTGGATAATGATGCTTACCTTCCTCCCCTTATTCACGTCATCATCAGAGGATACCTGTTCGGCACTACTGTCTTCTTCTACATAGTCCTTTACACCGGTGTAGCCCGCGCCGCCTTCAGCCGTCGATACGACGTACACCGACAGCTTTTGTCGTTCAGGAGAGTCCATGGCTATGTGTTTCTAGAATGTTATATGCAGAACTTGTATACAAAGTAAATATAAATCAAGGGTGTAAAACTACCCTTAACGAAGCCGAAAGGCACTTGTTCTCCCCGTCATTGCGATCATTTTTTTGTTCTAGATCATAAATGATACCAGAACGAAAAATATTGCAATGACGGGGAGAACAAGTGCCTTTTTGCTTCGCTGAAGGAAAACGTCGTGAGGAAACCAGCATGCCTGAAAGATATTTCTCGACGGCATGTAAAGCCAAGTCAGAGGCCCAAGGGCGGCATAAACACTCTCGACACCAGGTTAGGCACTAACCACACGATAAAGAAGAAGTATAATACTCACTTTATAGAACTGAATCAACTCGTCCTTGGTGATGAGGTTGAGCTGGTCTACTTCGATCTTCGGCCTGTCAAAGTTGTATACCTGTAACACGGATATCTGACTTCAAAAGTATACGTGTCAGGGAATCTCCTTTATGCAGGAATATGGACTAACTACGTCCTGTATGATATACGTATACAGGGTGTCCGGTCTTGAGCGATATTCTAGGTACTTATACAGGGTGTAAACAGACCCTTCACATAGCCGTCAACCAAGCATTCTGTACATCAAACTAAGTAACTTTACGCAAAAATTATTGCTGGGAAACAACTTTTTTTTTGGGGTGAAAAATCAAATCAAAATAGTTGTTATATAAGTAACTAGAATATCGTTAGTCCAAGACCGGACACATTGTATAAAGAACCGGGTATGCCCGGGTAAGACTCTCACAAAGCTCAAACCGTTAAAAGACTTGAATTTTGGTCAGTAGTAGTAGTTTAAAATGAAAGAATTTAGCAAAAATCAACCTTGGAGGGACTGAATAGGGGGAGAATTCGTTTATATTATTATATATTCGGGTTTATTTTGAAACTTTTATTTTGGGACGAATCCGTCACACTATTCCCAAACCACTGTAACTTCTGTGCGCTACAACAAACAGTGGCGACCACCAGAAAAGCGCCGAGACAATGAAGCTCGACGAAGTCCCAGAGAAACAATTTAACTGTCTTGGATCCCGCAACGAAATTAATCAGAAAATAATGGCGGAGAAAGAATTATTCAAAACAAAAACACCTTAAAAATTTAAGTAAATAAATAAACAAACAAAACTAACAATGCCAAAAGGGCCTCAACTCAGTATAATGCCAGATGGTGCACAAGGTGTACCACCTGACGCTGCTTTTCAGCTGCAGCCCACGAGTGCCACAGAGCGCGCGGAGGAGTAGGAAAAACATACAACTTGGCACGAATAGTTCTTCAGACTCAGTCGAGATATGAATCTTAATATTCAGGGTGTAAGGGACAGCCCTCCACAAACTGATGGGGTGCATTCAGCTCCTTATTTTGAATCATATTCTAACGGAATTTTTCTCCGGAAATTTTCATAAAAAAAAATCATTTACTATATTATTACACTAGAAACGGGATATTTACCATGTTTACTGTTTTCTTTGAGTTCCTGATATTTGCCGTTGTTGTTGTTTTCGGTGTTGTTGTTTCAATAATAATGTAAGTGACCATGATAGTTTAAAATCTTTTATAATTTACTGTTCCTATATTTCAATATAAAATTTCATTCCCTGTACACAGCACTCCATTTATGTAAATAATACGGCTTAAATCAAAAATCCAACATGGATGTTCAAATACTCTAACGAACGACGCGTGAAATCAGCTGTTCACTTCCTGCCTAGCTACACAATTCATCGAACTCGTTGTCGCTCTTGCCGTTCGCTACATGCGTTTTGACACGGTAACGATACATTGCGTATGAGGATATAAAACAAATCAAATTTATTGGATTCCCATAACATTCCTGAAATAATTTCTTGTACCGGTCATCTTAGTGTGATATACTGAATTCACCCCATCAGTCTGTGGAGGATTGTCCCTTACACCCTGTATTAAAATCTGTTTTTTTTTCATTACCGTCTTCAGTGTTTCGCTAGCTAATTTATATGACCTTGTTTATGCTGATTGCCAGCAACCTGTGAGGTAGTCCCGCTCCACAAGCACTGCTGGTCATACTCCTGGGTTTCTCTACCTTCTTACTTGTCAGTGACTCCAAAGTTCAGCTACCAAATGTAAGTTGACCGGCTAATTTACCTGTGTGGTGATCTCGCTCCACATCTGAGCAGCCCGGCTGGACATACGCTTGGGTTTCTCCAACTTCTGAGCGGCGAGAGCGGCTCTGTACTTTGCAAACTCCTCGTCTGTCATTTTCTCTAGGTATTCCTGTGGAATTTTACAATGGTTAGTCCTTTTTTTTTAGTATGGGAAATCATCATGGGGACGGGCGCTCTGGGCGGAGCGGGAGGGAGTGTCAGACTTGTACTGATTAAAACCCATCCATGTCCCTTCTTTGCCCTTTGTGTTCCAGGGCCGCGGTATCTCTTTCGAACAGTCCCGCAGCCCTGGCAGGACATTGGTTAGACCTGCTGTCTTGTGTAGATCAGAATGTTGGGCCACAAAAGGGATGAATGAAAAATTTGTGAATGAGATGAGAATGCTATGGAGATAAATGCAATATTATAAAATAAAATAAATGTATATTTTATTATTAGATTTAAGACTGCCTCGTCAGTCTAGTGGTCGCAAGCGCGAATGCTGAGCATGAGTTCCTCGGTTCGATTCCTAGGTCGAGCAAAGTGTTATTGGGTTTTTCCATCAGGAATATCTCAGTAACAGATTACATGGGACTGGCGAAACGTGGGTGTACTATCAGATACACCTCTGCCTAACCCTTCGGGGATTACAGGCGTCATATTATATTTACGGGAAAGTAGTTCCTGTCTATAATAAAAGAAAAAATGGCGTTTGTGTATGTGTGTGTGTGTGTGTATGACTTACCAAAGAGCCTTGCAAGAAGTTCTCTATCCTCTGCTCCAGGTATTCAGGATGCCTGTCACTCTGCACGATCACTCGGAACCCTTGGACGCCATTGGAGCGTCGGAGACCACTGAATACTATGTAGCCTAATTGTTCCTGTTGCGGGTAAAAAAAAACAAAACAAAACAATTAATCCCTCTTCCTTAAGAGGGAACAGGGCCTGCGAGGAATTTGAAAAATAGATATTTGGAGAAAAGATTGCCGTCGCGTTTCGTTAAGCCTGCCCTCGTAGAGTGTGATAGGGACAGCTATAGCTTAGACCGACTATATCACAAACAATTTGACAAGATCGACGGTTTTGTATTCCCCTTTTTTTTCTCTAAAACTGAGCCGATATTATTTTATTCATTAAAATTTTAAGAAAGAATGTGTTTAGGTGTCTATTAATTTCTTCTATGTCTAAAAAAGACTTTTCGAATTTGTCTGGTAGTCCTCTAAACACGGGCATAAAAATGGGGACTTTTTGTGATTTTTGGAGGGTCATATTTTCTATTATTTTTTTTCCATCAAGTTAGGATCTAATAACAATTTAAATCTTACTCACCTATATATTTGTGTTTTTGATTTAAGTTTTTTAATTTTTTTGTTTTGTATTTGTTATATTTTTTTTTTTTATACTGTGTGCACTTCTGGCATGTGCCAAATAAATGTATTTTCTTTCTTTTCTTTCTTTCTTTCTTACTTTAGAGGTTGTACGCTGTCACATAGAATTATGGAATTCTCTAACTCCTAAACTAAGCAAGCTTGTATTATAGGAGTTAGTGAGCTGTTGACTTAGACACAACCTTGAACTTATACAACTATAAAACATATATAAAACTTTATTAGTTGCCGAAAACAAGGAAATGACAGGGAGGAGTCTACAGCAGACCATGATTTTATGAAAAATATTGATTGATCTAGAGGCATTATTCAGAAAGAAGAAAGAGGAATACATTTGTATGGAGAATCGCGGACCAACGGCTAAACGTGCTTTTCGAGGCACGGAGGACACTTGATATGTGATGAAGGTCACCCATCCACAGACCAACCTCAGCAAGCACGGCTTAAGCTTGAAGGTCGACCCGCGCAGCTGTTATTATTTAGCCACGAGCTTCTCGGGTAGTAGACTACCATACCAAGATAATCATACCATGAAACCACCATACCATACCATACCATGATATCATGATATTCCATGATTACTGTTGTTTGCTCATAACAATCAGTAAACATGGTAAATATCCCGTTTCTAGTTTTAATGATAATGTGTTAGTGACCATGATAGTTTAAAAACTTATACTTAATAACTTCCTACAGATGTGGTCGGGTAAGAATCAAGGCCTAAATCCGGCCAGGACCATACATCCAGCCAGCGCCAGTAGCATGACCACCGTAGACAAGGATTTCTTTGATGCTATGGGGGCAGGATCCTGATACCGGCAGTTGCTAAAATCTGGCCATTTGCCTGAATCTTAAGGTTCCTAATTCCGACCGTTCCCTAAATCCAGCACATACCTTAGTCCTGAGCATGCTGAAGCAGGGCTCCGCCAATGTATGAGCTAGCAGCTCTAGCGTCACGTTGCTCTTGCACTGCCGCACTCCACACGCGTAGTACAGAGACGCACAAGATGAGCGGTGGACATCGTTTGTCGTCTCGCGGACATGCCATGAGCCTGGGAACAGATGTTCAAGTAATTTATTCAAATTAGACTGACAAGAGCAGCTGTGGTCTAGTTGTGGCGGCCCCGACTTACGAGCAGTAAGTCGTAGGTTCGAACCCAGGCAGGCGCTTTACTTTGTGTAATTTATTTCATCACCACTGCTCTCAAAACGGTGAAGGAAAACATCGTGAGGAAACCTACATGTCCTAGAACCAAAACTTCGAAGACCTGTAACATCTACCAACCCGCACTGGGCCCGCTTTGTGGATTGTAGCCCATTCCCACTCATAGAGAGTGGGCTTGTGTCCCAGCTGTGGGAACATTATAGGTTGATTATGCAGACTGAGAATCAGAACCAAATAATGTAGTCCCCCAAGACTCCCATCACTATAGAGTGGTGTGAGACTAGCATATTTTGTCGCGCGTATGTTTGCGCGCTTGCACGCGCGGCACTTTTTGTCAAAAAACAACGCTCGTACAGTCACGAGCACCAATATGTGTTAAAAAATTTAATGTTGTTACGGACATAGTATTCTGGAACTCATATTTTTATGAAAAAGATCCTATCTCCAAGTTACAATCGTTATTTCTCGCGAAGCTTTAAATTTAGGAAAGTTTATATGTCACAGTCAAGACTGTTAATCAGTCAAAACCACTTTTGACTGGTCAAAAGTAGTTTTGACTGATTTACAGTTTTGACTGTAACATATACATGTCGGGTATGTCAGGATTTATTCCGTTAGGCTCGTACATCATGTGGACAGACGATGGGTTTCGTGCTATGAAAACACACTGGGTGCGATACACTGTTTCTAGCAAAACTAACGAATTACTTGAGATTACAACTCAACACAATAACACGGGGCACAATGAATCGGGTACAGTTCCAAGACGTCTCAACTCCGCCGCGATCCGACACTGAATGTCGTTCTCCTTCGAGTTCGACATCAGGGCTCTGTTGAAGCACGCTGTGTTGTGCATGGTAAGTAGGTCGCGCGATGTCACCACTGCACCCAGGAGCGCTTTCCAATGCATTTTATGTCCGTACTAATGACCGGATCCGACTTACATATTGGAGCTCATGGCTGTACATGTGCAAGATTTTTCAATCACCTGTAAAGTTACTATTTTTGACAAACGTGGTGTTAGAACTTCAACGACGCTATAAATCTTACCTCTTTCGATCTCAATTTCTCTATGTAACAGTAGTTGTTGGGCGCATAGCGGTGACGCGTCTTTAGGCAATCTGTATCACAAAAAACACGTCTTATTACAATATGCTATCAGAAATCAAAATCAAAGCATTTATTTCAAGTAGGCCAAATACAGGCACTTTTGAATTGTCGAAACAAAGACAACAATGAAATGTAGCTACAGTCCCAGTCACAAGATAACTGTGAAAGTACTGTAGTTGCCCATTCCCTAGCGTAGATCTCTATGGAGAAGAACAAAAAACATGTCATATCTTAAGAGGGTACAGAGGCTGCGATTCCATACAAATGTATTTCCCTTTTTTCGTCTTGAATAATGCCTCTAGAACAATCATATTATTTTTTCATAAAATCCAGGTCTACTGTTAAAAGAAGTCAGAAAGAAGTCTGAAGATAATCAGCTGTTCCATATGTACGCATCGGGATGATGGACCAAAATGTACGCAGAATTACAGCTTAAGGGCATTACATGGCTCAAATCCCAAAAACAGCGTATGTTCAAAGAAATTTGTTGATGAATCCCTTCGTGCGTTTTCCGTGTAAAAAAGTATGTTATAGTTAAGTTCATCACAAATAAATTGTATTGTTTAAAATTTTAATAAACCTTCTCAATTTTTTTTGGTTTATCGTAGAAAATAGGACCTTTTTCAACCTTAATTGTAAATTATCTCTGTAACGGCTGAATAGATCGGCATGAATTTTGTAACAACAAATACGTAATGATATACTTAACAATCTGTATTGTTTTTTTTCTGTTATTTCTATTAATATTTTTAAATAATAAATAAAAACCTAAGTTTTGCGAAATGTGCGGGGCAAGTCAACAAAAACCAGTACAGGGATCAAATCATCAAGGTCATCGAGCAATGTAATGCCCTTAATACGGCCGTTATTCCTAGTGCGTACGATGTGGCTATGTTTGAGATAAATGACCCTGGTTCAGTACTTAAAACCCTACTGACTACAAAACTAGCCCTACAGTAATTACCTAGCACCCTAGTTATCCTAGCCTTATAGCAGTGGCGAAGGTTCCATCAACTCGATTCCTACCGGCTTCCCTTTGAAAACTGGCACAGTCAGTATTTTATAGACAAATAATAAAATCACATTAAAGATATGTACTCCGGCTTACCTCTTACAAAAATTGACCCTTTGCTACTGCCCTATAGTAATTTCCTACCTAGCAAACCACACCAAACGTAGGTTACGTAGATTTTACGCGAGGGAAGTCTGTTACAAGGAGATCTACGGTAACAGACGGAACTTCGGTAGGAAGAGGGGTTTGTGTACGTCGTGCAATGTACACAGGAAATGGTTTTCTCACTGCCAATCCCACAGACTCATAGGACCGATGATGGCTTTTTTTTTAGTATGAGAAATCATCAAAATACCCCCCCCCCCCCCCCCCCGCTTAAGGGAGTGTCAGACTTGTACTGACTTAAACCCATCCATGTTCCTTCTTTGCCCTTTGTGTTCCAGAGCCGCGGTATCTCTTTCGAACAGTCCCGCAGCCCTGGCAGGCATCGGCCCGTGCGGACCCCTACGTGGTTGCTGACATCTCTTTGAGGCGCGCGTGGAACACGAACGCGCCGTCGACACGGCCGGACGGAGAGCTAGCCCATAACTCGGTGTCTCGGTGTCTTGGCCACAGTGAGAGGAGGTATAGGAGATCAATCACACTCGACTCGAGCTTGATAACTAGGGTGCTAGGTAATTGCTGTAGGTCTAGGTTTATAGTCAGTAGGGTCTTAGGTATTGAACCAGCCTCAATTATCTCAAACATAGCCACATCGTACGCACTTGAAATAACGGCCGTACTAAGCTGTAAGTCCTGGTGCGTACATTTTGGTCCTTCGAGCCGGATGTATGTCGCTCTTAACGCTGACGCTGTAATGCTTTTGTTAGAGCGTGTTACTTTTGCATGTTCACGGTTGAACACCATATACAACATCATTTTTAGTATATGCGAAACCTGAATATAGTTTGTTCAGAATAAGTAGGTGAATCGATTCCAATAATTTTTAAACCATGTTATATTTTTTGTCAAAAATATTTAAAAAAGTTAAAAGTTGGACAATGAGCGACTTTAAGTAGCTATCGCAATAATTTAGGTACCTACTGCCAAATTATTATTAACAATGAGCTCAAGACGACGCTGGAGGTGCGCGCTGCGTGGTGACCAAGATTTTGTGCGGACAACTAGATAACAGAACAAGAACAGAACTTTGTGATTTTTCATGATACAGTTTTGAAATTTTGTACATAGATTCTTTACATAAAAATACTAGACACGTGTATCAGGTTTCGCATATACTAAAACTAACGTTGTATATTGACCGTTTAGGTATTGCAATTTTGTAGGAAACAACTTGTTTTTTTTTTTAATAACCGACGTAAAGTTTGTATGGGGTTCAGAATGATGTACTGAATACGTGGTAACCGTTTTAGCGGCGGTATCCCTTCCACCCTGTATTGTAGAGTGTGAATTTTGTAAAATTCTTTCAACATTTGATAGGTATATTATTCCGGATGGACATAGGCTACTTTATATCCGGGTATCATGTGGGGGCGCCGTGCAAAGAAACATGAAATATAAACAAAAATAGCTAGCTAAATAAAAATTGGTGTAAAAGTACCCTTAACGAAGCCGAAAGGCACTTGTTATCCCCGTCATTGCGATCATTTTGTTGTTCTAGACCATACCAGCCCCGTAGCATGACCACCGTAGACAAGGATTTCTTTGACGGAAGAATCGACAAAATGACAGATTGTTTCGACAATGACAGATTTCTTTGCACTATCTGTCATTTTGTAGATTCTTCCGTCAAAGAAATCCTTGTCTACGGTGGCCATGCTACGGGGGCTGGGAACCTTCTAGTTACGGAGATATTGGGGGTCAAAGTTTCAACATTTTCACAAGAAAATACAAGTTTTTAATGTTGTAACTTTACTTTAAACTCCTCCACGACCCGGGTACTATTCAATCCATCCATCAGCACAATGTTTTGAGTGCCTTACATTGAGTACTACCGTAAAATGTCGTTTCCCAGCAATAATGTTCGCGTAGAGTTACTTAGTTTGATGTACAGAATGCTTGGTTGACGGCTTCGTGAAGGGTCCGTTTACACTAGTATAAAGCCTACTCACTTCTCCTCGACAGTTTTAGCGATATGCAGCGCCCTGTCCCGACTAAGATTCCCATACATGAATCCTTCGATGTGCACTTTCCGTATCATACGGGCGACGAAGTCGTTCAGCTCGTCCGGAGTCATATCTAGAAAGAAAATGTTATGTTTTGTAGCATTCCGCTAATGCATTAAATCAAATCAAATCGTTTATTGCTATATCAAATCGAATCGATTGTAATATCAATCGAAAGACACGTGGCGCCATCCACGTGTCTTTGAAATCACGGCTGAACAAGCAGAGTTTGATTGTCAAATTCTAAATTAACGCGAGCGAAGACGCGGGCATGAGCTAGTAAAGAATATTTACCATCAGCCACCTCTAATAGTTGACACCGAGTCCACACCAGGTCAGCCAGACATAACGCCTGCTGGTACACAGCATGCTGCAAAACAAATGGATTTTTTAACACTGTTTTAAGCTTTCACGGTTTACAAGTAAACTTATACTGTCACTTACGGGATATCTTCCGTGATTGTTCATTGTTTTGAGCTACCGATATTGTAATTGTCAAGTACGTGGAATCCAGTTTTGAGTAAGCTCAAAAGTAGCAGCCGGCATCGTAATAAGGACTCCACAAAACCTTGTGATACTTTGAGTGTGTTTTGCCGTGACTTAGTGTCGAGTTCCAGTAGTGCGCGTAGCAAAAGACAAAGAAAGAAGGTGGATAGATTTGTCTGGTCCTAACAATTTATTTTCCTTCCACCCGCATTCTCCAGTCAACCCGCGATCATGGCGCTTGCAACAGCGGCGAAATATCGGGAGCTCAAAATAATGAACAATCACGGAAGATATCCCGTAAGTGACAGTATAAGTTCAAATTGATTTTATCACAAATCTGTTAGTTATTTAATCAACAATAAGCACCAGCAGTTATTGACTCCAAAAGTCATAATTTTTGTTGTCTTTATTATATCGAATGCCTCGTCAGTCCAGTGGTCGCAAGCGCGACTGCTGATCATGAGGTCCTTGGTTCGATTCCCAGGTCGGGCTAAGTGTTATTGAGTTTTTCCATCACGAATTTCTCAGTAGCTGCCACGGAGACTGCATTTGCGCCCGGTTGATGGTAATAGGCTCGCCCCCTATTACTTCATCATTTCAGCCGAAAAGTCCACTGCTGGACATAGGCCTCCCCCAAGAAGGGGGGTTTTGCCATAATCGCCACGCTTGGCAGGCGGGTTGGCGATCGCAGTATGGTTGTTGTAGAATCAGAGAACGCTGCTGCCCATTCTCTGGTAAGTTCCTTAGTCGCCTTTTACGACACCCACGGGAAGATATGGGATGGTGCTATTCTTTACGTCCGGACACCATACAGAACTATTACTTAAAAAACACTAATTAAAGTGATTTTATTTTAACCTAAAATCATTGGGTAACCAACATTTTTAGTGTATTTTCGTTGGCTGATTTTTTTTTCTTGTAAGTTTCGAATTGCCTAGCCTTTTCCCGACTATGTTGGGGTCGGCTTCCAGTCTAACCGGATGCAGCTGAATACCAGTATTTTACATGGAGCGACTGCCTGTCTGACCTCCACAACCCAGCTAGTACTGGGTAATACGATACCCCTTGGTAAGACTGGTTGTCAGACTTTTCGGGCCACTGTCTACCAGTAACGACTGTCAAAGATCTACAAATGACAGCCGGGACCAATGGCTTAACGTGCTTTCCGAGGCACGAAGGAAACTTGGTATGTAATGGGTTACCCATCTACAGACCAACCTAGGCAAGCACGGCTTTACCTAAAGATCGATCCGAGCGGCTGTTGTTATTTAGTCACGAGATCTTCCTTTGTAAGTATCTAATGCGTTTTTCTTATTATTTTTTTTACCATTGTCCTTATTTGGTGGTCTAAATGATTTCTTAAAGTTTGTCCATTTATTTTAATAGTACCTTATCATCATTCATCATTCTCTTGCCCTTATCCCAATTCATTTGGGGGTCGGCGCAGCATGTCTTATTCTTCCATAATTTTCTAATACTCGTCATCTCAGCATTTACCTAGCCATATCATCCTTCACACAGTCCATCCATCGTTTCTTTGGTCTTGCTCTACTCTTATAGCCATCTACATTCATACTCAACATTTTCCTCATTCCTCCGCATCAAATGTCCATACCACGATAACCGATTACCACACAACATTTTAGTCACCGGAGCCACTTTGAGGCGCGATTTATTCAGAAACGGCGTAAGGTGAAGGCGCAGCGCAGGCATGATGCCGCTTCAAAACGTTTTCAATGTACGTAGATGTTGAAAAATTTAATGGGACCTTATATTTATAAAAATCTGTACCTGATATGGCTGCTCAGCATCAAAGTTCCGTATAGCTCTAATATGATTTTCCTTCATAATATGGAACCTTTTGGGGTCAGCAGTGAAGTCCACCATGTGCTCGATGATCTTGTCCAGTAGCACGCTCTGCTTGTCGTCGTACCCGTCGATGGTCACCTGAATAATCTACCGTGTTTATTATACAAGACAAAAAAAAACATATTTTTTTTAAATACCATAAAAATTACTAGTGGTGGAGGAAAATTCGACCTCAATTTATTTAAATTTAATGTTTGAATTTTATACAACCTTATTTTTAGTATATGCGAAACCTGAATATAGTTTGTTTAGAATAAGTAACTGATTCGATTTCAATAATTTTTAAACCATGTTATATTTTGTCCCAAAAATATTTAAAAAAGGCTACAAGTTGGACACCGAGCGACACTAAGTACCTATCGCAATAATTTAGGTACCTACTACCAAATTATTATTAGTAACGTGCTAAAGAGGACGCCGGAGGCGCGCACGCGGGACCGCCGCATGGTGGCCACGTTTTTGTGCGGATAACCAGGTAACAGAACAAGCTTATAACTTTGTGATTTTTCATGATAGTTTTGAAATTTTGTACATAGATTCTATACATAAAAATACTAGACACCTGTATACAGGGTGTAAACAGACCCTTAACGAAGCCGTCAACCAAGCATTCTGTACATCAAACTAAGTAACTTTACGCAAAAATTATTGCTGGGAAACGACTTTTTTTTTTGGGGTGAAAAATCACTTTTACGGTAGGACTCGATGGAAAGCACTCAAAGCATTGTGCTGATGGATGATGGATTGAATAGTACGGGGGTAGTCGAGGTGTTTAAAGTAAAAGTCTTACATTAAAAAAATGTGTTTTAAAAATAAAATAAAAGTTGGAACTTTGACCCCCAATATCTCCGTAACTAGAAAGTTCCCAGGTATGGTCTAGAACAAAAAAATATCGCAATGACGGGGAGAAAGAACAAGTGCCTTTCGGCTTCGTTAAGGGTCTTATTACACCCTTTATATTAATATATTCTCTAAGTAGCTCCTGCCCAGAACTGTTAAGCCGATACGGGGTACACCGACGACAAAACGGTTACCACATATTCAGTACATCATTCTGAGCTCCCCCACATAGAAATTTTTCATCGGTTATTAAAGAAAAATCAGCTGTTCCATACATATTGACCGTATAGGTACTTTTGTAGGAAACTTGACACTTTTGTAGGAAACAGCTGATGTTTTTCGCCTGTTAAATCCAGGGTGTAAGGCTCAGTAAACTGACGGGTTGCATTCAGCTCCTTATTTTGAATCTTATTCCACCGGAATTTTTCACAGTTTTATCGTTTTTTCAGTTACTATTCCTTTATTTCAGTGTAAAAGTACGCAGCACTCCATTTATGTAAATAATACGGCTAAAATTAAAATAAAAACCAACGGATGTTGAAATACTCTAACGAACGACGCGTGAAATCAGATGTTCACTTCCTACTTAACTACAGAGTTCATCGAACTCGTCGTCGCACTTGCCGTTCTCTATGTGCGTTTTGCCACGGTAACGATACATTGCGTATGAGGATATAAAACAAATCAAATTTATTTGATTCCCATAACATTCCTGAAATAATTTCTTGTAGCGGTCATCTTAGTATGATATACTGAATTCACCCCATCAGTCTGCAGAGGGCTGTCCCTTACACCCTGTATTTAACAAGCGAATTTTGCGGTGAGGGCAGTGTCTTCAACGAAGTAAGTACAAAGTATACTCACGCTGATTCCGTACTTGGCATTCCCGATGCTCCACCGCAGTCCCGCCAGCTCAGCTGCGTACGCGAACTGCTGCAAGCTGTCTCTTAGCAGCAGCACCCACACTGATGTCAGGTTGCAGCTGAGAGGGTCGGCGTAGGCTAGGGGGCTGGCAGAGAAAGAAGGATAATAACATCACGCTTGTTCGAAAATATTGATGGCTATAAGAGTAGAGGAAGACCATAGTAACGATGGATGGACTGTGTGAAGGATGATATGGCTAGAATGGAGGTGTCTGCTGAGATGACGAGTAATAGAGAAGTGTAGGAGAAGAAGACATGCTGTGTCGACCACGAATGAATTGGGATAAGAGCAGGAGAAACGGTGACGTTAACCACAAAAAGGTAGGTAAAAGTGTCAGTCGATATTGATCGTGGCAACACATAACATCACGCCTGTAATCCCCGAAAGATTAGGCAGAGGTGTACTTAATATAACATCCAGATTTCGTCAGTTATTTTTAAGCCGCGCGTACGTTCTTAATGTGCACGTCTTGCTACATCGTTCTCACATATACAACATTATTTTTAGTATATGCGAAACCTGAATATAGTTTGTTCAGAATAAGTAACTGAATCGATTCCAATCATTTTTAAACCATGTTATATTTTTTCCCAAAAATATTTAAGAAAGTTAAAAGTTGGATACCGAGCGACTTTGAGTACCTATCGCAATCATTTAGGTACCTACTGCCAAATTATTATTATCAATGAGCTCAAGACGACGCTGGAGGCGCGCGCTACGTGGTGACCGCGTTTTTGTGCGGACAACTAGGTAACGGAACAAGCTTATAACTTTGTGATTTTTCATGATACAGTTTTAAAATTTTGTACATAGATTCTTTACATAAAAATACTAGACATGTATATCAGGTTTCGCATATACTAAAACTAATGTTGTATAAGGTCGAGCCTAGTCAATAAAGCCGACAATATTAGGCCCTCAGTTCAGATGTTTTAGTAAAATTAGACTTTAATTTACTTTTTAACAATTAACTTTTGTGTTATTATTTCTTTTTAACTTATTCACAGAGGTTTCTAACTAAAATATGTTAAAGTCGTATTTATGTATTTCTTCAGATAAATTCACGTTTTGCAGATTCCTCAGTCCAGACATTAATGAATTTAGGCCCCAGGATATACCGCCATAAATTTGCAATGTCATATTCTACAGATTTGGAAATTTCTTAAAATGTTGAAGAGAATCTTAACTAAATTCTTAAATTATAATGATTAACTCAGAGATAGTACTTTTTGTCCCTTGGATACCGGTCGGTCACCGGCAGTAAACGCAGCAAGGAGAAACAGAAAAGAAGATGGCAAGATGAGCTTAAGCAAACAGCGGGCCTCAATTGGTGGAGAGTGGCTCGTGACAGAAAACAGTGGAAGGAGCTAGAGGAGGCCTTTGCCAAAAGGCACACTGAATTGAGGGACATATTGTAACAACAGATAGAGAAACAGAAACAATTAAGAATAAAAGGGCAATTTATATTATACTAGCTGACCCGCGCAACTTCGCCTGCGTTTGGATTTTTACCCGTTTTTGCAACATTTTTCATGAATGCTCCGCTCGTGTTGGTCGTAGCGTGATGTTATATAGCCTATAGCCTTCCTCGATAAATGGGTTTTCCAACACTAAAAGAATTTTTCAATTCGGACACCTATTTTCTGAGATTAGTGCGTTCAAGCAAACAAACAAACTCTTCAGCTTTATAATATTAGTATAGATTATAGTACTTTTTGAGATTTAGACTATGCCACTTTACGCACGCGTCTGGATTGAGGACCCTAGTTATTTGATCATAACAGTTTTAATTCACGTTTAAAAATTCATGGCCCTTTGCTTTAAGTTTTTACTATTTTTAACTAATTGGGTAGTTGACACCATTGAACAATAATTCCAAGACACAACTTCTCTAAAAAAATACTTCATTTTAGACCTGAAAACCCGATTAATTTTTAATTAATTGCAAAATTAGATTTTTAGTTGCTTTGAAATCAATAAATAGTTGAATCTTTGAGTTGATTAAATATTCAAAATTTAAGGGGGAATCACGTTTTGACAGCTCTTAAAAAGTATGTCAATTGATTGGTTTGTCAACTACCCTATTCCTCTACAAGTCTTATTTCGTTTCTCAAGGATTTCAAAAATGGGCCCTCAATCCAGATGCACACACGCGCGTGCCCTCCACGCCAAGCCACAATTTCACCTACCATTTTGTCACATATTTGTGCCGTTTGGCGTACAGGGCACGCGCTTGCTTGTCACGTATATATGACAATGGCGGTCAAAAAGTTAAAGAACTCGCTTACCTGACCAAATCGAACGTCATGACCGCTTTGGGCAGGTTAAACTCGTTGTCTTTCTTGAACCAGAGCCTCATTAGTGGGGTATCCTGAAAAGATATACAAAGATAACATGTTGAGGATAAAATAATTTAAATAATAACAGCCGCTCGGGTCTGTCTTTAGGTAAAGCCGTGCTAACCTAGGTTGGTCCGTGGATGGGTAACCATCCATTACATACCGAGTTTCCTCCGTGCCTCGGAAATCACGTTAAGCCGTTGGTCCCGGCTGTCAATTCACTCGGATGGGTCTGAGTAGGTATCCAAGTCCACTCGGTCCGAGCATACTCGGATCGTGTCAACGCGGCTTAACGCGTGCAAAAAACATAAATCTATACTAATATTACAAAAAGGTTAGGCAGGCTTATACTGTCACTTATGGGACCCCCCCCCTTCCCCCTTAGTTGTAAACCGTGTAAGCTTAAAACAGTGATTGAAAGTAAAATTTGTTTGTTAGTTTGTATGTAGGGGGTAATCTCCGGAACTAATGATCCAATTCTAAAAATTCTTTCACTGGCAGAAAGCTACATTATTCGTGAGTGCAAAAAATAATATAAATATAAATTAAATTAAAATAAAAAATTTAATTAAATTAAATTAAATTAATTAATTTCATATAAATTATATTTATATCAAGCATATTAGCCGAGATATCACAGTTTTTGCGGACGAAGTCGCGGGTGAAGTGCTAGTCGATAAATATTAGTGTTATTACGGACGACGCGGCTCACGCCTTAGACATAAGAGTTTTTGTAAGTTGGTGCAGAGCACGATCAAGATAACACCGACAGGTCAAAACCTGTCGAGACTCGGCGCCGCCCACTATTGCGTCATCAGCCCGCTGATTGGTCGATCGTGCTCTGCGCCATACTAGGCAAGCCGCTATCTGCGCCGTGTAACAATGAAATAAAAGACGGGCTGTTTGTTGCTAGCGCGTCAGTCGTTCATCAACCGGCAAGCAGCAAGCAGTCCAGGGAATAAACTCCGATATCACGAAGCCTGAAGATTTATTCAACAAAAAATCATACAGTCCACCTTGTCAAGTGTCTTACCTTTATAATAATGGGTGCCGTAGAATCTGCGGTACTGTCCTCCCCCTTTTCTAAATTAAGCTTGCTAGGTATGAACTCGTTCGGAGGCGGTAGGTGCAGCTCAGGAATTGGCTGAACCGTCTTCCACTCCTGAAATGAGGAGTAGGTCTTATAATCCCGCTATTTATTTGCATTGAATTTTGGTCGCGCACAATGGGCCTCATCAGAGGACCCGTAGAGAGGGGTACGCTCGGAGTTTCCTTGCTTGATCGAATCAGAAATGAAGACATCCGCAATAGAACCAAGGTTTCCGATGTAGCTCATAGAATTTGTAAACTTAAGTGGCAGTGGGCAGGGAAATTGCTCGCAGAATGGATGGCCGATGGGGCCGAAAAGTTCTGGAGTGGCGACCGCGAACCGGAAGACGCTGCGTTGGAAGGCCTCCCACTAAGTGGACCGATGACCTGGTGAAGGTTACTGGGATCCGCTGGATGCGAGACGCATGGGACCGTTCAATGTGGCGACACATGGGGGAGGCCTATGTCCAGCAGTGGACGTCTTTCGGCTAAAATGATGATGATTGCATTTTGAATCATTTCGTTTTGAATTAAAGCAATTTAGATCATATCGTTTTGAATAATTTAATTTGCCTTTTTACTGAACTAGTCTGCTGAGTATGAGGTCCTGGTTCGATTCCCGGGTCGGGCAAAGTGTTATTGAGTTTTTTCATCAGGAATTTCTCAGTATCAGCCACGGGGTCTGGACTTGTGCCCAGTTGATGTGTGGTAATCTGTTATCGTGGTATAGACATGTGATGCGGAGGAATGAGGAAAGTTTTGAGTATGAATGTGGATGGCTATAAGAGTAGAGGAAGACCAAAGAAACGATGGATGGACTGTGTGAAGGATGATATGGCTAGAAAGGAGGAGACTGATGCGATGACGAGTAATAGAGAAGTAGTGGAGAAGACATGCTGCGCCGACCGGAAATGAATTGGGATAAGGGCAGGAGAAGGATGACACATATTGCTGAATGAATTAAGATAAAAATAAGGCGCATTGTGGAAATACCTGAATTAAAGAATCTTCTATATCCTCCTGTAGATATTTCGTCCCATACCATGGCTCTGTCATAGTGCATTTATCTTTAAAACCTCTGTAAAAGACAAATATAATTTATTTCAGACATAGTCCATATAAAAATTATTAAAATTAAAATCACATTAAACACATGTACTTTTTTTATTTTTGTTAGCCATTTTGAGTGTCCCACTGCTGGGAAAAGGCCTCCCCTTTCTTCCAAACCTCTTTAAAATAGCATAATCAGCCTATAATGCTCCCACTGCTGGGAAAAAATAAAAATGATCAATCATCATTCTCTTGCCCTTATCCCAATTCATTTGGGGTCGTCGCAGCATGTCTTCTTCTTCCATACTTCTCTATTACTCGTCATCTCATCAGACACCTCCTTTCTTGCCATATCATTCTTTATACAGTCCATCCATCGTTTCTTTGGTCTTCCTCTACTCATATACCCATCAATAAAAATGATCAATAAAAAAATAAAATTACACGTACACACTACAATTACGTACCCAAATATAACGGGTTTAAAAATACCCATTTTTTTTTTTTTTTTTAGGATGGGAAATCAACAAATGACCCCCCACGCTCTGGGCGGAGCGGAAGGGAGTGTCAGACTTGTACTGACTAAAACCCATCCATGTTCCTTCTTTGCCCTTTGTGTTCCAGGGCCGCGGTATCTCTTTCGAACAGTCCCGCAGCCCTGGCAGACATCGTCCCGTGCGGAAAAATACCCTTAACATATCCGAATGGCACTTGTTCTCCCCGTCTTTGCGATCATTTTTTTGTTCCAGACCATACCTGGGAGCCTTCTAGTTACGGAGATATTGGAGGTCAAAATTCCAACTTTTTCACAAGTTTTTTTTGTTTTTAATGTAAGATTTTTACTTTAAATATCTCCACGACCCCCGTATTATTCAATATGTCCATCAGCACAATGTCTTGAGTGTACATTGTGTCCTACCGTAAAACGTGATTTTTCACCCCAAATAAAAAGTCGATTCCCAGCAATTTTTTTAGAGTAAAGTTACTTAGTTTGATGTTTGGTTGAAGGCTTCGTTAAGGGTCTTATTACACCCTGTATAGTACAGGTCTGAAAAAAGTAACATAAACATAGAGAGAAAACCTTCTAGTTACGGAGATATTGGAGGTCAAATTTTCAACTTTTTCTCATTTTTTTTTAAATGCAAGTTTTTAACCACCGACCTTTTTTATGAAATCGACTTCCGAAAGAAAAGTTATTCTAGACTTTTTAGTGTTTTTTGGAAGTTTCTAGATTTTTATTTTACCCTTTTTAGTTGTAGTATACCACACAAATTCATGTCATGAATCAATATTACATTGAGAACCTCCTTCTTTTTTGAAGTCGGTTAATGATGATGATACGTACTTAGCCACGATGCCGACGCGTACATTCTCAGGTGTTAGTCGAGCTAGCAGTGACTCTATCAGCTCCGGCTTCCATTCCGTCATGATGTAGTACGCGCACAGTACGTCTTCTATAGGGAATTCCTGGTAACAAACAATAATTATTCAAGGTTTTAAACTATCATGGTCACTAACATTATTATTTCCTTTACTCATTTTAAAAACTTATTTTACATATTTTTTGAAATATTTCTTTAAATAAAACCATAAAAAAAATAGTGGTCCGCCGGTAGCGGGAGCAGGGTCCAAGCTACCGGTGGTTAGGGCTCCAGAGACAGGAACCTCCTCACAATACGAGCCGTATCGAGGAGTACTGCCTTCTGAATCAGGCCCTTGATCCAACCGCCTAAGGAGAGCCTCGAAAGATGGTCGTCGAGGCTCTTGGCTATAAGGCCATTGGCCGTCACAAAGATCGACACATTATCATTAACACTAGAAACGGGATATTTCATTTTAGATTTCTCTGACTTTTTTTTTTTACGGGTTTATCCGTGATCATGAATGCTTGCAACAGCTCCGAAATATCGGGAACTCAAAGAAATCAGTAAACATGGTAAATATCCCGTTTCTAGTGTTATGGATGCTTGCAACAGCTCCGAAATATCGGGAGCTCAAAGAAATCAGTAAACATGGTAAATATCCCGTTTCTAGTGTTAATGATAATAATTATGCAGGGTGTAAGGGACAGCCCTCCGCAGACTGATGGGGTGAATTCAGTATATCATACTAAGATGACCGGTACAAGAAATTATACCAGCCCCCGTACCATGACCACCGTAGACAAGGATTTCTTTGACGGAAGAATCGACAAAATGACAGATTGTGTCGACACAATGACAGATTTCTTTGCACTATCTGTCATTTTGTAGATTCTTCCGTCAAAGAAACCCTTGTCTATGGTGGTCATGCTACGGGGGCTGGAACGTTATGGGAATCCACTTTTTTATTTTAGCGGTATTATTTACATAAATGGAGAGCTGTGTACTGAGAATGTAACTTTACATTGACATAAAGGACTAGTACGATAAAAAATTTTTTTTTTTTAGAAAAAAACCGTTACAATATGATTCAAAATAAGGAGCTGAGTACACCCTGTCAGTTTGTGGAGGGCTGTCCCATACACCCTGTATTGTATTAGCAAGAAATAAAAGAACGCAGTTGGATTTTCATCGCTCGGCTAAGCGCCGAGTTTTGGCTGCTCCACCCATCCAAAGACTGACCTCGGCAAAGGTTGCTTTACCTTCGGCTGCTTCACCTATCCAAAGCCTGACCTCGGCAAAGGTTGTTTAACCTTTGGCTGCTTCACCCATCAAAAGACTGACCTCAACAAAGGTTGCTTAACCTTTGGCTGCTTCATCCACCGAAAGACTGAACTCGGCAAAGGTTGCTTAACCTTCGACTGCTTCACCCATCCAAAGACTGACCTCAACAAAGGTTGCTTAACCTTTGGCTGCTTCACCCATCCAAAGACTGACCTCGGCAAAGGTTGCTTAACCTTTGGCTGCATCACCCATTTAAACGCGGACCTCGGCAAAGGTTGCTTAACCTTTGGCTGCTTCACCCATCCAAAGGCCGACCTCGCCAAACGTTGCTTAACCGTTGGCTGAAGTATCTAGATATGATAAGTAAGTAATGGATGGCCACCCATCCTCGGCCCGACTTCGGCTACTGGTACTTGCCTGCAGTAAGTGCACATGCCCTGTGACCATGCCTCTGGCTTCCTGCGTGTCCTTGAACCGGAACTCCAGCGCCATCAGGTCTTTCTGCTCTTCCCACACCCAACGCCTTGGACCCTCTTTCTTCAGCATTGCTATATACTGTGAAAAAGAGAGAATATTGTTGACTCTGTTTTTGTAAGGCGCAGGAGCCTATGCACATGGTGCGTAGCGGCGCCGGCGCAGCAAGATTTCGCCGCGTTGGTGGGCACACGGACGGTGCAACGGTCGGGTTAAAAAATCATATATTTTTTATTTCGGTTTAATATATACCTATCATCATCATCATCATCATCATTTCAGCCGAAAGACGTCCACTGCTGGAGGTCTACCCCAAGTGTCGCCACATTGACCGGTCATATCATATCACATCTATACCTATGTTAACGGAGACGTTTATAATCCGTCATTGTATCCTAGGAAACGTGTACAATTCCTAAAATTGGTAGGAAATCTGTGATATATTTTGTAATATGCACTTTTCCTAGGAAATTTATACATATAGCGATCGGGAATGTATTTCACTCTTGATGTACTTAAGTACAGCAGGGAGAGAGTCTATCGTACTCCTATTTTTTATGTTACGCTAATACACTACACACAACACCAACATAAATAAGGCATCGTGGCAAGAAAAACTTAGGATGCAAGAGCGAGCGAAGCGAGCTCGGGACTTAAGGCACCCCACCCCGACTGCGGACAGGTTAGGAGGTCCGAAGGGGTCGCCATCCCCTTCGTGTTAGGTTACTTTAAACCCTGCAGACAGAAATAGGAGACCCGCGTAGCGTGGTTACGCCGACTACGCCATATTACATGTACTATATTATTTGAAATACTAACTTGGAACACCAACTTGATGATATCATCGATATGGGAGACCCCACTCTCCGTCAGATCAACCTGCACGCCGAAGAAACCAAAGCCTCGAGCGCCGATACGAGTACCGCCTATTAAACTGTAGACAAATAATAAGGAAAGTATTAACTAACGTAGCGTATTATCACGCCTGTAATCCCCGAAGGGTTCAGCAAAGGTGTAGCTATTGTACACCCACATTTTGCCAGTTATGTTTAAGTCCCATATAATAAGGGGCAAGCCACAGATATAGACAGACCTAGATAACGCAAGTATCACGATCTGTATGAAAACCAAGCGTGCCATTTTTTGACTACCTATTATGACGTCACAAGCACTATTTAGTGATGGGAAAATCAAACCGATTCAAAGACGCCGCCGCGGACGGCGCCCACTAGACTTAGATAACGCAAGTATCACGATCTGTATGAAAACCAAGCGTGCCATTTTTTGACTACCTATTATGACGTCACAAGCACTATTTAGTGATGGGAAAATCAAACCGATTCAAAGACGCCGCCGCGGATGACGCCCACTGACGTCCGACTAGCGCTATGCTCCGATGCAGACTGAGTTCGAAATTGGCCACTTACGATTTTTGTACGTAAGCTACATAATAATATGGCACGCGAAGTAGTTGCTCTCGCGTTATCTAGGTCTATCTATATCTGTGGGGCAAGCCTACTGCCATCAACCGGGCGCCAATCCAGACTCTGTGGCTGGTACTGAGAAATTTCTGGGAATCGAACCATCAACATCAATCTCTTGCCCTTATCCCAATTTATTCGTGGTCGGCGCAGCATGTCTTCTTCTTCCATATTTCTCGTCATCTCATCAGTCACCTCCTTTCTAGCCATATCATATTTCACACAGTCGATCAGTCTTCGCTTTTTTTGGTTATGTTTAAGTCCAATTGCAATTAAAACACTTGATGTTGTAACCGTTTTAGGTGAAAAAAGGCATTTGCAAAGTTTCCAAATACTATTTTTTACATCTAAAACTAAATATTCAGTGTTACGATATTAATTATTGCATTTTACAATCAATATTTTAGTTCACTAGTTAGCCATATTTCTTAGTTCCATACAGTAATATTGCCAAATTAATAAAAACAGCGAAATATTTGACAGCTATTTGCGACGTTGCCCACTTTCTGTATAAACGCTCTTAACCCGAACATATTCTTCTATTGACCTAGCACAAGCACACAGAATAAACTTAACGTAGAACAATTTTACACATCCCGGACACAATATTTACCTACTTATTTTAGGCTCGCCCCCTATTACATTTGACTTAAACATAACTGGCGAAATGTGGGTGTACTATTAGGTACACCTCTGCCTAACCCTTCGGGGATTACAGGCGTGATGTCATGTTATTTTAGGACTTTGTTAATATCTATAGTGACTAAAATAAAATGTATTTCGTAAAAATGCCTTGGGACAGTTGTATTTTGGATGAAAATACAAACTTCCAATTTACATTACGAGTCCTACACGAACGCGTGTAGTAACGCGTTCGTATTTTTTACCCCTTTTTTTTCGGTTGGGAAATCATCAAATGACCCCCCCCCCCCTCCCACTCTGGGCGGAGCGGAAGGGAGTGTCAGACTTGTACTGACTAAAAACCCATCCATGTTCCTTTTTTGCCCTTTGTGTTCCAGAGCCGCGGTATCTCTTTCGAACAGTCCCGCAGCCCTGGCAGGCATCGGCCCGTGCGGACCCCTACGTGGTTGCTGACATCTCTTTGAGGCGCGCGTGGAAGATAAGATAAGACGGCCGGACTGCGAGCTATATAGAACCTCTGAATGTTTTATTTTAATGTAAATCTACTTACCTATTACACCATCCTTTTTCTTTCAGCGCTGACAGTAAACTGCCGGGCCCTTCATGTCCCAGCAAATGGGATAAGTAATGTCCTGGCTGAGGACAAAAGCACATTATGAAATCATCATCTACCTGTCCTTGTCCCATTCTACTTGGGGTCAAGCGTCACCCAAATCCGCGAGGACTCTTGGAACACCAAGATCCCTTGCGAATGTTCTAGAAGACCGGGATTGATCTGCTTCTGGAGGGAGGTGGGCTGGTTGGAGTAACGGCCGCCATGGCTCACGTACAATGGTCCACTTTTAGGACTAAGCGCGGAAACCGAAATCCTTACATAGAACATAGAATATGCCCCTTTCGGATCGGAAAGGATTTTTTTGACCACCGACGCAAAAAGAGGAGTGTTATAAGTTTGACCGCAAAGTGTGTGTGTCCGGCTCTGGCACCGTAGCTCTTAAACGAGTGAACCGATTTGGATACAGTTTTTTTTTTATTTGTAAGCTAATTTCTTGGCAATGGTTCTTAGATACGTTTTTATCAAAATCGGTGCAGCCATTTACTAGATATGGGGGATGAAAGTGGTGATGAATAATCGAATATTTTCAAATATACCCAAGTGGGGTATCAAATGAAAGGGCATGATGTGTATATTACAATTAGACATGTTTATCAATACCGGATCAGCCATTTTATTGACTTCTTTGTTGCGATGGGGGTTTTTCAATTTTAAATTTAATTTTTATTAATATTATTGTATTGAGATACTCACTCCACTCTTATAATGCTTCCTGGTATCAGGAATCGGGAAGTCAATGGACAAGGACCGGAGATCCTTCACCGGATAGCAATAGGCGCGCTTGCGACGCAGTTCCGGCGGAAACGGATGTTCCGGCCAAGAGGGCGCCTCCACCGACTTGTCTTGCACCTCCGAGAATAAAGGGACCACTATTTTTTCTAGCTCGTCTAGGGATTCTGAAAGAATTAAATGAGAATATATTAGTACGGGGAACGGGATGTCCACTTCCTTATGCTCCCTATGAAAGATTTAAAAAAAAAAAAACAGGCAAGTGCGAGTCGACTCGCGCTTGGTTCCGTACCATCGTAGTAGGCGAGCCTCCTTTAATTTTTAATTTATTTGTTGTTATAGCTTTCTTATAGGTTTTCTTGTAATTCATCTTTATTTTTTTTTAATTTTTGGCCCTGTAGTTTCGGCGTTAAGGGGGGGGGGGGGGGGGATGGTAAAATTTCGCCTTTTTTTTACTCATCGTCATCATCATCATTCTCTTGCCCTTGTCCTAATTCATTTGAGGTCGGCGCAGTATATCTTCTTCTTCTTCCATACTTCTCTATTACACGTCATCTCATCAGACACCTCCTTTTGTACAATATCATCCTTCACACAGTCCATCCATCGTTTCGTTTTTTTACTTATTTTCTTAAATAACTACAATACTTTTTTTTATTTTTTTTTTATTTAGCCTGTACTGTCCCACTGCTGGGCAAAGGCCTCCCCCAATTCCTTCCATGTACTCTTTTCCCGCGCCTCCTCGAACCAGCCCTCGCGATACGCGTCCAAATCGTCTCGCCACCTCTTTCTGGGCCGGCCTCGGCGGCGCCGTCCGTCTTCCGGCAACCATCGTGTGGAGACTTTCGCCCAGCGGTCATCGTTCATACGGCTGACGTGACCCGCCCAATCCCATTTTAGCCTAGCAGCCTTTTTGCCAACGTCCATTATGCCCGTTTTGGAACGCAGCGTGGTGTTACTACAATACTATTTAAGGCGACTACAAGAGCTAAAAGCATGTTTTACAATACGTGGATCATATAGATCCACTGCAGTAAAAAAACACAGAAAAATATATGATATTCTTCAGTATATATGCTAGTTCGATACTGTGTTGAAAACATAATACTACAAATTTGAAACGATAGAAAAAAATCGCAAAGATGCCTCTAAACATTTCTGTTAACGAGTAAAACCATACTAATATACATGCAATCATTCTGATTTTTTGTCAAATTATTCTTCACGCAACAAAGTAACGTGATACTGTTTTAGTTTTTTAATCCAATCAATAGATTTTTTGCAAATCACATATTTTTATCTCTGAACAAAATACGTGCGCATGTGTGCGTAAACGCCTGTGTACCGACAGTGCCGGCCGAGGCCTGATGCTATACGGACGTGTCGCTCGTTTTGCCGCATTATTACGCCAAGGTTGTTTACTGTTTTGTATAATTTTATTCATAAATTCATTGTTTTATGTCTTTATTCCGTAAATATTTTTGTTTCGTGTAAATATAAAATATTTTAAGTTAAAATAGCGTAATAAATAAGGTACTTCTGGTCATTTGTAAGTATGGGAAATAAAGTGAAACCCATTACGAGAACTAAAAAAAGTTCATATAAATCAAACGCCCAACATATGAACGATATTAAAACGTAAGAACATTTTAGTATTACTAAATATTAATTTTTATAACGATATAAAACTATGAATTTTGGAAACGTATTTCTGGACATTTAACGGATGGATGTTCGCATACATTCAATTATTTCGATCAGTAGTGTAACTGTTACTGCAGTGTATTTGGTCGAGGTATGGATTTGCAATCCAGAGTATCCGGGTTCGATTCCAGGAAGGTGATGTTATGTTTTTGCTTTTTGAACTAAAATTCTACGCAGTATATTCATATAAAATTAAATACTCAATAATAAATAACTAAAAAAAAACATTTGAAATGTAATTAATTTTTACTGGAGAAAGTTGAAAATATCGACACTGAAATTATTTTCAATGCGTAAGTACCTACGTCTTTTCTAAGCTATAACAGGCCAGGCGCACTGCGCAGTTTAGGTATGAATTTGCAAGTACGCGGCAGGTCCGTCTGCTGGACTAAGGACTAGCCGCGCCGGCCGCGTCGCCAGTTTTGCGGATCTCTCTTTGTAAGGAAAATGTATACAGAGCGAGGCCATGTTATACTGGAAATTTATAGCTTGGTGTGTCGCCGTGTGTGCATCCTTGTACTATTTTGTATTCTTTGACTAGAATAACAATAAAAAACAGATAAATACCTACCTAATATTTTTGTTGAAAGACTGCAGCTTATTGGTCTGTTATTTCGCAATGCCCGTTGCATTGCGAAATAACAGATTCATCTGAAAATTGCGATGTTACTTATCACAATTAAGAGTTTAATTTTATTGATATAGTTTTTAATAAATAAGAATTATAAAATTGTAAGAATGTTAGGTAGACACGGCGGCACATGAAGCTATACATTTCCAGTATAACTTGGCCTCGCTTTGTATACATTTTCTATACAATGAGAGATCCGCATAAACTGGTTTTTTATGATTACCGCGCGTACCTAATCTTTTACTTGTGGCTAACAATTTTTCAAACTCTTATTATACAAAAAATAAACGAAACGCAATTACCTGCTGCTGTGTACCATAGAACTAGGATATTTAGAATTGACATATCTTAGTAATTTGAAATCTTCTGTTTTTATTATAGATTGGAAACAGTGGTTCACACGACGATCACGATTGTGAAGTTATTGATAAAAGTACTTATTCATCTAATCATGTACTAGAAGAAGCCACACACACACACACATACACACACACACACATACACACACACACACACAGGTATTATATTCATAACATCAGCGAAAGCAAAGATGAAGATAACAACAAAGAAACACGTAATAATTATGAGAGGAAATTTATTCACAACAAATGTCAACCACTACACATTACATAGATTTTAAAGTCAAAAATAACTGAAAATAATATTGTAACATACCCGGCATGCGTTGCAATTCACTTTTTCCTACCTATTATCTACCTACCGCCTAACTACCTACTGCATACTAGGGCACACAAAAAAGCCATTTTTTGGAACCGGTTCCTATTGGTTTCGGGTTTTATGTAAAACCGGGTACCCGGGTTTTTCGTTGTTTTTTATTAATTTACAATATGTTTTAGCTTATTAATTATGAATGTAAGCTACCGGCTAATGGCCTTTTTTACGCATTTGTATTTTAAAATATTTAGAAGTATAAAATTATATCTCCGAAGAACATAAATGGTGTAAAGGACAGCTCTCCACAAACTGACAGGATGCATTCAGCTCCTTATATTGAATTATATTCCACTGGAATTTTTCTCCGGAAAAATATATATTTTTATTTATTTTTCCAGTTTCTATTCCTTTATTCCAATGTAAAATAACAGTCGCTGTACGCAGCACTCCATATATCTAAATAGTACGGCTAAAAACAAAAATCCAACAATGGATGTTGAAATACTCTAACGGACCACGCGTGAAATCAGCTGTTCACTTCCTGCCTAGCTACAGAGTTCATCGAACTCGGCGTCGCGCTTGCGGTTCGCTACGTGCGTTTTGCCATGGTAACGATACATTGCGTTTGAGGAAATACAACAAATCAAATTTATTGGATTCCCATAACATTCCTGAAATAATTTCTGGTACCGGTCATCTTAGTATGATATACTGAATTCAGCCCATCAATTTGTGGAGGGCTGTACCTTACATCCTGTATACTCAAAAAAATATACAATAAGTACTTTCGAATGAGAATTGTACAAATTCGACAACCCAACAAACCCTATAACGTATTATTGAGAATAAACTTCAGATGAATAAGTCATGGGAGGCAATAATCCAATAAATTGACTTATGTTTCTACATTTTAAATGACGGGTTGTGTGTCTGATCTGCGAAATTCACAGATCAATAATAATTTAGAAAAGAAACAAAATAACCGAAAACCCGGTTTGATTCGACAATACCGTTTTTTTTACAAAGCTAAAAACCGGGAATTCCCGGTAAAAATCGGTTCGTATACTTATATGTAGTAGGTAGGTGGGTATGCCCACCTACTACCTACCCTATCTATTACCTACCTACTACCTACCTGCCTTAAATGAAAATGTTTTAAGTTTCATTGAATCAGTTTTATTTCAAAAGTCACCCACATCCTTAAGAGCGCTTGTATAGAAAATGGGCAACGTCGCAAATAGCGGTCAAATACTTCGTTGTTTTGATTAATTTGTCAATATTACTGTATGAAAATAAGAAATATGTCTAAATAATTAACTAAAGTATTGATTATGAAATGCAATAATTAATATCGTAACACCGAATAAAAGAAGTATTTGGATACTTTCCAAATGAGGCGTTTTACACTTATAACGGTTACCACCCCAAATGCAGTGTTTTAATTGCAATTCATTATTAATATTCATTTTTATTTATCTGTTCTTACTTTCGCGCCATCTATTGAATACTCGGGCGTAATCTCTCTAGAGATTAGTCTTGAGAGTTAATTGTTTTGGGCGTCGTCGTTAGATGGCGTTCACGTTTATTGTGTAAATGTGTGCGTGCGTCACTCAAGGTCACTTAGCCCTTGTAGTCCTCTTAACTTAAAATTATAAAAAAAAATCTCACGAGGAGCCCTTTCATTATAACACGATTTAGTTTGCAAAACTTTTTTTTTCTAGTTTACCCCGAAAAGTGGCCCCATGTTTAAAATTCATTAATTTACTTTACTAGAAAGAAAGAAAGAAAGAAAATATGTTTATTTGCCACAGGTACATGACGTGCATCACACAAAATTACAAAAAAAAAAAATACTACTACTCTCTACTCTACAACTACTACTACTACTACTACTTCTTCTCCTTCCTTCTTCTTCTTCTTTTTCTTCTACTCTCTCTACTTTTTTGCATAGAGCTACTTAGTTTGATGTTCAGAATGCTTGGTTGACGGCTTCGTGAAGGGTCCGTTTACACCCTGTATGGTAATATATAAATAAAAGATTCTTACCCTTCCCCATGACGACCAGTGTCATGATATTGGCCGAGTACCACTTCTTGTGGAACTTCAGCAGCTCTTTCCTGACATCGATGCCTTTTGATTTGGGTATCGTCTCTAGAGTTTCTCTGTTGCCTGTGGAAGATTGATAGAACTAGAATTAGAAATCATCACATCATCAAAATCAAAAAAATCATTTCATCTTTTTCTTTGGATTCCCATAACGCCAATCCCAGCTATCTGCCAGTAAAATCCCGTCAAAATCGCTCCAGCTGTTTCGGAGATTAGCCGGAACAAACAAACAGACACAACAAATTAAAAAAAGAAAAGTGCTTCAATTTTATTTATTTACATAGATACCTACAGGGTGTATGGGACAGCCCTCCACAAACTGACAGGGTGCATTCAGCTCCTTATTTTGAATCATATTCTACCGGAATATTTATCTCCTAGTTACAGAGTTCATCGAACTCGTCGTCGCTCTTGCCGTTCGCTACTTGCGTTTCGCTACGGTAACGATACATTGCGTATGAGGAAATAAAACAAATCAAATTTATTGGATTCCCATAACGTTCCTGAAATAATTTCTTGTACCGGTCATCTTAGTATGATATACTGAATTCACCCCATCAGTCTGCAGAGGTCTGTGGGCTGAATAAACAATACTTAGATTGACTGCTTGCTACACATACCTGTACCAAACTTATGAAAGGGATGCGTTGGCGTTGCGGTACCCTTATTCAGCTGGTCCAGCCTCCACGTGTCTGAAGATGTGTTCTTCTCGTGTTCTGAGTTTACTGCGCTCAGCTCTCGACCCGTCGCTGACTCCGTGAATAGTGGCGAGATGAAGAATTGGGCGAAGCTGGGGAGTAAGAATATACAAGGTGTAAACGGACCCTTCACGAAGCCGTCAAACTAAGTAACTACGCAAAAATTGTTGCTGGGAAATGACTTTTTTTTGGGTGAAAAACTACGTTTTACGTTAAAACTCAATGTAACACACTCAAAACATTGTGCTGATGGATGCTTTGAACAGAACGGGGGTCGTGAAGGTATTTGAATTAAAGTTGTAACCTTAAAAACTAGTATTTAATCTTTTGACCGCTAGAGAATCAACGCAGCCTCCATCATCATCATCATCATCATCATTTCAGCCGAAAGACGCCCACTGCTGGACATAGGCCTCCCCCAAGAAGGGGGGTTTTGCCATAATCGCCACGCTTCGCAGCCTCCATGTCAAGCCATAATTTAACTTGCCATTTTATCACATATTTGTGTCGTTTGGCGTACAGGGCATGCACTTGCTCGTCACGTATATGACTACGGCGGTTAAAAAGTTAAAAAAACTTCGGAAAAAGCTAAAACTTTTACGCATATCTATGTCTTTTTCGCCATCACCATAATAAGGTGGAAGCATTTTCTTACCTTTTGTCGACGTTTTATAAGTGCCCATGTAGGCCTATATGAAATAAAATATCTAGATTGACTTCAACTGTCCAGATATAAAGGACCATCAAACTGAAATTATCAGCTGTCCCGTACAAAATTTAATACCTACTCGACCCAAATGTACCCATGGAGGAAGTTGTGCAGTTTGATGGTCTGCAGCATATCCTTTCATATGACTATACCCTTTCTGTTTCACCCTGACATATAAATCTTTTTACAGTTGTATGGAATGGTTTTAACGCGGTAAATTGGCGTAGGGTGACGATTTGCTTAACCTTTCGGACGCCAGATCATAAACGCACGCGCGTGCCCTCCACGCCAAGCCACAATTTCACCGCAAATACCTACAAAAAGTATAGGGATTCCAAAACTATTTAATTGTTTATTTTGTGTTGTACTGCATCCGCGTTTTTTGTCACATATTTGTGTCGTGTCACATATTTGTGTCGTGTCACGTATATGTGACAATGGCGTTCAAAAGGTAAAGGATTAATTCCGCAGATGATACAAGAAGTAATATAACACTTACATATCCAGCGCCTTGTGTAGATGTTCAGGAATGACATCGAAGTAATACGTAGTATGATCTGATGACGTCGACGCGTTCGACGAACCCCCGTGCTCTGATAGAAACTTGTTGTATTCGTTCTCCTATAAAATAATTACAAAGAAACATAAAAAACGTAAAATACACACTCGGGAGCAGCGGTGGCGGCTCCGACTTACGAGCAGTAAGTCGTGGGTTCGAACCCAGAAAGGCCTTACTTTGTTTAATTTATTTCATCACCACTGCTCTCAAAACGGTGAAGGGAAACATCGTAAGGAAACCGGCATGTCCTAGAACCAAAAAATCAAAGAAATGTGATATCTACCAACCCGCACTGGGCCCGCATGGGGGATTATAGCCCATTCCCTCATCTCTCATAGTGAGGTCGGCTTCCAGTCTTACCGGATACAGCTGAATACCAGTATTTTACATGAAGCGACTTCCTGACCTCCAGAATCCAGTTAGTACTGAGTAATACGATACCCCTTACCAGACTGGTTGTCAGACTTTCGGGCCACTGACTACTTAACGACTGTCAATGATCTACAAACACAGCCGGGACCAACGGCTTAAACTCAGTATGTAACGGGTGGTTAAACATCCACGGACCAACCTAGGCAAGCGCTGCTTAAACTAAAGATCGACCCGAGCGGCTGTTATTATTTAGCCACGCTGCTCTGAAAGTTTTCGTATACGGTACTTATCACAAAAAACATATTTTTTTTATTTCTGCCTATCTGTCTGTTTGTTCCGACTAATCTCCGAAACGGCTGAACCTTTTTCGACGGGAGTTTTACTGGCAGTTAGCTGATGTTATAAGAAGTAACTCAGGCTACTTTCATTTATTAGGAACCCTTGAAATTGTTCAATAAAATCCAATCCAAACAGGAAATAATAATATTTTTATTATAATTTCACGAGGACTAAGGGCGCGGGGCACAGCTAGTCAGGTATAACAGCAGTGATATACAACATTAGTTTTAGTATATGCGAAACCTGATACACGTGTCTAGTATTTTTATGTAAAGAATCTATGTACAAAATTTCAAAACTGTATCATGAAAAACCACAAAGTTATAAGCTTGTTCTGTTACCTAGTTGTCCGCACAAAAACGCGGTCACCACGCAGCGCGCGCCTCCAGCGTCGTCTTGAGCTCATTGATAATAATAATTTGGCAGTAGGTACCTAAATTATTGCGATAGGTACTCAAAGTCGCTCGGTATCCATCTTTTATCTGTTTTAAATATATTTGGAAAAAAATATAACATGGTTTAAAAATGATTGGAATCGATTCAGTTACTTATTCTGAACAAACTATATTCAGGTTTCGCATATACTAAAAATAATGTTGTAGAAGTTGAACTAGGCAGCAGTCTGCGCTAAGACTTTTGAAATTCTACGTTCAACGCTAAACGTGTGTATCGTCTGCTAGTATAATTTAAAGTGTCATACCTCAGGGTATTTCGTAGTTCCCAAAAACAGCATGTGTTCGCAGAAATGTGCGAGTCCCGGCAACTCTTCAGGGTCGCTTAGATAGCCTGTAAATTAAAGAAACATAACATAACATCATGCCTGTAATCCCCGAAGGGTTAGGCAGAGGTGTACCGAATAGTACACTAGTAGCGAAGGGTCAATTTTTGTAAGGGGTAAGCCGGAGTGCATATCTTTACTGTGATTATATTATTTGTCTATAGAGTTCTATGGAACCTTCGCCACTGTAGTACACCCACATTTCGCCAGTTATGTTTAAGTTTCATGCAATAGGGGCCGACCCATTGATCCCATGTGTGCAAAAAAAAATATGCGAGGTCAAACTTCGCAAAAATGGGTCTTGGATTTTTTTGCGAAACGGTTAGTTTTATGAGAAAAAAAGTTCCGATAATTTTTTTTACGATTTCCTGATATTCTCGAATGAAGAATGATGAAGGATCTAATCCAAGATGATATTAATCCTGCCAGGGCTGCGGGACTGTTCGATAGAGATACCGCGGCCCTGGAACACAGAGGGCAAAGAAGGAACATGGATGGGTTATAGTCAGTAGAAGTCTAACACTCCCTTCCGCTCCGCCCAGAGCGGGTCATTTGATGAAGTACCATCCGAAAAAAAAAAATATGATGAGTGTAAATAGACCATTAGCATAGCCGAAAGGCACTTGTTCTCCCCGTCTTTGCGATCATTTTTTTTTTCTAGACCATACCTGGGAATCTTCTAGTTACGGACTCAAAGGGGCCAAAGTTTTTTTTTTAAATACATGTTTTTAATGTAAGATTTTTACTTTACACACCTCCACGACCCCCGTACTTTTCAATCCATCAAGTCAAAAATCAAGTTGAAAAAGCACTCAAAGCATTGAGCTGATCACAATGCTTTGAGTGCTTGACTTTTCACCCAAAAAAAAAAGTCGATTCCCAGCAATATTTTTTGCATAAAGTTACATAATTTGATGTACAGAATGCTTGGTTGACGGCTATGAAGAATCTGTTTACACCCTGTATATTAATGATAACTCACCAACATTCACGTCTAGAGCTGCGGCCGACTTGTCAGTGGCCATGTCACTAACTAGCAGCACACGCAACCGGTTTGATAGCACCAGACCCCTGGAAATACATGGTGAAAGCTTTTATGGTAATTGGAACTCTATTTCAACTTCATCATCATCTGCCTAGCCTTTACCTAACTATGTTGGGGACGGCTTCCAGTCCAACCATCCGGTTGGACAGCTGAGCAGCTGAATACTAGTATTTTACATGGATCGAATGACTATCTGACCTCGGCAAACCCAGTTAGTAGGTACTGGATAATACGATACCCCTTGGTAAGACTGGTTGTCAGACTTTTCGGGCCACTGACTACCTGCAACGACTGTCATAGATCTACAAATGACAGCCGGGACCAACGGCTTAACGTGCTTTCCCAGGCACGGAGGACACTCGTTATGTAATGGGTGGTCACCTAACCTAGGCAAGCACGGCTTAACGTAAAGATCGACCGGAGCGGCTATTATTTAGCCACGAGCTCCTCCATTTGAACATTAAATACCACAATTATTTAATTTTGAAATGGAATGAAGAATTTAAGGAATGAGTATATAAAAGGAAGTCTGGAAGTGGCGCCGGTGACTGAAAGTTGTGTGGTAATCGGTTATCGTGGTATGGACATGTGATGCGGAGGAATGAGGAAAATGTTGAGTAAGAAGATGGCTACAAGAGTAGCGGAAGACGAAAGAAACGATGGAAGGACTGTGTGAAGGATGATATGGCTAGAAAGGAGGTGACTGCTGAGATGACGAGTAATAGATAAGTATGGAAGAAGAAGACACGCTGCGCCGACCCCAAATGAATTGAGATGAGGACAGGAGCCGCATGGATAACGACCGTTGGGCAAAGATCTCAACACGATGGATGCCTGAGGATGGATAGCGCCGCCGAGGCCGGCCCAGAAAACGGTGGCGAGATGATCTAGACGCGCATCACGAGGGCTGGTTCCAGGTGGCGCAGGAGAAGAGTACCTGGAAGGATATGGGGGAGGCCTTTGCCCAGCAGTGGGACACACAAGGGTAATAAAAAAAAGGACTGGAGAATGATGATGAAGTGACAGAATGAGATACAGGTAATCGAAAACGTCAAAAGTAATGTCATCACTGCTATCTTCCTTTATGTTGATCATACCTGTAATCCCGTTTATCCTCCGGCGATTTGCATATATTATCGTATCGTTTGGCGACCCCTGGCGAGACCGGGCCCCCTCCGGGCCCAACCGGGTCGCAGATGCTCGGAGTACCCTGCGGAGATGAGCTACCACTCTTGGGAGAGAATTGAGACGACATACTTGAGATTTTTCTTTTGCTTCCACCGTAGCTGTGGACAAAAAAAAAAGTTAGGAATCTTATTGCCATGCGTTGTTACTAAAAAAAAAAAAAACGTTGGGAAGCTGAAGTCTGATGAAATGAAGTCCTGTTTAAAATTTTAACATCATTTCAGCCGAAAAGTCCACTGCTGGACATAGGCCTCCCCCAAGAAGGGGGGTTTTGCCATAATCGCCACGCTTGGCAGGCGGGTTGGCGATCGCAGTATGGTTGTTGTAGAATCAGAGAACGCTGCTGCCCATTCTCTGGTAAGTCCCTTAGTCGCCTCTTACGACACCCACGGGAAGATATGGGATGGTGCTATTCTTTACGTCCGGACACCATACAGAACAAAAAATAACAATGACAGTTATTTAGTAAATCGATAGTCTCGGCGTTTACCCTTGCCAGAAGGTCATTTGCACGTCTCTAGGTCTTTTAAATTCAAAAATTTTTACACTTAATTGAACATACCCTAGATCAGCCGAATAAAAAAACAAGATGGCTGCCTTACGCGGGTTAGGAGTATTTATAAACGTGTATTTGTCGATAGAAATGAGTATATAATATGCCGTTAAAGTATTGTATTTTCTGTGCAATAAAGAATAAGGATAATCTATGAAATTATTTAAGTAGTTACATACAATATTAAAAAAAAAAAAACTAAGTGAACGACGATTTGAATGTTTGATACATTTTATTATTTAAAGGGTTGGATTGTCTAATTATTTTCTCTCAAATCGCCTCTAGCGAGCCTGTCCCATCGTAATACAGTTTATAACTAGTACGAGGTTCAGCGTGAATCGGTTTCGAGCAACCTGAACTTATTAATGTGTACTGAGTTACTAATTGGATATCTAATCGTTTAGCTTCATAGAAAATAAGTACTTGTGTAATTTTTTTTTTTTTTGTCGGGTTGTTATTCTTTTGGCAAATAAAGATTATCTATCAATTATTTTGACAAGTTCGCGATGGATTGTCTATACGCAGCGTTTCCTAACCTTTTTCAGCCACGGACCCCTAGGAAATCAAGCGCAATTATCAAGAACCCTTTAATAAAAAAACAGCAATTTTCGGACACTATACTACAATTAATTTTGCTACAAAATAAAAAAAAAACTTTTTTTTGCTTTTTTAGGTATTTTGTTTTCTTAATTACCGATCTTCGGGTTGATGTTTACTACAAAGTTGTATTCTCAAATCGATACCGCTTGTAATCTGTTACTGTATTTGTTTTTAATATAAACAAGAGCAGAAAATGCCTTTTCAGTGGTATGAGGTTGAGAAAAGCAGCAAACGTTTCAGTTTTTCGGACCTTCATGTATATACTCGCGGACCCCCAGGGGTCCGCGGACCACAGGTTAAGAAACACTGGTCTATCGAGTTTTTACACTACCTATCTAAATATGGTTAGTGGCAAGAAACTTATTCGTCATTATTACTATAATTAAATATACCGTCATCGTGATTTCCCCAAAGCGGTAGGCAGAGTTGTAAATAAGAACAAAGCTACTTGGAAAGTAATAAATGACATCAAATGTAAGTTTCCAAATGAGGGTGTGGCTCAATTAATTACAAATGGCGTAGCCATAAATAATCCTCAAGACATTGCTAATTCGTTTAATGACTTTTTTCTTGACATCAGCAATAACAATACTAGTGTACCCCAGGAATCATTCAATAAATTGACATATAATTCTAATTCAATCTTTATGACACCGACGATCCCTGATGACATTAATAAAATAATAATTGCTCTAAAAAATAAAAACAGTGCCGGTTATGATAACATTATGACAAATATTGTTAAAGATGTAGCCCATATTATATCAAAACCACTTAGCTTCATTGTCAATTTATCTATAGAAGAAGGCACTTTCCCAGAAAAACTAAAAATATCGGTTATAAAGCCAGTGTTTAAAAAAGGAGACAAAACCAACATGAGTAATTACAGGCCCATTGCATTAATACCTATTTTTGGGAAAATCTTTGAAAAGGTTATCTTCAACTGTCTTTATAATTTCTTTGAGGCAAAAAACATCCTAACGCCCAATCAATATGGTTTCAGAAAAAACAAATCCATAAACGTAGCAGTTTATAACTTCTTACATAAGGTAATGATTAACTTGGATAAAGGGTTGTCAGCTGTCGCATTATACATGGACATGTCGAAAGCTTTCGATCGTGTCGATCACAAAATCCTCTTAAGAAAGTTGGATGCATATGGTGTAAGAGGAAATGTGTACAAACTCATAGAATCGTACCTTAACAACAGGCAACAATTCACAGAAGTAAGGAGGATAAATTTTAGTACTAAAACAGAAGAACTATATGTATCTGAATATAGAACAGTTAGATTCGGCGTTCCTCAAGGAAGTATTATCGGCCCACTA
Source organism: Noctua fimbriata (assembly GCA_905163415.1). Lineage (NCBI taxonomy): Eukaryota > Metazoa > Arthropoda > Insecta > Lepidoptera > Noctuidae > Noctua > Noctua fimbriata. The sequence goes on along the minus strand of LR990949.1, from coordinate 7,336,149 downwards.
TTCTTTCTGATCTATATAAATGACATGCCTTCGGTAACTATTCATGACGTTACACTGTTTGCTGATGATAGTACCGTTTTATTTGCTAATGATAATTCAATTAATTTAGAATCTGACATTAACCAAACAATACTATTGATTATAGATTGGCTTAAAATGAATAATTTAATGATTAATATTGATAAAACTAAAATAATGAATTTTAAAATAAGAACTCGACGTACACGTACAGGTGCTTTAAAAATTCATTACCTAGATAGTGACATTGAGGAAACGGAAGTAACGAAATTTCTAGGGCTACATATTGACCACAAACTTAATTGGAAATTTCATATTGAGCACGTTTGCAAAAAGCTGGGACAATTTTCATATGCACTGTATAGATTAAGGAAAATAGCGAATCAGAGTACTTTGCTAACAGCTTACCATGGTTACGTTGGCTCTATTCTCAGATACGGTGTAATATTTTGGGGCAACAGTACGGAAAAAGAGCGCGCTTTCATTGCTCAAAAACGCTGCATCAGAGCTATATTTAATTTATGCGGAACTGACTCCTGTAAGCCATTTTTTAAAAACAATAAATTATTAACACTGCCATGTATCTATATACTGGAGGCTGCAGTATTTGTTAAAAACAATATCCACATGTTTAGCTATTACACGCGTATACGGCGTAAGGACAAATTACGTACAGTAGCCAGTAAAACTCATCTAATGCATGAGAGCATCTTTTGTTCAGCTTCTCGCATCTTTAATAATATACCGGGGCCTATTAGAACAATTATGGAAAAGGAAAATTTTAAAAGGACTCTCCATGATCTGTTAGTAGACAAAAGTTACTACTCTGTAAAAGAATTTCTGTCCGACAAGTCTTTGCCTAAATATAGTCCCACCCAGTCATGATGTGTTCGATGACCTACAGACTTTAATTAATTTTGTTCTCTTCAATATTCTATTTTTTTAATTTTATGTATGATTTTTACAATTTGACATTTTAATTTGTTATGAATAATTTAATTTTTTTTTAATTTTATGTGTATAATTTGACATGTTCCTATCTTAATTTGTTATGTTTGACTTTATCTTTATATCTTTTGAGTGTTAAATGTAATTTTATTTTCTATATAATTTGAATTTGACATTTCTCTTAATTTGTGCCCTTTTGGTTTTTATTTTATTTTTTATTTATTGTGCTAGAGGGAAAATAATAATAATTAGTAATAATGTTAATTTTATCGAACAGTCAATTTCTGTGTGATTATTGTATGCCCTACGGGCGGGACATAGCGGATCAAAATTTTCAACTGTTAAGAACTGTACCTACCTATGATCCACAATAAAATATTTTGAATTTGAATTTTGAATTTGAATTTGTACCTACGCACGACGACTAGTCATACTATGTAAAACCAAATTAAGCTGATCTCTCATTGTACCGGCAGCTCATACAAAGCAAGGTCAGGTTTAACTTGATATGTATAGCATGATTTGTCCACATTTCGCCTATTATGGTTAAGTCCCATATTAAAATAATGCTTATAGAAATGTTGGTCATCTGACAGCGAGATGGGCAGATGACATAGTTGCCATCAACTCATCATCATCTGCCTAGCCTTTCCCCAACTATGTTGGCACCGGCTTCTCATCATATTCATTTATTTTGCATTCCATATTATAAATAAGATGTTACAAAGGGCTTGAAGCTAGGTACATAAATATGGTTCCTGTAAGGGCACAGCAAGGTAGGAGAGAGGAAGAGGACTTTCATTTGGGCTATTAATTAGTTGGTACCTATACAATAGTAACAACATGCAAAATAGGCGCTTTGGACGTGGGGTTGCAGACACCAGCTCATTATACAAAAAAAATCTTAAAAAAAAAAAAAACCTATTTATTGAATTATAATTATTAATTTAAAATTTGTTTTTATTAATTATTTTATTCTTTCTCATTACATGATAGATGATCTAATTTATTTACTTATTTATTTGTGATTCATATAATTTATTGTTTTAATTATATTGCATGTATTAATACTTTGTATGCTCTAGAGACAAAACATAGCACCCTCAATGTATTACCATATCATCATCATCTGCCTAGCCTTTTCCCAACTATGTTGGGGTCGGCTTCCAGTCTAACCGGATGAGGCTGAATACCAGTATTTTACATGGAGCGACTGCCTATCTGACCTCCACAACCCAGTTAGTATTGAGTAATATGATACCCCTTCGTAAGACTGGTTGTCAGACTTTATGACTTCTTTTTTATGTATTACCAAATAAGACCTTATAATGTACCAATGTTTTACAATAAATAAATGAATCTGAATCTGTATTTATCATTTAGATATTCATTGTTGTAATTTATTTATGAATGAATTAAATTTTTGTTAATTTTTAATCATTTCCGGTAATTTATTATAAACATGACATGTCTAGGGCGCTTGTTGAGTGCATTTCTAGCTTAGAGCTTGGTAGGTTTTGTCTTGACTGTATATTTTCTCATGTAGTGTAAAAGCAAATTTCTAGAATGTATTGGCAGGGGAGGGTTAATATTTTAAGCTCTTGAAAATGAGCTTTACAGCTGTCGGTATCTTCTATATTTACTAATATTCTTATTAGTCTTTTTTGCAGTGTAAAAGGTGTTGGATCTAACCGGATTCAGTTGAATACCAGTTGATGATGATTATCAGCCAGGCGAAAATCAGACTTTGGGCTGCTACACACAAATTCTTATTGGAAACACATAGAGACACTACTTCTCTAAATGTGGACACCAATTCCGCACTTAGTACTTCAAGTGGGCCATTGTTTGTTGGCTGAAGAACTTGTTTTGAAATTCCATTTTTATTATTATTTTTTGTTTACAGAAATTAGATGACATATTAATAATTATTTTAAATTGAATGTGGATTATTACTGTTTTGAATTTGTTATTCCATCTTTGACATGTTTTTCGATTGTAATGTTTTAATGGATTTTTTTATTTTTACTAAATTTCTATACAATGTATGTTGTTCTGAAATAAATGACTTATGGCCATAGTTGCCACCTACCTCGTGTACAGCAGTAGTGATTTCATCCACAACCAACAAGGCAGGTCAAATTTTACTAATAAACTGGGTGTAAGGGACACCGATGGGAACGGATACCATGTATTCAGTTGATAATAGAAATATTTCGTCAGTTATTAAAATAAAGACAGATGTTTCCTACAAAACTACAATACATACCAGTGGCGAAGGTTATAATCACACTAAACATTTGTACTCCGGCTTATCTCTTACAAAAATTGACCCTTCGCTACTGATACCTACACAGTCAAAATGTATGGAACAGCAGATTTTTTCGGTTCAGAATGGTGTACTGAATACAGTAACTGTTTTAGCGTCAGTGTCCCTTACACCTTGTATAAAAGAATGTTTGGTTGATTTTCGTACTTTATGTACGGCCATACCATCATCCAATTGCAATAAAACTTTGTTAACTAATTGCTTAGCCTTGCGCAAACGCAATAGGCATAGTACAATTAACTTTTAAAAATAAGCATGTGAAACCACAGACGGAAGCTAGTGTATAAAATAATTATTAAATAGTAAGTATGTCAAGAGTACAAAAGAATGAACATGGTATTTCCGAGGCAGAGAAGATTAGGAGATCTGCGATAGCCATATTTTTTTTTTTCTGTTATGTATTCTGCTCATCACAGCTGTCATGGACATTTAGCTGCTCCTTTGTTCGAATTTCTTCTGCATTTAGACTTTGTTTGCAGTGAGGAATTGACCATTCTCATTCATTTTGCTGCAGTCATAAATGATCAGAATATTATAATTTAATTTGTTGTTTTTTTCTCAAGAGGTAACAGCTGTTACCAATAAAATTATAATCAAACTTACCTATGCCTGTTGAAAGACAAGTACTTACATTTAACTATCAATATCTTGAAGTATCACTACAACTTACATCGCGTCTCCACCTTGGCACAGTACGGTAGATCGCAGTCTATTACAACGTATTATTTACTTAAGCCCAATCACAGAGGGGCCTTCTTCCTTTTGTAGATAAAATAAGTAATAGCTATACATTCGAAAGAGTTGTAAATTTAAGCGAATTTCTTCCTTAAGTTAATGCACATAAAGGCACTAACAAATATAAAACACAATTAAATAGACAAATTCTAGCAAGAACGCCTCAGAGACTTAAAATTCTAGTAATAAATATAAATATTTTGAAATCCTAACCTATTTGTTGTCACACGGTGTAATAACGGAGAATAGTAATGTATCCCCAACCAAAAAAGTCTTCGTGGTGCCAGCTTGAATGTGGTGAAGATAATTTATGTTTATTTTGAATTTAATTTAAGAAATTCAGTACATTGAAATTCATCGAAATTATCGACCGATTTGAAATGTCAGAGGGTATGATGGATAAATTGCATAATAGACTCTTCCTGTAAAATCGTTCAGGAATGAAGTGCGTCTTTATTTAGTCGGATTATGATGTCACATTTTCCGTTTAGTTATAAGTAGCATACCAAAAAAATGTTAGTCTCCAAGCTTTTCTTGCATGCTGGTTTGTGTAAAACTGTGGTCTAAAATCAATGTAAAACTGTATTGAAAACCTGAAAGTGAACGCCATGTATATTTCGATTTCTAGGTAAGTGAATTTCTTTAATTTCCTTTGCCTTGTTGGTAGGTAGGTTCAACATTATGTACTGTCTTGGTTGTTTGTCTGATTTGACTTACTTGCCGTTGGCTAGCTATATGAATAGCTTACCTAATACTCAAGCTTAAGGTGGAAGCGTCAGGGTAGGTCAGAGTCCCGCGAAGTTTTACAAAAAAAAATTGAATTACTTTTTCGTGAAATAGTTATTTAATGGGGTGATTATAATTCTGTAACTACGTATGTGTTACTTGCACGACTCAGTGTTCATCAACATACAACCTGACACTGACCTGCAAATGCAAAAAAATTAAGAAAATTTGAATTTCGCGGGCTACCCTGACGCATAATCTGTCCCTGCATGGTCCCTGCTAACACTGAAACTGTTGTCCGTTTTTTTTTTCTTTCTATTCTGTGGTCGGTTTTGATATTTATGAGGAAACTGACAGTTCAACAACCGCAACTTGTCATAACTTGTTTTGAATCACTTTTGAATTTTGTTGCTATTCGGATTCGGATGGTCGCTTAGTGAATTTAATACTTATTACAGTGTTTTTTTATGGAATACAAAATAAAGAACTTAAATATTCAGGTAATTAATGAATTATGTCTTGTAGAACTTAGTTTCTATTATACTTTTATAAAGTTGAGAATTTTGGTGTTATTTAGCCGGTCAACAAGGTAGACGTTTTCTTATTTCTAAAAACCGATTGAATTAAATACAGGCAAACAAATAATAACTATATAAAACGGAAGGTTTGTAGGTGGTTGTGAACCTACATATCATGCATAGGGCTTGATAAAGCTACCTAAAAAACGTCTATTATTATAATCGTGTTTATTCACATAGTTTTAAGCAATTCTTTGTACTTACACTATATGGGCAACGTTGTCTAAATAAACCGAAAGTTGCAGCAGTTTCCACTGAGCCACCACTGCTCGAATCTTACCTAACTTGACAGGGATAATTCTTAACAGAAACTCATAATATGAAACTTAACTTTAACAGCCATCGAGATGAGGGTTTTTTACTTTTTGCAGGAAACTCAAAACACAAGAAACTTCTCCATAATGTCTTTAGGTCAGAAAGTGAATGGAATTTATGTATAAAAAATTTACTAAACTGCACTTAACTATAGTTAAAAATTTAAAAAAAACCCTACATTCATCTACCACCATGACGTCTCAGCCCCGAGCATCCCCTGAAGAACTAAAAATGTTACAAGCATTGGAAAGAGATCCACTTACAAGCTATTTAGGCCCTTATTGTATGCTAGTGATGGATTCTGGAGAGTCTCTGGAGTCCATGATCAGAATAGACACTGTAGAGCCACTCATGTCTGCGATGGCATCAGCAAGTTCAGAAGCGGGCTCTGAAACAATCATTACTATTAAGGAAGAACTGCTTGAGCCTGAAAGTGGTTTTGAAGAAGAATTGGAGAGACAGTTAAGAAGTAATGTGGTGAAGAACCTTACTCTTCTGAGTTGTCTGCTGTGGAAGCTCATAAGTAAGTAAACATATTATGTGTTTAAATAACATTGTGCCTGTAATCGCCGAAGGATTACACAGAGTTGTGAGATAAGAAGTTTAACATTTTGCAAGTTATGTGGGGAAACCGAGAACCGGAACCGGATAACCGTGGCTGTTACTCAGGAAATTCTTGATGAAAAAACCCAATTGCACTTTGCCTGCCCAGGGAATTGACCATGTCCACATCTGCCACCCAATGTTGATGCGATAATGCAGCCATTTTTTTACTTGATGTTTTTGCCTGATGTGATTTGTAACTCAACCAAATGCACAATGCAGAATTTGTGGTATCATCAACGTTTTCCTGCCCTCATCCCAATTTAAGTGTGAATCGGACTGGCGCATGAACGGTTCCGTACCATCGTAGTATGGACCCCCCTTTTATTTTTTTGTTATAGCAGCAACAGAAATACAAATTCTGTGAAAATTTCAACTGTTTACCTATTACGGATCATGAGATACAGCCCGCTGACAGACAGACGGAAGGACGGACAGCGGAGGCTCAGTAATAGAAATTTGGGTACGGAACCCTATAAACTGACCCAAGTGAATGTGAGCTTAAAAACAAACTTTCTTTAAAGATTCAGAATTATATTTCTAAGAAACATTTGTTTTGCACAAGTTCCAGTGGGACCTCCCACTGGAACTTGTGCAGAATATTGACAGAACTGGAAACAACTGAACAATGCATTAAGTTTGCTGAAGACAGAGGCCTAATCCCTACAAAGAAGCAATGTCACCACCACAAAAGGCCTATGATACTCACAGACCAGGAAGGATATTTAGGAACTTATCGCTGCAACAAGGGACGATGCCGTACGAAAAAAGTAAGCAGAGGATCGGGCACCTGGTTTGAAAATGTCAGATTACCAATGAGCATGATATTCCAAATCATGTATATGTTTAGTCATAAGTATAGTTACCTTGACATCCAGAAACATACCACTAGGGACAATGGAATTAAACCATCAACACAAACAATAGCAACTTGGCTCGCACACTGCAGAGAAACAATCATTGTCATCATTTGGAACATCCGGATGCAGAACATAAGATTGGTGGTCCCGGCAAAGTAGAATCTACATGGAACTGTCTAAGGTAGGAGAGAGAAATTTGAAAATCAGTCAACATATTGAAGGCCAATGGGTGGTTGGTTTAATGGAAGAAGGTAATGATGACTTGCGTTTAGAAATAAGTCCGGATAGTAAAGAATCTGTGGAGATATTAATACCATTGATAGTACAGAAACATGTTGAGATTGGCACGGACAGTCATACAGATTCCTGGATAGCGCATCATTGTTATTCTCAACATGATTTTAAATATAAAACTTACTGAAAATGGAACAAGCGAAAAAGAAATTCCACTAGAACCTATGGATAGCAACTGGAGGAGGATTAAATCCTTGTTAAAAAGGACCAGGTTTCAAGGCAACTTCACCGATTGGCTCATGGAGGAGGAATATTAGGACTTCGAATAAATGTGCTTTTGAAGAGTTGTTGAAAGCTGTGCAGTATAGTTATTAATAATGTTTACTTTTGCGTCTTTGTTTTAAATTAGATGAGGCCGGTGTTTCGTTTCTGACTACTCTGAGAAAAAACAGCCGTTTGCTGTTTCTTCAGTCTTAATAACTCATTCATAGCACCACAGATTTTTTAATAATTTTTTTTAATATTAATTTGTGTAGTAGTAAAAGGTCCGAAAAAAAAATGAGCATACTCAAAATATTACATTGACTGCTTTATATACTAATTTGCCGACAGCTGAAAGGATAGAGAAACGACCGAAAAAAATGAAAATTGAAACTGAAAATTCCGAAAATCAATACTGCATTAACACCGTCATATTTTTCCATCAGCTTAAATTGCGTTTCACCCAAAACTACAGTTAGTCATTTTTAATTTAGAATTAACCTGTAAAATAAATAAAACAGGAATAAAATCAACGTCAAGATAAATATCAAAATGTTGTAATAAGGTGTTTTCGACGTTCTATTTCTGTCTGCAAGGATTAAAGTAACCTAACACGAAGGGGATGGCGCGGTCTTAGTTCGCTCGCTTCACTCTTTAAACCCCGCCATCCCCTTCAAACTTAACGTGTCGGGGTGCCCCAATTTCCGAGCTCGCTTCGTTCGGTCTTGCATCATAAGTTATAGAGCTTAAGAAAACGATTATTTTAGCAGAACATGTTTTCGGAAACTTATTATTTTTTTAGTTTATAATAGTAATAAACTAAGTTTTCAAAAAAAAAACGAAACTGCGTAGAATTGTAATTTGAATAAGCTATAATAACAAAAAGACATATTTTTGTTAAATACAACATTTTTATCGGTTAATTTTATATAAATTTTTCAGTAATTCATTTTAACCAAACTTATTATTACAGTCAACCACAGGTCGTTGGAAGTTAATTTGTTTTTCGGAAGCTTTATAATTTCCCTATTTATTTTGACCAATAACAAAATTCGACATTTAAACTTGAAGTTGAGTTTTTAAGTTCTACTTTACTTTTTTCAAAAACTGATTTTAAAAAAAGAACTAGATGTTATCTGTAACTAAGTTTGAATTCGATAGAACCAGAAAACAGTAGACATTTAAATTCAATTTGGCGGCTATTTTTTTTTTCAAATTTCAGATTTAAATGTTCAATTTGTATTTTGCGATTTTTCTAAATAGCTAAAAAAAAAAATGAAATCCCATGGGACCAAGGATGAGTTATTGTGGCTAAAGAGACGTCAAATAACCCTTTCTTTCGGCCCGTTCAATTTGGCAAACGATGCACTACACAGCCTGCATACAGGGTGTAACAAGACCCTTTACGAAGCCGTCAACCAAGCATTCTGTACATAAAAGTAAATAACTCTACGCAAAAAATATTGCTGGGTTTTATTTGGGGTGAAAAACCACGTTTTACGGTAGGACTCAATGTAACGCACTCAAAACATAGTGCTGATGGATGCTTTGAATAGTCGTGGAGGTCTTTAAAGCAAAAATCTTCTAGTAAAAACATGTATTTAAAAAAAACTTATAAAAAAGTTGGAACTGAGACCCCCAATATCTCCGTAAATAGAAGGTTTCCGGGTATGGTCTAGAACAAAAAAATATCGTAATAACGGGGAGAACAAGTGCCTTTCGGCTTCATTAAGGGTCTTGTACACCCTTTATTTTAAATTTAATAAAAAATGCTTCTGTGGAGGATATTATAATAAGGTTATAGTTTTTGTCAATGTTTTTCTGTATGTTGTGATTGAAAAAAAAACAGAAAGGAAATAACTTTACTTCCGGAAGTTGATGGCAAAAAAGTCAATGAAACAAACAAAAGTCAAAGTCAAAAAGTGTATTTTTTTTTTTAAGTCGATTTTTTTTTGTATAAGTTTTTAAATTGGTTTAATACTTTTTAATAAAATTTAAAATTTATAAATATAACTGTGATTATTGACTTAAATGCACAAATAACCTCTAGGTGCCTACCGCTAAATTTGTTGAACTCGAATCTCGAATCTCGAAACAAAATGTTCATCATACGGAAGCTAGAGGAGGTTGTCTATGTTTAAAGTCTATTCACCTTGCCTCTCCCATATTCTCTCTAAAAATCGATGGCTGTTAAAGTACATTCCTATTTAATTTAACCTTTTGAACGCCATTGTTACATACAACACTAGTTTTAGTATATGCGAAACCTGAAACACGTGTTTGTAAAGTGTACTTTTATGTAAAGAATCTATGTACAAAATTTCAAAACTGTATCATGAAAAATCACAAAGTTATAAGCTTGTTCTGTTACCTGGTTGTCCGCACAAAAACGTGGTCACCGGCGCAACCGCGCGCGCGTCTCCAGTGTCGTCTTGAGCTCATTGATAATAATAATTTGGCAGTAGATACCTAAATGATTGCGATAGGTACCTAGTGTCGCTCGGTGTCCAACTTGTAACCTTTTTTAAATATTTTTGGGACAAAATGTAACACGGTTTAAAAATGATTGGATTCGATTCAGTTACTTATTCTGAACAAACTATATTCAGGTTTAGCATATACTAAAAATAATGTTGTATAATACGTGAAAAGCAAGCGCCTGCCCTGTACGCCAACGACACAAATATATGGCAAAAAAAGGGATGACACGAAATAAAGAATTGAATAGTTTTAGAATCCCTATTTGTTTTTGTAGGTATTTGCGGAGAAATTGTGGCTTGGGGGCACGCGCGTGCCTTTATGATTTGGCGTTAAAAAGGAATGAACTTTTGAATGTATTTTCTTTTCTTTTTACCATTATTGATACCCGCCATTCTCGTTTGAGCACATGGTCATGGTGGATGGCAGTGGCGAAGGTTCCATACAACTCGATTCCTACCGGCTTCACTTTCAAAAATGGCACAGTCAGTATTCTATAGAAAAATAATATACTCACATTAAAGATTACCTCTGCTGCTTGACGGCTTACCTCTTACAAAAATTGACCCTTCGCTACTGGTGGATGGATTACGACGGGAGCAACAACTCGTGGCTCAGCTTGGCTGACGCAATTTAGATTGCCATCGACACGCTAAAGATCAGTTTCCTCCAAACAATCATCCTCGCGCAGTTTTTTGGTGTCACTGAATAAAAGACTATCAGTATCAGTGGCTTAGGAGCTCGTGGCTAGATAATAACAAACGTTTGGATCAATCTTCAGGTTAAGCAGCGCTTGCTTAGGTTGGTTTGTGGATGGGTGACCACCTATTACAAAGCAAAGCACGTTAAGCCGTTGGTCGCGGCTGTCATTTCTAGATCTTTGACAGTCGTTACAGGTAGTCAGTGGCCCGAAAGTTTGACAACCAGACTTTCCAAGGGGTATCGTATTACCCAGTACTAACTGGGTTGTGGAAGTCAGATAGGCGCTCTATATAAAATACTGGTTACAGCTGCATCCGGTTAGACTGGAAGCCGACCCCGTCATAGTTGGGAAAAGGCTAGGCAGGTGATGATGATCAGTGTTGGCTTAAAGTATAAAATTGATCGCTCGCGCATCCTCTCGCATTCCAGACGCTTAATGTCTGCGGCGAATTTTATACTCAAGCATTTTTCAGCTTGGTAAAAAGGAAAATGACCCTAAAAAGACTGAAAACTCGCTAAATCATCATGATTCTACTGCCCTTATCCCAATTTATTTGTGGTCGGCGCAGCATGTCTTCTTCTTCCACACTCCTCTATTACTCGTCATCTCAGCAGACACCTCCTTTCTAGCCATATCATCCTTTACACAGTCCTTCCACCGTTTCTTTGGTCTTCCTCTACTCTTATAGCCATCTACATTCATATTCAACTTTTTCCTCACTACATTTTCCTCATTCCGCACCACATGTCCCATACCACGATAACCGATTACCACAACTTTTCAGTCATCGGCGCCACTTTGAGGCGCGATTTATTCAGAAACGGCGTAAGGTGAAGGCGCAGCGCAGGCATGATGCCGCTTCAAAACGTTTTCATACATAATGTACGTAGGTGACATGTCGTGAATTACACTCAAGCGGCGCTGCGCAGGCACGCCGTTCTTTCGTTTCCTTAAAAGTTCCATGCCTGCGCTGCGCCTGCGCCGCGCCTTCACCTTACGCTGTTTCTGTATAATTCGCACCTAAGACTCGTTAAATAATAGATAACACATTATTATTTACAGAATAATAAAATAAGTTTATTATAAAATGGAGAACTGGAGTGACGTTGTGACGTCATATCCTGAGAGTCCTGAGCCCAAAGACTACGCCAAGGCCATCCGTTCAGCAGAAATCATTCTTTCTGAAGACTTGGCACCTTTTGAAACAGGTATATTTATCAGACTGATGTGGGTATCCACATCATCACCATCATCAATGACAGCCCACTGCGGGTATAGGCCGTTCTTTGCTTGTGGCAACCGCCGTTCGAATAAGACTAAAGTCATGCGAGCAACCGAATACGAGCTAACGACCAAGTGTAGTCGCGCCATCATACAATAAATTATCAAAGAATAAAATTTCTGATTTGAATTTACTTTACGGACAATTTAAATTGGGAGCCAATTTGCAATCTGAGAGCAGCGGTGGCCCAGTGGTGGCGGTCCCGACTTACGAGCAGTAAATCGTGGGTTCGAACTCAGGCAGGCGCATTGCTTTGTGTAATTTATTACATCACCACTGCTCTCAAAACGGTGAAGGAAAACATCGTGAGGAAACCGGCATGTCGTAGAACCAAAAATTCGAAGATATGTGACATCTACCACCCCGCACTGGGCCCGCGTGGTGGATTATAGCCCATTCCCTCTCATAGAGAGGAGGCCTGTGTCCCAGCAGTGGGGACATTATAGGCTGATTATGCTTGCAATCTGAATTTACATACATAGAAAAAAAACAGCTGTAGCAGCTGCAACTGTGCAGCTGTTCCATACATTTTGACCGTGTAGGTCTTGCAGTTTTGTAGGAATCAGCTGTTTTTTACACTCTGATTCTCCTACGGAGAAAAAGTCGTCATGCTAATAAAACACACACAAAATATACTTTCTTACAGAATGGCTAGCCCAAACGTTATTGTTCAAACCGGTTGGTCTATTCGAGACGATATCATCAAAGCGGGCGAACGAAGACTGGTTGAAAACTATAGCGGATTCCTTTAAGATATTGTCCAAAATCGTGGAGAAGTGCTGGGATGTTGTCGAAAACTATTATAATGATATTA